>JAOXNR010000001.1:1996663-2030437 GCA_028571225.1 Parsonsia alboflavescens | reverse complement strand
AAGAATCTTTATTTACTAATCCTAAGAAATTAGTAGAACCCTTCAGTCTTAAGGAAGTATTTGATAAATTTAGAGAAACAAATAAAGAAATAACTCTAGAAGACCAAAAATTAGAAATACAACAAGTTAAAGAAGAAATAAAAACTTTAAAAGAAAATGATAAAACTTATAATGAGGAAATGAGAAATTTAAATGAAGAAATGATCAAATTAAAATTTGCTCAAGTAAAACCATTTCTAAAAGAAATTGAAGAAAAATGTGAAATATCTAATAGAATAAAATATATAGATACCATTAAATGTACGACTTTTCAAAAATGGTATATACCTATAACTTTGAAAATTGAAGATTTCGTAATAGAAGTCAATGCCTTTTTAGACTCACGAGCTGATCAAAATTGCACTCAAGAAGAAATAGTACCTACTAAATATTATGAGAAAATTTCAACAAAATTATATTCAGCATCTGGAAATAAATTGAATATAAATTACAAATAGTCTAAAGCACATATTTGCAATAATCAATTCTGTTTTAATAATTCCTTTATTTTGGTAAAAGATTTGAGTGAAGAACTTAATATTAGGAACTCATTTTATTACTCAGATTTATCCATTTGAAGTAAATGAAATAGGTGTTCATTTTAAAATAGGAACCATTAAAATCACGTTTAATTTCTAAATAAACCAATGTGTAAATTTGTAGATAATAAAAGAAATAAAAAAAATCTAATCAGATTAAATTTCTAAAAGAAGAAGTAAAATATAAAAGAATTGAAAATCAATTACTTGATAGAGAAATCAAAAATAAAATTTCTGACATAGAAAATAAAATTAAAAAGAAGTTTGCTCAAATATACCTACAACCTTTTGGAATAGGAAATTTCATGAAGTAGAATTACCTTACATTGATGAATTTGATGAAAAGAATATCCCTACTAAAGCTAAGCCTATTCAGATGAATCAAGAATTAATAGAAACCTGTAAAAAGGAAATCCAGGATCTATTAGATAAAAGAATTATTAGAGAATCTAGATCTCCATGGAGTTGCTCAACCTTTTATGTAAAAAATAATGTTGAAAAGGAACGGGGTGCTTCCAGATTAGTAATTAATTATAAAACTTTAAATAGAGTATTAAAATGGATTGGGTTTCCCATACCTAACAAAAGATATTTACTTAAAAGAACAATTAAATTTGTAATTTATAGTAAATTTGATATGAAATCAGGATTTTGAAAAATTAAGATAGTTGAAAAGGATAAATATAAAATTGCTTTTAATGTACCTTTTGGACAATATGAATGGAATGTTATGCCATTTGGATTAAAAAATGCACTTTCTAAGTTTCAGAAAGTTATGAATGGCATTTTTAACCTTCATACTGGTTTTACAATAGTATATATTGATGATGTATTAGTATTTAGTGAGTTATTAGAACAACACTTTAAACATTTGAATATTTTTTTATACATAGTCAAGAAAAATGGGATGGTAGTAAGTGCTAGTAAGTTGAAATTATTCAAATTAGTTGAACTCGCAAGAATAATAGGAAAAGAAGATCACCAAGGAACTTGAAGACAAAAGAAGATAAAAAAAAAAAATAAAAAAAAAATACAAGGACAAATTTAAAGAAAGAAAAGGACGAAGTCATATTTGAAACTTGAAAAATCAATTGAAGACATAAGTTTGGCAAGAAAAGACGAAAGAATTTCGATCATAAAAGGAAGACAAGGTCACATTAACTTACAGATGAGAATAATAGTAGAAATAATTGAAAATGGCAGACAACTTTATTAAAGTTGTTTGTTTTATTTGCAATAATTGTACTTTACTTTTCAAAAAGAGGACAAGAAACAATTGGCAGATATAATTGAACAATGATAGACACCTTTTATAAAGTCGTTTGTTTTATTTGTAATAATTGTTTAAAATCTGTTTGTTCAAAACATTTTAATAAAATACCTTTGAAACAAAATAAACTTACAAATAAAGAAAGATTTGAGCTTCAACTTCAAAATATTATTAAACTTCAAATTGCGTTTTTACAAAGGAGAGAGATGATACAAAGGCAGTAGGAAGCTTTACAATTGAAAGTTAGTGAAAGTTGGGAGTGTGGTAGCCTTACAATTCATCCTATTTATACTAATTTCTAATAGACTTCCCAATGTTTCTTTTAAGTTCGAAACAGTATATTTAAATAATTCTACTATCCTTTTGAAAAGTAAAGTACAATTATTATAAATAAGACAAACAACTTTATAAAAAATGTATGTCATTGTTCAATTATATCTGCCAATTATCTTCTTTTCTTCAAGTGTTGTCTTTTTTTTCTTCCTTCTTTGACTGATATTCTTTTCTTTCTTTCTTCTTGGCCGAGATTCCTTCTTGTCTTGTTGTGCCCTCTTTTTCAACCAAGTCTTCAAGTGAGTGTTGAACCATCTTTTTGTCTTCTTTTCAATTTTTTCTTCAAGTGATCTTGTTTCTCCAAGTTGTCAACAGATTTTCTTTCTTCAAATTTTGTCTTCTATTCAATTTTTCAAGTATCATCCTTATTATTCAATTGAGAATAATTCCTCCCCATTGATTTGATCCATTTCTTTGTCGGCAGTGTCACCATGTATGGTAGTCCTTGCGATTGCAGAAACTGCCTTGAGATAATCCATTAAAGATTATTTTTCTCTAAGGAGATCAAAAAATGGGGTGCCCATTCTTCTATAATATGGGATGAATACCTTTACATTTGTGTCAAAATAGGTCAAGGTGTCATACCAAAGATCTGTATGATGATCCACAATTGCTGCTCTATAGAATTCCAATTGTTTTCCAATAGTATGAATTTCTTCTGAGAATAAAGGAGGTGGAGTTCTGCACATTTCTTCAAAAACAGGCTTCTTGTATCGTTTATGATCTATTATCATGACTGTTATGACATCTTCGAGATGTGAGAGAAAAAAACTTGGTGGGATGGAGAATATTTTAATATTTACATACCCATGAGGATCCCATCCTCTGAGCATGAATTCATGTATGATCCAGTCAACTGCTTTGTGTCTTGTTATCTTTTCAAATTTTTGCTTGGGAATAGTGGGTCTAGAAATCATACCATATCCCAATAATTTTGATATAGACAGTAATAAACCATTTAAGGTTTGATCTTTCCAATACTTCAAATGTATATAGAGCTTTATCACTGAATATCTTTGTACTCTTGAATCCTGTTCTCCCATAAAATTAAAAATTCTAAAAGTTGCTCCAAGTAACAGTGATGTTTCCAAAAGGACAAATTCTCTAAACAATTTTTGAATAGCTATTTGCTCTTCATGTTTTGGTCTAAGTAGATAACTGTATATTACTTCTTTTACTTCATATAAAGGTGCAGGAAACTTTCTCCATTCTTTCTGGTTCAACTATCTCTTTCTTCTCAATTTCTTGGGTTTGTAATTGTTCTGGAGATGAAGTAAGGTAAACCAAATGTGCAGCTAAGGCTTTCAAGATATTTGAAAATTGAGGTTTGCTTTTCAAATTCCATAAATTATCAATAAGACATTGATGTTCTGGTTTGAGATCAAATTCGGTTTTGAAGGTTTTCAAAAGATAAGGTCCAAAGACTAATTCATCTCGGTGTGGGTTGCTACCATTTTGACCGTTTCTGCAAATATAAAAGAATAACAATTGGATCTTATTTGACTAATAGTGATCCATTAAATATAAATTTTTACAAGTCTACTTGTTGACTCCACCAATGAAGGGGTATCAACTTAATGCTTGAATCCTGAAAATTTTTCAAATAAAAGGACTATTTGATTAAAAGGAGAAATCATTTTTGCCTCAGGGATAGAGATACTGAGACATGGAAGTTTCTTGACAAGTTATTTCAAATGCTGAACAGTTTGGGTCTGTTCTGAACTCCAAGCAACTGGATTCTTTTTTAGACGATCATAGAGTGGTTTACAAATGAATTTCAAATTGGGAATGACATAAGCCACATAATTCAAACATCCTAAAAATCTCCGCAACTGAGTCTTATCCTTAATTTCATCAGGAAATCTATCTGCAAATTCAATGGATCTAGTGATAGGTTTGTAAAGACCTCTATCCAAATCATGACCTAAAAATCTAACTTTGGTTTGGAATAATTTCAACTTACATGCACTTACTACCAGCCCATTTTTCTTGACTATGTCTAGAAAAATATTCAAATGTTTAAAGTGTTGTTTTAATGACTCACAAAATACTAATACATCATTAATATATACTATCATAAAACTAGTATGAGGGTTAAAAATGTCATTCATAACTTTCTGAAACTTAGAAGGTGCATTTTTTAATCCATATGGCATATCATTCCATTCATATTGTCCAAAAGGTAAATTAAAAGTAGTTTTATATTTATCCTTTTCAGCTATCTTAATTTGCCAAAATCCTGATTTTATATCAAATTTACTATAAATTACAAAATTAAAATTTTTTTTAAGTAAATCTCTTTTGTTAGGTATGGGATACCTAATCCATTTTAATACACTATTTAAAGGTTTATAATTAATTACTAATATGGAAGCACCTCGTTCCTTTTCAGCATTATTATTTACATAAAAGGTTGAGCAACTCCATGGAGATCTAGACTCTCTAATAATTCTTTTATCTAATAGGTCCTGGATTTCCTTTTTACAGGTTTCTATTAATTCGTGGTTCATCTGAATAGGCTTAGCTTTAGTAGGGATATTCTATTCATCAAATTCATCAATGTAAGGTAATTCTACTTCATGAAATTTCCTATTCCAAAAGGTTGTAGGTATATTTGAGCAAACTTCTTTTTTAATTTTATTTTCTACATCAGAAATTTTATTTTTGATTTCTTTATCAAGTAATTGATTCTCAGTACTTTTATATTTTACTTCTTATTTTAAAAATTTAATCTGATTAGATTTTCTATTTCTTATATTATCTACAAATTTACGCGTTGGTTTATTTAGAAATTAAAAGTGATTTTAACAGTTCCTATTCTTGAATGAACTCCTATTTCATTTACTTTAAATGGATAAATTTGAGTAATAAAAGGAGTTTCTAATATAAGTTCTTCACTCAAATTTTTTACCAAAATAAAGGAATTATTCAAACAGAATTGATTATTGCAAACATGTGCTTTAGACTATTTGTAATTTATATTCAATTTATCTATAGATGCTGAGTTGTCTCATAATATTTAGTAGGTACTATTCCTTCTTGAATACAATTTGATTAGCTCCTGAGTCTAAAAGAGCAGTGACTTCTATTACATAATTTTCAATTTTCAAAGTCATAGATATGTACCATTTTTGAAAAGTCGTACATTTAATGGTATCCATATATTTTCTTCTATTAGATGTTTAACATTTTTCTTCAATTTCTTTTGGAAATGGTTTTACTTTAGCAAATTTTAATTTTATCATTTCTACATTTAAATTACTGATTTCCTTATTATGAGTTTTATCATTTTCTTTTACAATTTTTATTTCTTCTTTAATATCTTGTATTTCTAATTTTAAGTCTTCTAGAGTTATTTCTTTATTTGTTTCTCTGAATTTATCACATACTTCCTTAAGATTGAAGGGTTCTACTAATTTCTTAGGATTAGTAAATAAAAATTCTTTTAACTTTGTTAAATATTCTTTTTTGACTTCTAAGTCATCTATTTTTTTCAAGTAATTCAAAGAATAATTCTTTATTTTCTTTATAAAGTTTTTTAAAGCTAATCATATTTACTTTACAATTATCTTCATTACAATTACAAATTCCTTCAAATTCACCAGAGTTATCAGATTCACTTTCTGATTCACCAGTAGAAGTATCTATTAATTCAAATATATTATTTTCATATTCAGATTCAATTTCCGTTTCTTCATCTATTTCATGATTATCAAGCATTTGATACAATTATTCCTTTATATCATCATCTAAATCTAATTAACTGATCTTTTTCTTTTTATTTGCTAATTTAGGACACTTATTTGCTTTATGTCCTTTCTTACCACAAGAATAACATTTTATTTTTTTTGTATTTTGATTACTAGATTTACCACAAAGTTCTAACTCTTCCCTATTCTCGGCAGAGAGATTCAAACAAAGAAAAGGAACATGAAAGAAAGACAGATTTGAAGATTATCTCAGGAACTCACTTAAGGAAGAAAGAATAAAACTTGTTTAAGCTTTCATCCTTAAGATTAGTTATCAACAAGGTACGTGGCTCTGATGCCAATGGGGGAAGACAAAACTTTGAATATATCTACTAAAAGAATTTCAACATTTTCAATTGACAAGACCTCACTTATAAGTACATGGAATTGCAGGAATTCAAGGTATTATTTGAATGTACTATTCCGGATTCAAAAGAATTATTTTGAAGTCCGTCAGAAATCTTTATAAAAAGGATAACCTGTAATTTGTTGAGGACCTCTGATTAACCACACTTTTCACTTCTAAAATTTCCCAGTATTCCTAGACTTTGTACTCTCTCCCTTTGCAAAAAAATTTGAATAAAAAATATTTGAAGTTGAAGCATTCAAAAGCCTTCTTTAATACTTGTAAGTTTTAGCTTATTTTTTAAGGTATTTTAGTAAAATATTTTGAAAAAAAGTTTTGAATAGTACTGTGAACGATCCTTCCCCCATTGGTATCAGAGCCATGTACCTTGTTGATTTGAAATCTTAAGGATGAAGGCTTAAACAAGTTTTATTCTTTCTTCCCTAAGTAAGTTCATGAGAAAATCTTCAAATCTCTCTTTCTTTCTTATTCCTTTTCTTCGTTTGAATCTCTCTGCTGAGAATAGGGAAGAGTTAGAGCTTTTTGTTCAGACTCAAGTGTATGCCTAGGTTGAGTATCAGGAAGAGCCGTAAGTCGATTGGATTAGCCCAAGTTAGCCGAAGGTGAAGGAGTTGTAGTGGCCGGACCACACAGGAGATCCCTGAGAAAACAGATGGCATATCTGGAGAGTCCAGACTTAGGTAAGTCCGAAGCATCCCTTGGTAGGTTGGGTCAAACGAAATTAAGGAATAATATTGGAAGAGATATTTAGAGATTATTGATTGAATAAACTTTTGGATAGAAAGAATGCTTTCATAAGATTTTGAATCATGTCTACCTCAACTTCTTCTAGCATTCAGAATTTGTCAAAATTAACAAATTAGTGTTTCTTTTGATGATCTAGAAAAGAAATTAGTAGATTGGAATATTCCCCATGAAAAAATTAGTAAGATTTACAAAATAGGAATATTTGATTTTGCATAAGACTTTTCTATAAAAACAACAAAAAAAATAGTATCAATAGACAGAGAATTTGGAACGGTTTATCTCATGAACCAACAAACAATAGATTTGCATAAATTGAAATTTGTTATTAGAAACTAACTTCTTAAGATCTAGTACACATGTACCTAGAACACTTTAATGGGGTTAAGTTTTGGGAAATAAAAATCATAAATGGAATTTTAATAGATTAAATGAGAGAAAATATCAGGAATCCAGAACCTTAGAGAAAATAATTGAAACACTAGACGGTAGTGTTCAACTAGAATTTAAGAGACCAGTTGCTTGAGTAAAAGGTTCGAAATCTTTTTCTGATGCATCTGCTAGTTATTCTCCTAAACTTGAAACAAAAAAAACACTAGACTTAACAGATTTACTAGTGTAGATTTTAACAAAGAAATTCCTAAAGTAAATTATGAAGACAATATTAGTCAAGTTTCTGGGAGTCCAACACATTCAGAAATGAAAATGGAACAATTAGATGACCAATTATTTGTAATTAATCAGGAAAAAGAATTTGAAGTTGACAAACCTTTATTAAGAAAATTGTATTATAGCAAAGAAAATAAGATTAATAGAGATTGGTTTTTTAGCACAATCCCAAAAAAAAGAACTTTTGAATTAAAAGAAAGATATTATAAGGATATGAAAATCATAAAAGAACATTTAGATTTCTTTGATTGGTTAGATCAAACTAGAAGATTAGATTTATCAGGATCTGTTAATGTTATAGCTAAAAAATGGTACACCAGTAACGGAGAAGTTAAAGAATTTGTTATGCCACCTGTAGAAGAAATTCAAATAGTTCATAAAAATCGAACTATAATAGCCACAGCATTTAAATTAGATGGTAAAGTTGAAAACATAGATGTTGAAGTAAAAGACATTAACAAAGTAATTGAATAAAATAATTATACTAATCAAGTATTAATAAAAGTAGGAGATGAAATTACTAGAATAAATAGTGAAAAATCTAATTGAAAATTGAAATTAAAAGCTTATAATCTTAAAACAGAATCTTTGGATAGAAACCCTATTATTAAACCTTTCTAATTTGAAGATGCTAACATAACATTTGGTAAAGAATTTAAATTCTCTGAAGAGGATATAAGTCTACTAAACGATATTAATATAAGATTAGCGAAAATAGAAGTTGAACAAAAAATGAAAGCTAGTAGCAATAGTGGAACTAAAATCCAAATAATTAACTCTGAAAAAGAATCAATTAAAAAATTAGGAAAAGAAAACCCCTATCATCACATGAAAAATTATTTTAAAAAACCTTCTTTTCCAAAGATTCAATTTGAAGAAAGACATTTAACAACAAGATCCACTTATTCAGAACATGATATAACTGAATGGAATTTAGATGGATTTGCAGAACACCAAATTATTAATTTACTTCAAGAAATGTCTATGGCATGTACTGCTTACAAAGCATCAAATACTAGTAAAGATGAAGAAAATATATCATGGATGTTAATTGTAGGATTTATTGGAACTTTAAGATGTTGATGGCATAGTTATTTGCCTTATACAAGTAAATTAGAAATTATAAAATCTAAGAATTAGTTCAAAAGTAAAAATTGAAAATGGTTGAGAAATTACTACAACTGAAGAAGTTTAAGATGCAGTAAGTAGACTTTTATTTGCAATAACTAAGCATTTTGTTGGCGACCCATTAGCATTTCAAGATAGAAGTAGTGAAATTCTAACAAATTTGACTTGTCCTAAATTGCACGATTTTAGATGGAATAAAGATATATTCTTAACAAAAGTAATGCTTAGGAATGATTGTCATCAAGCTTTTTGGAAAGAAAGATTTGTATCAAGTTTACCTCCTTTATTTACAGATAAGGTTAGACAAAAATTGAAACAAGATTTAAATAATAATATACCTTATGAATTACTTACATATGGAGAACTCATAAATTATGTGAATATTGTAGGATTAAATATTTGCACTGATTTGAAATTAAAAAATCAATTGAAAAAATATCATAAAAGCTCTAAGAAAGAATCCGAAAATTTTTCTGAAATATTTGGATATGCTTCCTTAGATCCTCCCTCTTGGGTACTTAAAAGGAAAAGGAAAGGAAAAGGAAACCTAGGAAAAATAAAGAACATAAAGAAAAAATTAGGAGATTTAAAAGGAGAGAAATACAAAATCAAAATACTGAAAAAAAAAGGGTTATTGTTGTGGTAAAAAATTACATAAAGTAGATAAATATCCTAAAATAGCATCTAAAAAGAGAAAAATTAGTCAACTTGAATTCGAATTCTAATTTGAATTCAAAAAGGCAGGCCTATCAGCGTGACTGAGAAAAATTTCTCTAGGTTCAACGAACTTGGATAAATTCAATTCAGTCACATAATTAACTCTTAATTATATTTTGGTTAATTCCTATTTGTGAATTAGCCTAAACAACTTTGGCTAATTACATTTAGGTCCCAAACGAGATTCTACCCATTAAGCAATACATTTTGAATGTGCGACCCAATAGGTCCTCGTAAAATTGGCATTTGACCTTAACGATATTTAATGTCATGTACAATAAGTGGTGTCTAGCAACACATTATTGCTATCCACTTAACGAGAATGTCGGTGACAAGACAAAACCGTCGGTGATAAAAAAATAACGTGTCTTAATCTCTTTGTCCAAAAAGTCATTATTGAACACGAGTCATGGAATGTGTCATACTCGTAGAGTTCAATATCTGTATTCCCAGCCCCGAGTAGATTAATTAAACCGAATAAGAGAAATATCTCATATCTACTTATTCAAGCATGGTCATGCATTTCATAATCTCACTCAACCTAGAATGCTAGACATCACTCTCTTGTTATATAAGAGGGACAAATCCTATCTTGATTATTCAACATTCCACAGCACAAATTAGGACATACTCAATACATGCCTTTATTGTCTACTCATTTAAAAGTGTTGTCTGACAATATCAAAGTATGCAATGGTTCATGCAAGAATCTCTGATGACCTCAATTCAAAAGATGAGACATAATTATCATAATGAAATCACTCATGACACTCATATAACAATCCATGAAGCGATTTCATGACTGGTCAATCCAGTACACGATGCTCTACGTATACCTATGTGATGATTTGATATCTCAAATCCATGACGGCTGTCATCAATCAGCACATACTAGTCTCAACGTGTAATTGATATCCTAATCTTAATAACACTTGACTATGGACGTTTTAAGAATATAAATAAACTATTCTAAGGATATTACGTAATTTATTTAATGAAAAGTAGATATAAAGTAAATTATATAATTATATAAATAGCATCATGATACAAAGTTATGCCAACTAAGTAAAAAATCATCATATGTTCTTAGGACAAATCCAACAGAAAGTGCTCTAAAAATCTCACTACTGCTACCACTGTGATGCAAAGAATAGGAGAGAGAGATATACAAGGAAAGATTTTGAAGGATGAGAACAGTAAAGTGAAGGTAGAAAACAAAACTTACCTTTTTAAAATGAACAGACTGACTGAACAGACTAACCACTTAACCGTACGTGTTTATACTTCAGGAGAATCGACTGACAGCCAGCATTTGCATCAATCTGTCACATTGCTCCACCTTCCGATAATCGAAGCACGGATACGGCCATTGCTCTACCTTTCTGGAGTCGAATCACAGATGTTGTTGCAAATACAAGTCCGGCTCGAAAGCAGATGATGTTATTAAGGAAAAATTGTATCAAATACTTGACAACCCCGAATTTGAAATGAAAATGAATCTGAATCTGAAAATAATATATTTGAATTGATAGATACTTTAACTAGTGAGTCAAATAGTGAATCTGATAAAAAGATAGAGCCTTTTAGTATCAAAAAATAGAGGAATAACTCTAGAAGATTTAAGATTAGAAGTAAAACAAATTAGAGAAGAAATAAAAACTCTGAAAGAAAATGATAATATTCACACTAAAGAAATTAGTAATATTAATGAAGAATTAATAAAATTAAAATTTGCAGAAGAAAAACCATTTCTTAAAGAAATTGAAGAAGAATGTGAAACATCTAATGGAATAAAATTTATAGATACAATTAAATACACAACTTTTCAAAAATGGTATATACCTATAACTTTGAAAAATGGAGAATTTGTAATTGAACCTACTGCTCTTTTAGATTCTAGAGCAGATAAAAATTGTATTTAGGAAGGATTAATACCAACTAGATACTATGAAAAAACTTCTACTAAGTTATATTCAGCATCAGGAAATATTATAAATTGTCTAAAGCTCATATTTGCAATAAACATTTCTGTTTCAATAACTCTTTCATTTTGATTAAAGACTTGAATGAAGAAATTATATTAGGAACTAATTTTATCACTCAGATTTGCCCATTTGAAGTAGATAAACTAGGAATTCATAATAAAATAGGAACTATTAGTATTACTTTCCCTTTTCTCAATAAACCTATGTGTAAATTTATAGATGTTGTAAAAAATAAAACAACTAAAAAATTAAATCAAGTTAATTTTCTGAAAGAAGAAATTAAGTATAAAAGAATTGAAAATCAATTGCTTAATCAAGAAATTAAAAATAAAAATAGGATTTTTGAATTTGAAAATCAAATTAAAAAAGAAATATACTCAAATGTACCTACAGCCTTTTGGAATAGAAAAATTCATGAAGTAGAATTACCTTACATAGATAAATTTGATGAAAAGAATATCCCTACTAAAGCTTGACCTATTCAGATGAATTAGGAATTAATAGAAACTTGTAAAAAGAAAATTCAAGATTTATTAGATAAAAGGATTATTAGAGAATCTAGATCACCATGGAGTTGTTCAGCCTTTTATATGAATAATTATGCTGAAAAAGAATGAGCACCCAGATTAGTAATTAATTACAAACTTTTAAATAGTGTATTGAAATGGAATAGGTAGAGATTTACTTAAAAGAACAATAAAAGCTGTTATTTACAGTAAATTTGATATGAAATCAGGATTTTGGCAAATTAAGATAGTAGAAAAGGATAAATATAAAACTATTTTTAACGTACCTTTTATACAATATGAATGGAATGTTACACCATTTGGATTAAAGAATTCCCATTTTGAATTTCAGAAGGTTATGAATGACATTTTTAACCCTTAGACTTACTTTACAATAATATATATTGATGATGTATTAGTACTTAGTGAGTCATTAGAACAACACTTTAAACATTTGAATATTTTTCTCGCCATCGTAAAAAAAAAAGGGCTAGTAATGAGTGCCAGTAATCTAAAATTATTTCAGACTAAGATTCGATTTTTAGGACATGACTTAGAGAAAGGTCTTTACAAACCTATTACTAGATCCATTGAATTGGCAGATAGATTTCCCGATGAAATTAAGGATAAGACTCAATTGCAACGATTTTTAAGATGTTTAAATTATGTGGCAGATTTCATTCCTAATTTGAAATTCATTTGTAAACCACTTGATGATCGTCTCAAAAGGAATCCAGTTCTTGGGGTTCGGAATAAACCCAAACTGTTAAGCATTTGAAACAACTTGCCAAGAAACTTCTCTATCCCAATATCTCTATCCTTGAACCAAACAAGCAAATTGTTATTCATGTAAAATTTTCAGGATTCAATCCTGAAGTTGATACCCTTTATTGGTGGAGTCAACAAGTAGACTTGTAAATATTTGTATTGAATGGATCACTTTTAGGCCATTAAGATCCAATTGTTATTATTTGATCTTTGCAGGAACATCCAAAATGGTAGCCGAATTATCTCATAGGGAAATAGCCTTTGGCCCTTATGGCCTCAAAACCTATCCGAAAAATTCTAACCTTTCTTTCAAAGCTGAATTTGATTTGAACCTCGATCATCAATGTTTGATTGACAAGCTTTGGAATTTGAAATCAAAACAACAATGAGCATGAAAGAAAGAAGAAAGGAATTGCATTCTCCAGAGTAAGAATTATTAAATTATTATACCTTGAAACTTGAACTACTTCTTCAATTCATACTCCTATTCAATTTGCAGTACCTTTTAAACCTTCTTGGTATAATTATATGGATTATTTGGATGCTTAGAGAAATTTTTTGTTTTTCAGAGAAAATACTCACACTTGGTTTATTAAGTATGATCGGAATGAGATTAACAAATTTCCAAGATGGTTCTTCTACTAACAGAAACAATTTGGAGCAACCACTGACATCCTATAAGAAAAGAAAAGGATGGAATTTGAAGAATTTTCCAAAGAAGAAGCAATTGAAAATCAACCTGAACATATGAAGAATTGCAAATTTTTTTTCAAAAAGAAAATCAATTTTATAATTGGTTGGAGCTTCAAAACAGAAATTATTGAAATGGTTAGATATCTATGTAGAGAAATTAAAATTAGAGGTTAGACCGCTAAAGAAAGTCCAAAAGAAAATAAAGAAGAAGCATCATCGACTAGTTCTTCCCAGCAAAAAAGCAAAAAACAAATTCAAGAAGAATTGGCAAAATTATATCTTGATGCTGAGGATGAACCAGACCAATTTGTAATCTCCCAATACAGAGCACAAGAGGACATTGATTATGGAATTGCAGCCCTATACTAGCTCTATTCACCATTTGGGGAAGACAAAACTTGGAACACATCTACTAAAAGAATTTCAGCATTTTCAATTGACGAGACTCACTTATAAGTACATGGAATTGCAAGAATCCAAGGAATTTCGTTTCTAAATATGTTGGACTTCCTGAAACTTCACTAATATTATCTTCATAATTTACTTTAGGAATTTCCTTGGTAAAATCTACACTAGCAAATCTGTTAGATCTAGTGATCCTAGTTGTTTCAAGTTTAGGAGAATAACTAGTAGGTAATTCAGAAAAAGATTTTCTACTTTTAACCAAGGCAACTAGTCTTTTAAATTCTAGTTGAACACTATCAACTGATATTTCAGTTATTCTATCCAGTGTACTAGATTCCTGATATTTTCTTTCATTTAATCTATTAAAATTCCATTTATGATTTTTATTTTCCAAAACTTCACTCCATTCAAGGGTTCTAGGCACATGTGTACTAAATTTTAAAAAGTTTGTTTCTACTAATAAAGTTTTATTTGGATTTGAATATTGTATTGTTTTTGGGTTTACTACGGTTTTCATCAATTTATAATAAATTCTATAAATTAAAACCATACCTCTAGTTCCTATTTCAACATTATAATTCTTAACTTGCAAATTTAAAGTCAAAGCTTTCAAAATATGCGGGTCTACCAAATCTAAAGAACAATTAGGATCACAATTGAAATAAACTAGTCCATTACAAATATCAGATTCAAGTACTACAATTATACTGCTATTAAAGTCTAACCATCTATTGTCTCTTAGTATAAGACAAACAGGTATAGTACGTCTTACTAGAGTAAAAAGTGATTTGACTGCTATTTGAACTAGTCCTATATGGCAATATTTAAATTTCTTTTCAATATGCAATTTAATTGTTTGTGGGTTCATCAAATAAACCGTTCCAAATTCCTTGTCTAATGATACTGGTTTTTTTTTTTTTTTGATAGAAAAGTCTTGTGCAAAATCAAATAATCCTATTTTATAAATTTTTGATATTTTCTCATAGGGAATATTCCAACTTGCTAATTTCTTTTCTATATCATAAAAAAAAAGAAAAAACTAATTTGTTCCTCATTAATAGTGTCACTATCTATTTCTGACAAATTATGAAAACTAGAAGAAGTTGAGGCAGACATGATTCAAAATCTTGTGAAAGCATTCTTTCTATCCAAAAGTTTACTCAATCAATAATCTATAAATATCTCTTCCTATCTTATTCCTTAATTTCTTTTGAAACAACTTCCTAAAGGATGCTTAGGACTTACCTAAGTCTGGACTCTCCAGATATGTTGTCTGTTTTCTCAGGGATCTCCTGCATGGTCCGGCCACTACAACACCTTCACCTTTGGCTAACACGAGCTACTCCAACTGACTTACGGCTCACCCTGGTACTCAACCTAGCCATACACCTGATCCTAAGCACCAAGTTCTGAATCTTCCCTATTCTCGGCAGAGAGTTTCAAACGAAGAAGAGGAATACGAAAGAAAGAGATATTTGAAGATTATCTCATGAACTCACTTAAGAAAGAAAGAATAAAACTTATTTAAACTTTCATCCTTAAGATTTCAAATCAAGGTAAATGGCTCTGATACCCATGGGGGGAAGGATCATTCAATATCTATTTTTTCAAAACAAAAAAATACATTTTATAAAATACCTTCAAAATAAAATAAACTTACAAATGAAGAAGAATTCAAAATATTTTTAAACTTCAAATTTCGTTTTTACAAATTAGAGAGATGATACAAAGGAAGTAGGAAGCTTTACAATTGAAAGTGAGTGAAAGTTGGGCCTCTGGTAGCCTTGCAATTCATCCTATTTATACTAATTTCTCACGGATTTCAAAATATTTCTTTTAAGTCCGAAAGAGTACAATCAAATAATTCTACTATCTTTTTGAAAAATAAAGTACAATTGTTGCAAATATAACACACAACCTTAATAAATTTGTCTGCCATTTTTCAATTATTTCTACTGTTATTCTTATCTGTGAGTTGATGCGACCTTGTCTTCCTTTCATGACCAAAATTCCTTCTCCTTTTCTTACCAAACTTATGTCTTCAACTGATTTTTCAAGTTTCAAACATGACTTCATCCTTTCTTTCCTTTTCTTCATCCTTGTCTTCTTTTGTTTTTATCTTCTTTTGTCTTCAAGTTCCTTGGTGATCTTCTTTTCCAATTATTCTTGTGAGTTCAATTTATTGCTTTTCAAATTTTCCAAATATCCTTTTCCCCACCAGTACAGTTGTCATTTATTTGATCAAATTGTAGGTAGTGAAATTTAAATGATACATTAAATAGTTAAAAATAATAATAAACTATGTCATACCATATGTTTTAATCAATGCATAATTAAATATGTAATAATGACTATTTATATCTACTCAATTATAATTTTTAAATATTTTATTTAATAATAATAATAGATGGTTATAAAGTTTATTTCCATAAAAGTATACTGAGGACACTCTTTGTATTTTTTATTTATAATTTAATTGTTTTATATTTTAATTATTTTATATTTTAATATACTTAATTAAAAAATTCAAAAAAGAAGAAAAAAAAGATTTGATACTTAAGAGTTGTAGTTTATTTGACTTAAATAACTTTTAGAGTCACATTTTTCTTAAGAAAATATCGATATTAGAAAAAGAATGACCTTATTTTTTATTAATTGTGATATATCATGATTGAGAATTATTAGAATTTAAATAATATATTATTAAACAATTATAAATAATAATAAAAAATTATAACTTATATTTTAATTAATGCATAATTAAATGATTGATGATGACGATTTATATTTACTCAATAATAACTTTTTTCTATAATTTAGTTATTTCATATTTTCATATTTTGTTTATTTAATATTTTATGAATAACTTTGATATGTGGCATTTCTACGTCTTCCTATTGGTGTAGTATAGATTAATAAAAAATTACATTACGTTCTTAAAAGACCAAGTACTCAATAGGGTTTAATTTATAAAATATATCTAAAAAATGACTAAGGGATATGTAGGAAATTTTTATTGGTGTAACAAGAGTTTAACACAAAATGAGTACCGAAAGATTCGGAACCCATTCAATATTATTTATAATAGAGTTTTTGGCAATATTTGCACAAAAGTGAAACATTTTTTGTTGTATGCAATCTAGGGATGGCAATGGGGTAGGTCAGGGTAGGTTTTTGAAAACCCAGACCTGCTCTGCCCTTCTTGGAGCCAGGCCCGCCCTGACCCGTGACCTGCAATGGGTTTCGTAATTCAATCCCGTGACCTGTCCTACCCTGTTCCTATAAAACCCGATCTATTTCCATTTTGACCTGTTCTGATTTTTTGGGTGGGTCTAGGTCGAACTGACCCGTTTGACCTGACCTGACCTGTTCAAGAATGGAAGAAAAAGGAAAAATAATAATAATAAAGTGGAAATATAAACAAAATTCATATCAACAAGAAGAAGTCAATGAACTTGCAAATAAAATGTGTGCACAATAACTCAACCCAGACAAAGACTCAGTTTTACCAAGAAAACAAAACAAACCAAACCAAGGAGGGTCAAGCATGTAGCTGCTTTAAATTCTTGATAGCAACCACAAAGAGCATCATAGCAGCAACCAATAGTATGGCTTCGGAAAACAACCCCCCCATTCCAAAAAAATAAGCGGGGAAAACAACAATGCTCCCTGTTCCACCAAACTCTACAGGGAGAAGAACATAATGGGGAGAAAGAAAAAGGGAAGAACAAGTAATTCAGGAAAACAAATGAAGAAGTCACAGCACAAGAAACCAGGACGTCATATAACTCGGGAGAGCCACTGGTAAACAGAGGGGACAATCCAAATTGTCAGTATTTTACAGTAGGAGAAGGTTTGAATTCTGAACTGCAGCATCTTCTTGATTTTCATATGCTTTTGCTTTATATTTGCTATTATTAGGAGAATCACAATTGATACAAGATATAATCATCCATCAAAACAATTCACAACTAAAATTCCAGCAAAGCCAATTCAAATCACTACATACATAAAACAGGTTTCTAAAAAACCAAATAGAAAGCCCTCAACTTTGAGCAACAAGCCGAGAGATCTGAATATTTTTCAGATCTGAAAAAAAAAGTAATTTCATTTTTCTTCTTTTTAAAAAAATTAAAAAACGTGAGCCGAGAGATCTGAAACTCAGAGCTGACCAAAAAAACGGAGTGGGGTGGCTGACCAGTGACCAGATCTAAGCGACAGCAAATCTCCGGAACACGAGCGAATGGAGATAGCTACCGAGTCCAACGAATGGACTGCTGTCACTGCTCCTATGCTCCGAACAGCGAAGGGACTGCAACGGAGGAGATGGACAGCGATGGTGCCGGAGAATGCCGAAGGAAATGGATTGCAATGTTCGGCTGTCGAGCTGGAAGGGAAAGCTGAGAGAGTGAAATGAGATGAGAGAGAAAAAGAGATGAGAGATTGAGAGGGAAATGAAATGAGTAGGGATGTCTGAATGTTTGAAATAAATAATGTATTTTCGTATAAAATATCATTAGAAAATATGTATATTAATTAGGGCGCGTCGGGGAGGGGCAGGTTCCAGACTTGCCATAGGTCAGGTCAGGCCAGGTCACTGGCCAACCCTAGGCTCGACCTGACCTGTGCATGGGTCTCTTTTATAAAATCCATACTTGGCCCATCCTTAAACAGGTCAGGTAAAACCCTTCCCAAACAAATCAAGTCAGGTCTTGTATCCATCAGGCCTGGTCATTTTGTCATCCCTAATGCAACCCTTGGAAGACTTTAGAGTGTCTTGACACTCAAAATGATGAATTTATGCCATCTTGATAGATGCCACGACGACTAGGCTTATCTCGTTCAATAGAATCTCGAGCCAAGTCCAGCTCACACCATCCCCTCGCTTGATAGTTGATTCTACAAAATACTAACATGGCAATTTACCTTTCCCAATTCCACATGATGCACAACGAGATGAATTATTTGGATCCTATCTTGCCACACTAAGTGATGATCTGGTTCCACTTTCTTGGTCAAACATGCACATGTAAAGAAATTAATTCCACCCTTCCATTAGAATCCCTAGCATTTTTTAAGGGTTTAGTTACCTTTGTGCTAAGTGTGGATTTTAATTTCTAATTCTCTTATAATTTGAGTGTGCACTAAATGTTTATTTGTTCTTGCGATAACCTAATTGTTTAGATTATGTATATTAATGGAAAATAAAATGTCCATTTAGGGTTAGCTTAAAATGTTCGTTTAAAAATATAGTTCATAATTCTTAAGCTGTTGAATGCCTTTCATTGTTGTTGAAAGGTTTTGTAAATTAGTTTGTGAACCAATATGAGTATTTGATGGCGAAAAGGTTTCTGATAATGTGTTTTGCCAAATATGGTTCTTCAAGAGGTGGTGATTTGTGAATGTATCCAAGAGAATTAACTTGAACATTGTTCAAGTTACCAATATGCAAGGGTACCATGGATGGTTCCGTAGTTTCTTCAAGTTTCTCCCTTTTAGTTGAACCACTTCCATTTTCTTTATGTTTTTCAAGCAATTTATTATTTCCAGCCTCAACAATGTTAAGAGTATTCGTGGGACATTAAAATCTAAATCCTTTAGAATTAACTACATAGGTTGCATTTGAACAACCTATTCTTAGTTTTCGAAAACCAAAACATATATGAAAACTCATTTGGACAGTATTGATTCACATCTAATTTTTGAATGAAAATATTTCAAAAATTAGAAAATTGCCTAGATGTGTTTTCAATTTTTTAACTCTCCATCTCTCTCCCAGCCAATTCCTTCCCCCCCCCCCCCTCCCCCCTTCTTTCCTCTATTAATCCTCTTGTTTTTATTCTTTAGAAATTATTTTTCTTCTGATCTCCTCCTAAGAACTCTTTCGAGATACCTCCAAATTAATGTCGCCCCTCTCTACATCAATCCGATTTTTGTACAATTAATTCAAAATTTCATCGATTTCAAACTATATTTACTACATCTAGTTTCAAAAATAGAGGGAAGTTTCTGCCTCTTTCTGATAAACTATGTCTATCCCTATCCTTGTAATGGGAATTGAAATAGAGATCAACCCAAATGGGATGCAGGGGATAACTAACTTCTCCAATCAACAAAAGGAGCATAGCTAGTGGTTTTTTTCCCGAACTATCTTCTGTTTAGAGAAGGTATTAGTTTCACTTCAAATGTTTACCAATTAGTATGGAAAAAGAAGCTATTCAACTTTTTCCTTCAAGTCTAAGTAGAGAAGCTCTTGGGTTATCTATCCCATGTCTTTTTACCTTTTTTCATATCTTTATGCCTTCCATATGTATTTGTGGTATAATATTTTTTAATGGGCAATTGTGGTGGTAAGAAATGGTGATGCAGAAACTCTACAATGGAGATGGTGTTTGAGTTTGGTGGTTGAGACTGTGGACGGAGAGGAAGTCAACAGTGGTTAGATGGATGGCAATTGAAATTAAGGTATTCTGGCTAATTTTGTAGTTTCATCTTTTCGAAAACTTGGCCTTTTAAACTCCATCCAAATAAACTTTTAGTTTTTTGAAATTCAAAAAATGCATTTCTAAGAAATCAAACCTGAAAATTGAATTTTTTGACCTTTGTCCAAATGCAACCATAACCTTTAACATATTTGCTAATTGTATATTCATTCAACTTCTTTAAGCGTGGATTATATAATCTCATCTCAATTGGACAACCCCAAATGTGCAAATATCTTAAACTAGGCTTCCAATCGCTCCATAATTCAAAAGATATTTTAGGAACAGATTTAGATGAAACCCTATTTAAAATATACACAATGGTATTTAAGACATCATCCCATAAGGATAAAGACAAACATGATATGCTAATTATGGTTCTCACCATAAGCATCAAAGTACGATTTCTTCTTTCTGCTACATCATTATGTTGTGGTGTTCCAAGCATAGTGTATTGGCAATAGTGCACTCACTTTCAAGAAATTTTGCAAATAGACCTTTAATTTGCCCCTGATTTGGGAACCTATCATAATATTCTCCAACAATATGAACTAACAATTTTTATCTAAATTTCATTTTGTTTCTCTACTTCTATTGTGAAAACCGGTGAATGCTTCAAATTTGTTAACATAGAGAATGGAGATACATGTATCTTGAATATAGTCATAATAGATAAGACAAAATAGTCTCAATATGAAAATTTGATATTTTTTAATTTATGTGAAGATTATTTTCTTTCTAATTGAATTAATCGTATGGTTATAATTTATTTTATATATATACATGAAAATGCTATAGAGTGTTACGTAGCACACCTTATGGAGTGCTCCAATTAAAACTCTAAAGGTTAAAGATAACAATGAATTGTCTTTTATTTTTATTTTTTTAAAAAAATATAATTTAATCAATATCCATAGGGTTTAGTTTATCCTTTTAGGATTTAATTTATAAGAAATATTTGAAAAAATAATTTTTCATAGAATTTGTTTTTTTTAATAACTAACTGTTAATTTTGATCATTAGAAACTTAACTAAAACCCTTTATAAGGTGTGTTCCGTAGCACTATATAGTATCACAATAAATATATATATATATATATATATATATTTGAAATAAATCATTTAGATAATAATGATTTTTGTAAATATTTATATTTTGAAATATCTTGAGGCTGTCTTTTGTTATTATTATCTCTTTTTCTGAAATATTTAACTTTTATCTAGCTACTAGAGAGAAAAAATAATCGATTTGAATATAACTAAACTTTGTTCTAAACATTTTAATGAATTGCAGAGAACAAGTAAAGTGTGACACATGACATGTTGTTGTCCTTTAAAAGTTTAGGCTCCCGAGTTTTAAATATTCTATTACATAAATATTACTTCCTATTACATTGTAAAAAAATTAAAATGTGTCCCATAAATATCAAGTACCCATAGAATTTTAGCTTAGGATTTGCTATTACAAATTTATATCCACTCCTTAATACATTTGTAGAAATATAGTATGTGTCTCTAAAAAATTAAGTTCCCTTATAATTTAGTATATATATATATATATATTTTTTTAATATATAAAATATATTAAAACATAATAATTAAAGATTACAAATAAAGTTTTTATTAATATTTTATTGATTTATTTATTAATTTTTTTAGTACTTATATTACTTAAATATATTTTTTACTTTTTTTACTAAAGTACTAAAAGTGGGTGATTCCATTGGTTATAATCGAAAAGAAGAGTCACAAGACATTTTTCAAGGAAGGAGAGTTTTCCCATTTTATTTGAATTTTCTTGATTCAGATTCCTATTTAGATAAGAATCCTTATAAACGGGGCTTTTGTTATAACCTATCCCCTGTAAAATGACAGCGGGTTTGGATATGTAATTGCCCAAGATATCTTCTTACCATCTTATGTAGAAATAGTTGATAATACACAACGTATAATTAGTTTGATAGAATCGATCAATTTGTGTATTGGATTAAAAATCAAGAGAAATGGCGAATATCTTATTCAAATGTCACAAAACGTTCAAGATGGAAGTTATCCTGTCAATGCTATTTTTATGCTTGTTCGAAATGCAAATCATAGTATTCATTCTTATGGGAATGAGAATGAAAAACAAGAGATACTTTCCAACCTTATAAAACTCCTCTAAGACCTAATGATTCCTTGGTATGTGGATTGAGTCCGATAGCCCGATATCTATGGTTTAAAATATTATTGATTTACCCTATAGGCTTAGCTCAGTTGGTTTAAGATAGCAGATGGCGCACCCTAAGGATGCAAGATCGAGACCTGACAGTCACATTGTGGGATTTTCAATCCTCCAATGTGGAGGTAGATTCTTGTGGACACTAGACACTGATCCACCTACCGTGAGTTAGCTGAGTTACTATGCTTTGGAGACATATTGATTTATCAATAAATGAGTAAGCATCAATAAAATTTTATTTTTATTTTAAAAAGTTTGACCTCCACGTACTCAAGAAACCATAACCATTGATATATATATATATATAGATATATATATTATTTTCATTAAGGGTTATGGTTTATTTTTATTTTTTATTTTTTAAATTCAGAATTTGACTCGAATTACCATACCAATGTGGACGCGGCTACAGTGCTCCACCGATGCTGCCATTACTGTCATTGCGCGTGCACTGCCTCAACTCCCATACTTTTCCCTTTTGCAAATATTATTCATCTGCCGCACCGATTCTTTTCCAGCGCAGTCGTTTTCGCCTCCCGAACTCGGCCATGTCATACCGCACTAACTCCCAAGGTGGCCGTCGTGGCGGTGTAGGCGGCGGTGGAAGACGGGGTAGAGGTGGAGGTGGAGGTGGAGGTGGAGGTGGCCGAGGCGGGCGAGGTGGTGAGCAACGCTGGTGGGACCCTGTTTGGAGAGCTGAACGTCTCAGACAAAAAGCTGCCGAGGTACCATTTGCTATCTCAGTTGCCCTTTGGTAGTGTTCAATTTACAACCCTGAAAGAATATACCACGAAAGCTTTGTGCTTTACTTTCTCCAAGAACATGTATGTTATAGAGTGGTAGAGCTTTAAACTATTTTCCTCAGTCTCTGAATCTCGACAGCAAAGATTGACGCTTTACTAATGATATAGGGAAGAGGAGCTTGCGACCATGGCAATATATGTATTTCTGGTCTTCTCTATTTGATTTTTATTTTTTCAAATGATACTGCACCACGGCTAATTGTATGGCTGTTTCTATTCCATGGTTCTTGTATGAAATCTCTGTTAGATGCTCCACTCGATAAAACATTTTAATTTTCAATTACTGAGTCAATAGGGGCTGTTAAATCAATTCAGCTCCACTGCATATTCATCCCCAAATTGTTAGGAATCGAGGGATTTTACCATTTTCCTCCAACGTAGCTACATTGAGGTCATTCTATTTATCAAAACCGCATTTAATTGAATTCTACCCAGCGTCCTGCATCATATGCTTTGGTCCTTATGTCACTTTATGTATTTATCAGAAAATGCAAATATCCAAACCAAATTAGATTTTTGTTTCTCTTACTCCATTTCCTCTCTAGGTGTTACTTCTTCCATTTGATACCGGTCACCATTCTTGATTTCTTACTGCATATTTCATGTTTTACTAAATATCCTTCCTAAGAAAGGGAACTGTTCTCAACACTGAAAAGCTTTCCTGGTATTGTTTTTCAGTGTTTTCATAAATTTTTCATTTTTTATGTGTTTCATCTGTTATCATGTTGTCTTCTAGTTGCTTAAACAGTTTACTTTATAGCCAATAACCTTGCAGTATTCTTTTCTGACAGAGTGTGTCTGTATACACATTGACAGGTTAGGTGGTTGACATGTCCATGCAGTATAACATATTTGTTCTCTATATGGTTTTGTCTGCCTTCATGGGTTCATTTGTGATTTTGTGTAGATGGAGGTGATGGATAAGAATGAGTGGTGGACAAAGTTGGAGCAATTGAAAAAAGGAGGAGAGCCGGAGATGGTTATAAAACGGAACTTCAAAAGAGAGGATCAAGATATATTAGCTGATATGGCGTATCAATTGGGTCTCTACTTGTAAGTGTTCATTGAACAAGCTGTCCGATTCTCAAGATAATTGATACACTATCTCCTCATTTATGCATATGTTTCAACTAGATTTCAGTGGAGTTTAGTATGGTGCTGGTGTTTGACAAGGTCATTGAAGGCTATCTCACTGGTGAGGGAACAAGTGAATGAAAGGCAGAGTCAAGCAAGCTAATGCATATGATGCTAAGAAGATTTCTTTTTTGTTTTTTGTTAAATTATTATGATTAAGGAGATAGGGAAAAGAAAAGGAAAAAAAAAGGGAGAAAAATGGGGGGTTTAGGTACACAAAGTAGTGGTAGATTTTAAATAGAAGGGACAGTCCTCTATGTGATGCTACTAGTTTGTTTTTATTTAATTAGCTAATAGTATGTGTGATAGATTATTGCTACTGTCAAATGGTCATTGACATGTGCTTCAATTAGTTTTTATGTAAGCACATGGACCTTGATTGTTGACTTTAGCTGGTTTAGTGGATAACTTACGAGTTGTTTTTTTGTTTTCTTGTATTTGTGGAAAGGAAGTCATGCATATAACAAGGGAAGAGTGCTCGTTGTTAGCAAAGTTTCACTGCCGAACTATAGGGCTGATCTGGATGAGCGTCATGGATCCACTAAGAAAGAGGTCGAATTTAATTCAGTTGTGTTGGAGTTAATTATCTTCCTTGTGTTGTTTGAGAGTTACAGTTTTTTGTTTTAACTTCAACTATTGGTGCAGATAATGATGTCTACTGAGACGGAGAGAAGACTTGGACATTTGTTAGATAACTCACAGAGTACTGTAGATTTGGGTAAATCCTCTTCTACATCCTCTCAATCTCCTGGGGCATCATCTAGTGTAACAGAGTTACTGAAGCCCATTCAAGTGTCAGAGTCTGACTTTGCCAAGGACAAAATTAATCTCGAACTTAAGAGGAAACAAGAGAACTTGAAGGTATTTTACTATAGTGCTGTCCCTGCTCTCTTTCAAGCATTTTAATGGAACTTGAATTATTTAACTTGCAGGAAAGTGATGTTGCAAAGGAAATGCTTTTGTTCAGGGAGAAACTTCCAGCATTTAATGTAAAATCAAAGTTTCTGAATGCTGTTGCAGCAAATCAGGTGCAATTCCTTTAAATTTTAAAACTTTTACATTTTTCTGGTGGTAGGAATGAAAATTACTTTAAATGTACTTCTTTAATGATTTAGACAGGATAATTTCTTTTTCAGAAATAATAATATTTTTAAATGTGATATGGAACATACATGAGATCTGCCCTTTTGACTCTCTCATTAATTCTTTTAAAGAGTTAGTGCTGTTCTCCAATTAATCTAGTGGCACTTGTTATGATTCAATTTGCACCTTTTGCATTACTTGATGATCTTTGGCATCATTTGCTAATTCCCAGTTTTGTCTCCTGGCCATAGGTATTGGTTGTTTCTGGAGAGACAGGTTGTGGCAAGACAACACAACTTCCTCAATTTATTCTAGAGGAGGAGATATCATCTCTACGGGGTGCAGATTGCAGCATAATCTGCACGCAACCTCGTCGAATATCTGCCCTATCTGTTGCTGCTCGGGTGTCTTGTGAAAGGGGAGAAAATCTTGGAGAAATTGTAGGTTACCAGATTCGACTTGATTCAAATCGTTCTGCTCAAACAAGGTTGTTGTTTTGCACTACAGGAGTTCTACTTCGTCGGTTGGTATGTTACTGAATTATGATGAGGTCTTGAATTATATTACAACTAGTAGAATAACCCATGCAAAAATTATTGCAAATAATTTTTTGTATAAATGATAAATTATATAAAAAATAATATATTATTTTACATAGTTATTATATACTAATCATAGTTATGTGAAAAATACTAATCTAAAAAATTATTGTCATCACTAATAAGCAATTAACATTTAAAACAAATCTTCAAGAATTCTTCAAGAATTAATATCTCACTGTTCTTTTCCAAAACATACGTCATGAATCCTAAATTAAATTAGAAACAAAATAATATAATATGAGAATCATACCTGCAATATAATACTTCAAGAAATAAATAATATGAGATCTTTTAAAAAAATCATATTATCAAATAAACATATATATCGCCACCTTCATGCTCCAGCTCAACCGCAGCACCAAATCTTCATTAAAAATCAGCAGCCATATATATATCAATGCTTCTTGCCTCTAGTCCAGAAAGTGCTTCTTCTCAAAGATGATTTTAAGGAATTCATAATAGCCAAAAACACAAATTAATCTGAAAACAAAATAATAAACTATTAAGATACATACCTTCAGTATAATATTATGAGGAAAAAATTAAAAAATAGATAATATGAGATTCTATGCATCGATCTGTTCATCTGTTGGACTCCCCTCTTCATAGTCTGCCACCTCTATCAACTGTCCTGTGAATGTAAGAGAATGGAAAGAAAGAGATGGTTAGTTTTTATAGGAATATGGCAAGAGAAACTAAAAAGATGTTCTTATCAAGTTATTAAATTTTTAAATTAAAGAAATTAGTATGAGAAGAAGATAAAGAGGTATTCTTTTCAACTCATTTAAGAAAGAAATAATTAATTTTGGAAGATAGATACACTGCTTAAGACAAAGAGATGTTTAATAAATTTTTAAATGAAAGAAACCTTGTATACTTAGTAGAAGAAGATGAAGAGAAGTTTTATGAAGTCATTAAATATTTAAAGAAAGAAATATTGAAAAAGAGAATTATCTAATTTGGCAGGCTGGGAATTCAGAAAAATCGAAAGTTGATGTTTTCTTAATTTTGGCAGCTTGTTTTACTTATATATGATAGATATGAGCCAAATTCATGGATTGGTAAATTTAATGTGTTTGTTTCTGTGTATGTTTTTCAGTACGTTGACTACCAATCTAACATGTTGGTTCAATTGACATGCTGTATAGCATAAGTTTTGAGTCTTTCATATCTCTATGTGTGATGGATGGTATTTGAAAATGAAAGCGAGGTTCTCTAAGCAAATATTTTAGGTGGTCCAACGGACTTGGCATACAGTTTTGCATCCCTCTAAACATTTCCAATTATCTGATTGATCCCAAGAATATCTGGTTTATGCACAAAGAATTGAGGATATGTTTGTAAAGAATGTCTCACGCGTAAGCAATTTTTAGACATTTTTTCCAATGCCTTCATCTTTTAACACAAGCCACACAAACCTGCAACCAACTCCATGCCTGCATCCTGGGCAATTATAGTATATTGGGCCTCTGAACAGTATCCATCTTCTGTGTTAGTATTCTGTATTCATATCAAGCCTTTGAACAGTATCGAATCTTCTCTGTTGTATCCATTAGAATGTTTCAGCCTGCAATAGTTGTTCTGAGTTTTTCTCCTATTTCTGCAGGTAAATTGTTAATGTACATACTTGTCATACTGATTCCAATCTTATTGATTCCACAGGTGCAGGACCCAGATCTTAAAGGAGTTAGCCATCTAATGATTGATGAAATCCATGAACGGGGAATGAATGAGGACTTTCTATTGATCATCATAAGGGATCTGCTTCCTCGACGTCCTGATCTACGTCTTATTTTGATGAGTGCTACTATTAATGCTGACTTGTTTTCTAAGTATTTTGGAAATGCACCAACAATCCATATTCCGGTATTGTAGTCATACATGATTCATTTTGTTAAATACATTTTTGTTCACCTGAATTATTTCCTAGCTGTCCTTTTTTGCAGGGGATGACTTTTCCTGTGGCAGAGTTCTTTCTAGAAGATGTATTGGAAAAAGTCCATTATACCATCAAGGCAGAGTCGGAAAGCATGCCAGGAAACTCGAGGGGAAGGAGGCAGCAACAGCATGAGTGTAAGAGAGAAGATCCTATAAGTGAATCTTTTGAGGTATGGTTTTTCATCTCATATTCCGGTGACATGGTTACGGTGTATGAGAAGTTCCAATATATACTCATTCACCTTTCTGGAAGAAATGGTCACATTTAGTTCATCTATTAATGTTTTAGTAGTATATTTATTTATTTATAAAACAAATTTTTACTTTATGTTGTTCTAGACTTGTGGTTAAGTAAGTTACTGTGGCTGTGTGAAATAGTTCTCAAGCAATTGATCACCAGTTCGAGCAGATATTTGATCTTTGATGGATATCTAATTCTTGTGCCTTTGTGGAACTTTTTCTGATCAATTTCATATGATCTCCTCTACATTATCTAGAAGGTGAAGCTGTCATAAACTAAGTATCAAATATGATTTAGCTGGCTTGCCTAAAAATAAATCCATCAATTGTCCATGACAAAGTGTTACATTTGGCATCTTGAGGTGCTGTTACTTTTTTCTTTTATCCAATGTGTATAGAGGTTTATTATATACGCTAAAACTTTACTTTTTCTTGATGTTGAGAAAGATTTGGTTGGTATGATTGAGTTTGTTGATTATCAGAAAGGACAAGGACATCCTAATTGCTTTTAACCAAATTCACCAATAAAAAAAATTCAAATGCTAAATATTTTCTTTTGCTGTTTGTTGGTTATAATGTGTTTTGATTTCATCTTAGGTTGTCTATTGTGTTGCTATTAATGGATCATGAAAATTTGCTGCTTAGACATGAAGAGATCATCTTTGCTTTCTCCCATTTTGTAGGATGTGGACATTGACTCCCACTACAGAAGCTACTGTGCCAGTACAAGACAGTCTCTTGAAGCTTGGTCTGGTTCAAAGCTTGATTTAGGTCTTGTATGTATTTCCTTTCAAGTTTGAAAGCTATAATTTTCGCCTCTTCCAGTTCTCCATGAATTATTGTCCTATTGGAAACATATATCACATTTCATCTGTAATTACCATGAAGCTTTCTGATTTTTACCAAGGTTTTTGAAATTGAGAGTAGTCTATAGCTATTAATGCCTATGGATGGAATGCTTAAACATCTAATAGATGAATGATCATCATCCATAATAAATCAGATACAAAACATTGTCTAAATAATTCCTGATACTTATGCGTAAGAAATTGGCAATCACAGCGATCAATATGTCCACACCAAATCAAATATAAATCTTTTGATGCTAACTTGTCCTTGATGCTCTCATTTTGGACAACTATTTAAATTTTATGCTCAAAACATGGTAGCATTAAAATCTTACAGACCTGTAACTATCATTCAGGTGGAAGCGACAATAGAATGTATTTGTCGTCATGAAGGCAATGGAGCAATTCTTGTATTTCTTACTGGTTGGGATGATATTACTAAGTTGCACAATCAAATTAAAGCAAATAGCTTCCTTGGGGATGCTGGCACATTCATGGTCCTTCCTCTTCATGGTTCAATGCCTACAATCAATCAACGGCAAATATTTGACTGCCCACCCCCTAAAATGAGGTATGTGCATAATTCACTATATTTCTTCCTTTTTAATCTTGGGTGATGATCCCTATGTTTGACCAACAATGCTTTATGTAGTAGTTTTATTTTTTATTCCTTTGGCTTAGGTTGGGGTGCCTTTTGTTTTTCCTTTGAATCTTGTTTTTTTCCTCAGTACATTAGCAGTTAGCATTTTCTCATGGCTATTAGATTAGTGGGACTAATAACTTTTTGATCTTTCTTCACAAAAGCGTGACTGAATCTTTGTTGTCTATTGAAGTATGCTTCATCCTCAGGTTTGAAATTTTCATCTTTGCTTTTTGCCCGTCGCTAATCATTGGTCTTGAGGAGAAAATTGTCAAAAGTATTATTCTATTACTATAGTTGTGCTCTACAGTTTCATTAGTAATGGCCTTTTTCCTTGAGTTACAAGACTTCATTTCTTAGATGTCAGATCAATTGGTTAAACTGCTACTTTCCAGACTAAGTTGCCTCATTATACCTTCTGCAGAAAAATTGTATTGGCAACCAATATTGCTGAAAGTAGTATTACTATAGATGATGTTGTGTATGTTGTGGATTGTGGAAAGTCAAAGGAAACAAGTTATGATGCCCTTAACAAGCTGGCCTGTTTACTGCCATCATGGATTTCAAAAGCTTCAGCGCACCAGGTCTCCATGATCTTTATATTACTTTTTCTTCTTAACTGATCACTCTGCATTCAAAGGATGACTTTGAGATGTTCTTTTCCTCTTACTGCGTTTATTGTTTGAAGCACCTTAATCTGTCTTTTTTTTCTTCTTATTATTATTATTATTTCTGTTTCATTACATTGTTCTGACCTTTGCAGAGACGTGGCCGTGCTGGCCGTGTGCAACCTGGGGTTTGTTATAGATTGTATCCTAAATTGATTCATGATGCCATGCTCGAGTATCAACTTCCTGAAATACTTCGAACACCATTGCAAGAGCTATGTCTGCATATCAAAAGTTTGCAACTGGGTTCTGTTGCTTCATTTTTGGCAAAGGCACTTCAACCTCCGGATCCTCTTGCTGTTCAGAATGCTGTTGAGCTTCTGAAGACAATTGGAGCTTTAGATGACTCGGAAGAGCTCACACCACTCGGTGAGCAACTCATTGTATGATATCTTTAGAGTTACCAAATATCGTGGGCAACGTCTCATTGTTTAACCTTGCAGGACGTCATCTGTGCACTCTGCCTGTGGACCCAAATATCGGGAAGATGCTTCTCATGGGTTCCATCTTTCAATGCCTGAATCCTGCGTTAACAATTGCTGCTGCCCTTGCACATCGTGACCCGTTTGTCCTTCCAATAAGTAGAAAAGAGGAAGCTGATGCTGCTAAAAGATCTTTTGCTGGTGATTCATGCAGGTTAGACTTGGAAATGAAAGATGATACCCCTTTGTTCTAGGATTTCTTTTTAGACGTTCTGATTCTGTATATTTGTGTTTTTTTTTTGGGGATGACAGTGATCATATAGCACTTCTCAAAGCATTTGAAGGTTGGAAGGATGCAAAACATAATGGAAATGCCAGAACCTTCTGCTGGGGAAACTTTTTATCTCCAGCAACCCTACAGATGATGGAAGAAATGAGAAATCAGTTTTTGGATCTACTTTCAGATATTGGTTTTGTAGATAAGTCTAGGGGAGTCAAAGTAAGCTTTTGACTTTTGAGTAAGTTGTTTTTCGGTTTCTCTCTTTTATTTCTTTGTCCTTAAAAGTGCATAAACAAAAAAGGTAAATGTATATACACACTCACACACAGGCATATGCCAATGTCTTGTGATATGATTTATCCTGTGGCATGATTGCTTTACTAATTTGTTTCAAATTAACTTTCTAGATTACTGTCCATATTATTTAAGGAATATGTTTTTATGGTGACAGAATACCTTAAGTATGGTTCTCTTTACTTACTTGGTACTCTTATGGTTTTATAGGCTTACAGTCAATATGGCAAAGATCTAGAAATGGTATGTGCAATTCTCTGTGCTGGACTCTACCCGAATGTTGTGCAATGCAAAAGACGAGGGAAGAGAACAGCTCTTTACACTAAAGAAGTTGGAAAAGTTGATATCCATCCAGCATCGGTAAATGCTGATGTTCATCTTTTCCCTCTTCCTTATTTGGTTTACAGTGAAAAGGTCAAAACAAGTGGGATCTACGTAAGAGACTCAACAAACATATCAGATTATGCTCTGTTAATGTTCGGAGGTAATCTCATTCAAAGCAAAAGTGGAAACGGTATTGAAATGCTTGGTGGATATCTTCACTTCTCGGCCTCAGATAGCATTCTACAATTAATAAAGGTAAATAATTCTTATTCGCATTTTCTGTCATCTAAATTTTCTTTAGAAAACTACCAAAGGGTGGCAGATTTTTCTGATCCTTTTCCTTTATCTTCTTCTTTTTGTTTGGGCAGAAACTGCGAGGGGAGCTGGACAAACTTTTGAATAGAAAAATTGAAGAACCCAGCCTGGATATCTCTTCTGAGGGAAAGGCTGTTGTTAATGCAGTGGTGGAGTTATTACACAGTCAAAATGTCCGATATTAGTGGGCTCATCATCGCCTGGCTTGGTTCTAAATTGACTCTTTTAGCCACAGGCACTCATGAGAGAAGAGACTGACTGCAACATGAGCTACTTGGAAAAAAGGGGTTGGAAATGGAAACACAAAATTAGATCCTAAAGAACCCGTAGCTGAAAAATAATTTCCGATCATGTTTTATTATTATAGTTTAAAAAGTCAAGTATTTCACTAGCTTATGTGTCTTGAGGAACTTATTATTATTATATATAAAGAAAGTGCATTTTGATTAATGTCTTTTGTATCTGGATGAAGTACTATGAGACCCACATTAAAAATTTCCAATCTGCGGGTATAAGAGGAAAGCTATGTCGGAGACCATGCCCGGCGAATCTCCTAATACTAGTTCGAAAGAAAGCTTATCTCCGTGCTCGAAGACTTTTCCTACTAGTGATCCACCACCTTTCATTTTCGCTGCTGGGGTGAGGGAACCTGTTGTAGTTCATACTACCAATATTGATGGCGGTGAGAAAATCCTCTGCGCATCTGCCGTCACGTCAGATTCAAATTTTATTGTCATTCTAATCAGTTAATTTGAGTACATTCAATATCATCTAATTGGGAAAAAAATAAAAAAATAAAATTCATGGTCGTCTTCTAGTCATCTTTGACAATTCGCTGAAAATTTCATGGTGCAATTCCCTCATTATTACCATTCCCGTTCTAATCCCCTCAAAATTGGAGACGGAAGATGATATTACTTGAAGGAGGTCCCTCTGTGGCAAGGATTGTAAATGGACAGGGAATACTTAGGATCTGAATTTTTATCGAATCTATTTATAGTGGGTTTAATACTTCTACTTTTATATTTAGATGTTGGACATGATTTGGGTCCAAATTCAAATAGTACTCCATAAATGGGTCGAAGTATTGATTTAGGACAAATTTAATTTTTGATCCGATTATATATATAGAAGAATGTTAGTGTGTGCAATACTGTGTGTAACAGTTAGTCAGTTCACGGTAAACTAAACCTTAAAGGAATAAACTAAATCATAAAATGATAAATTAAATCCTAAAAAGATAAACTAAACTATAAACTAAACCCTAAGATACTTGATTAACTTTTAATTAATTGTTTTAAAAAAATAACATAGTTGACCACCAACTTTGATTGTTAGTTGACTAACGGTTACACTTTTTAGTGTGCACAGTATTGCACACACTAACATTTTCATAAATATATATATATACGGATTTGTTAAGGCCCGCTTTGCGGGCTCCAATTGTTACCGTAACGGAATTTTTGCTCCACTTGGTTGGCTGCATGAGCATTGTAGTAAGAATTCCGTTACGGTAACGGTTGGAGCACACATGAAAAAGCTCTTCGGAGCACGCCTTAGCAAAACCG
>JAOXNR010000001.1:1964787-1991990 GCA_028571225.1 Parsonsia alboflavescens | reverse complement strand
CCCCCCCCCCCCCCCCCCCCCCCCCCCCCCCCCCCCCCCCCCCCCCCCCCCCCCCCCCCCCCCCCCCCCCCCCAGCCTTTAATGGAAGAATTGTTAGGCCTGCTGAAATTTGTTTGGATAGGGGTATGTTTCATTTCATGTTTGGTGGAATGGGTTATCTCTGTGCATTCTTCTGACAAACTGTAACAATCATAAAAGTCATTTACTTTTCTAGATATGATTATTCAACATCAAGAGGTCTTCTTTTTCGTTGTTGCAAGGTGCTGCGCATAATTCAAATGATTTGAGACCTCATTTCTTCTTCTTTCTCCTTCAATAATGTATTTTTTAGATTTTAATTTTTTAGCATTTTTAATTGAATAAATTGGGCTTGAAGCTAGGAAGATTAGCTTTCGTGCATAATGGAATATGCAGAGTATAAACAATCTGTGAATAGAATCTAAAATTCTCAGGCTAATTTAGGGTCACTTGTATAATTGGTTGTTAATTGAAGAGATTGTTGCAACATTGGTGACTTATGTTGCATATTGAACTTTCGTTCAGACTTCCCAATGACATCTCTGGTTGTTTGATTGCTCAGGGGTGTCTACTATTTTTCCTGGTAGTTAGTTCCTAGGGAAAAAAATAGTTTATTGATTACTGGGGATTATTGTGCACAAGGATGCAGCAAATTTTGGAGATTAGTAAAATTAACGTACAGAGGAAGAAAGCAATGGAATCCCAAGTGTAAACTATCCAATTCATTGAAGAAATATGAGTCTAATTCTAGAAGTGATACTAGTGAAACCTGAATATTCAATGTATTTCAAGACCATGTGAGTTGTTGATATAACCAAAAGGGACTAGGCAGTAGTTCAATTATCCTATGCTGCCCTAAGTTGAGACAAGACACAAAGATCCCCAATGGATTGGTATATTTCACTTCCAGGAATAATTGTATACTATATTGGTGCTCTACCTGAGCACCTAGCATAACAGATATTATGAAATTAGAAGTCCAAATTCTTAACGTGACAGATTGGTGATGTACTATATCTTCTTGTTTGTTGGCCTTCCAGTTGTGATTAGCATTTGGAATCTAATATTAGTGTAGTAATGGTGCTTGTGCATCCCTTTTCCGTTATATTATTATTATTATTATTAGAGGCACTGCCATTCTTACGTAGCCTTTACCTTTCATAGGGCTACTTCTCCTCCATCCTTTGCTTTGGAGGTTTTTGTTCAGTGTGAAGGGGAGACAAGATTTAGGCGGCTTTGTCTGCCATTTTTGTATTCACATTCTTCATCAAATGTACTAGAAGTTGAGGTATCTGCTTTTCATGTTTTCTAAATTCTGGCTCGTTTGGATTCTGTTATACAATCTCAACTTTGCTAGATATACTGCAGAAAGCACCTTTGATTTAATTTTCCACTTTTTGATGTTTCTTCCCCCCATTTTTAGTCTCTATTTTGGGATCATTGTAGCTGGCTGTATTTTTTTCTTTCCTATTCTCTATATTCTAGTGTCATGGGCATTTTGTTTGCTTGATTAGTTTCTCCAATGAATGCCAAGATGGAGTATAAATTTCTTGGCTCTTAGAAACAAGGACAAATTCTGAACATCTATGTGGATTTTGCATTTCTTTTTTGGCTCTTAGAAACAAGCACCTTAAGGAAGCTGGTATTATATGGCTTGCCTCTTAAAATTTCAAAGGGCCCATATTACTGTCACATTGGTCGGGCATGTGATTCAGAAGTTTATTAAGAAATTGTGGAATTTTGATCAAAGTTCTTAACTTGCAAACTGTTTTGGTGCAGAAGGTGAGTCTAAATTTTAACTCAAGTTCACCACCCTACCTTATTACAACATAATGAACTCTGGGAAAGTTGAAATGATATAAAGATGATGGAACATAGGTTTGAAGATATGGCATTCTCCCCCAATCATTCAATGCAACCAATTCACTACATTCCGGTTCACTAATAAGGAAGAAAGATTATGGGTGGGGTTGGGGGCGTTGGGCGAGCAGGAGTACTGAAATGGAAACTTTCTCCTGGGTCTGGACTGATTGCGTTCGGTTCTTTCTTCAAACCATTTCTCCCGCATAGAAGAGGTGCCTGCCTAAGCATTGAATGTTGGAGGAAGGATAAGCAATCATATTTCATGTGGTTGATAACGTGACAAACTGGTGAAAATCTTGAATGAGATATTGATCTCATGTTCTTCATATGATGGCTTAGACTGATCCAATGGTGTGTCGGTATAGACTGATAGGTTTCATTCGTCTCTGTACCAATATTCTACCTTTCAAATGCACATAGTATGACACACCAATATGGAGAGATAATAATAACTCCTCTGCTGATTGAAAGGATTTAATTTAGCTTGAAAATATTAGTGAAGTCCTGACTCCAGCATGTGGTGCTTATCCTATGCCATTATGATGTTGCACTATTATATCTTCCTTGTTTCTATTCTAATCCAATAGTGTGTTCTTATAGACTGATAGGTTTCATTTGACTCTGTACCAATGTTTGACCTTTCAAATGCACATAGCATGACACTCCAAAATGGAAAGATAATAATAACTACTCTGTTGAATGAAAGGATTTAATTTAACATGAAAATGTTAGTGAAGTCCTAATTCCAGCATTTGGTGCTGATCCTATGCCATTGTGATGTTGCACTATTATATCTTCCTTGTTTCTCTTCATTTAATTTAGCTTGAAATTGTTAGTAAAGTCCTAACTCCAGCATTTGGTGCTTATCCTATGCCATTGTGATGCACTTTCCTTATTTCACTTCATTTGACAGTCTCTTCTTTTGAAATTTGGTTTGCTAAAAGAAGTACAATAATCTCTTGCAGGCTATAGTGACCAATCATTTGGTTATAAGGGGCTGCTATCGCAGCCTAAGTTTGGTCGTATATGGCAACACAACGGAGGATCTGGGTCAATTTAACATAGAAGTAGATCTAGATAGCTCATTGACTAACCCTGGTATTGCAGTTGAGGGAGACCTTGAAGACCTTCCCCCTGCATTGCACCCAACTAATTTGCCGATTGAGGAATCCATATGTCCCTTGAAAAGATTATCTCTAGAAGTTGTTAAGTTTGATATTCCTCTAGAGATCCGGCAGTATATACAACTAATTTTCAAGATTTTAGATTCACCAAATGTAGGGGTTACCATTGATAAGGTTCTTAGTTCGTTATCTGCAGCTTTAGTTCATGCTACACCTTGGTTGTCTTTTACCATTAAGAATGAAAAATTTGCTCCCATGGATTGCCTGACGAATGGCGGGGACTTTCACCATGTTCTTAATGAAGCTAAAAAGGAACTTTTCGATGTCTATAAGAACCTTCAATGTCAATCGGGATATGTGCAGTCAGAGTTTTGTGCTGAGGACATGTTTCTTGAATCTGATGCCAATGTCGATAATTCCAAACAGTTGGTGGATAGTTTTTGTTCATACTTCCTGTTTGGCAGTAATTCTATGAAGTTTGGATGCTCTGAGATACCACAGGTAATTAGAATCTGTATATCCTCTGCTCTGCTCCTGCAAAATTCAGAGGTTTTTGTTAGCTTGCCTTGTTATTTCTTTAGAAGCAGTTTTAGGTTGAAAAATATGTAAACCTTGTTTATTAGTTGAGAACATCTGAGTTTCAGAACAAGAATGCCATCCTATGGTTGAGTCTGGCTCTTCTGCTGTGCTCTGCTAGAGAGAGCTGCTTTCACTTTGTCAATGGCGGCTGTATGGAGAAGCTTGGTTATGCTTTCAGTCATGAGATGCTGAACTCTACCAGTCTTCGATTGATGCTGCTTGGAGTTGTTGAGCATGCCACTAGGCATTCAATTGGCTGTGAAGGATTTCTTGGCTGGTGGCCACGGGAAGATGAAAATATTCCCCCTGGATCTAGTGAGGGTTATAACCAATTGTTGAAGCTGTTATTGGAGAATGAGCGCCATGATGTTGCCTCTCTTGCAACATATATACTTAATCGTCTGCGCGTGTATGAAGTTGCTTCTAGATATGAGGTACATGTTCCATTTTTTTAGCATGGGAATTCTTTTGTTAACTTTTATTTTCATTTTCAAGCTGATGTTGCAGTATTCGTGAATTGGTGAAGTTTTCTATATCTGTACTTTGATTCAGTTATATATCATTAAGAAGCTCCTTTTGCCCTTTAGTGTGCAGTGCTATCTATACTTGGAAGTCTTTCGGCCATTGGTCATGTTACAAATGTTACTATCGATATGCTTACCAATGCTAAACTCCAGCTAAAGAACCTCTTGGTTAGTCTCTACTATTGTTACCTTTTTAGTACTTTGGTTATATCTTTCTTATTATGTAATCCGGGTGTGTGCTTTTGGTGGAAATTGTTAGCCTTTTTGAAATTTATATGACTATTTGATTAAAGTGGTTATATAAAGATATGAAATTTAGATGTTAATATGTTGACAAGTATTGCTGCAGAAATTAATAAATTTACATGGCCCGATGGAAGATCCTTCTCCGGTTGCTTGTGCTAGCAGATCTCTCCTACTTAGTGATGCGGGACTGTTGTCATATAAAGCAACAAGTTCCTTAATCAATCAGTCAAAATGTTGTTTTACAAAGTGGGATGTTGATTCAAATGTGCTTCTGCTGCTTAAGGTATATCGTCTTATTGAAGCTTTTCTTCTTTGTCTGTAAGTGCCTCTTAAGGTTTTTCTTTCTTCCTTTTCTTTTTGTTTTTTAAATTTTATTTTATTTTTGTGTGTATAAAGATCCTATTTGTTTCTTGGTCTTGTTAACATTTGGATGTTTCCAGACATAGGATGGAGTTGGAACCGAAAGTGCCAAATTTGATGGTTGTCTGAATGAGTGATGTATCTTTTCATGAAATATATGAAGGGGGGTTATTATTTGCTTTGATGAACTCATTACTTTGTATGTTATTGACTTTAAAAGCCTAATTTAAAGGTAACCTAGGATTTTGGAGTGGCTACAGTTGTTTTTTACCAAATTGCCATGTTTCTGAATAGATATCTCCTGTTCTCTTCTCCTTCCTTCCACTATGTGGTATTTAACAATAGGATAAAATCCAAATCTGTGGAAGCATAATGGCATAATAAAACATTTTCCATAATTTCAACGAACAGTGCTTCAGGGATATGTTGGAATAGCCAAGAAATCTACAGCCCTGTGGTCCCTCAAATCTTTCCATATGATAAAATTCTAGGTTGAACTTTGTTTATTTGGTCTTTTGGCACTTAAAACTTGTTAGTTAAATAATGTATTTTCCTGTTTGCTGCTATATTAGACAGCTGGCCTGCATGATATGCCAAAGAAAAAGTTCTACATGCTTTGCATTTAGTTAAAGAAAAAGCAACGTAAAATTAAAAGGATTCCTTCCTTTACCAGTTTGTTGTCATTGAAGAATATTTATTAACACATCTTGAAGTGTACTTTTAATACTTTTTAAAACTCCAGAGATAATGCTGAACTTTTATTCTGTTGTGGCTCTTCCCTGAACTACTTCTGGGTTTTCCCTTGTTCTTCACTAACTATTCTCTGCCAGATTAAAACCTGTTTAGAATCATGTTTCTGATTTTCTTTTGTTGCCCTTTTTCATCTTCTTTTATTTTGATTCTTAGATGTCTGTCTGTGGCAGGAGAGAGGTTTCCTCCCTTTGTCAGCAGCATTGCTGTCATCCTCTACTTTACGTTCTGAGACAGGGCACTTAATGGACTTGTTTGTGGATATCATGTTATACATTGAATCCATTATCTTCTCGCTCCTGTTTACCCGTTCAGGTTTGATGCTATACAGGACCCTTCTGCTAACATGTTGCTGTAACTTATCTCATTTTTCCCCTTTTGATTTGTATATGTTGTTTTATCTCCCCTAGGGTTGATGTTTCTTCTAAGTGACCCTGATATCTCGACAACAATAATTCGTGCCTTGAGGGGTGCTGATGATTGGAAAAAGAAAGAATCGGCTTCTCTTCGCTATGCATCTGTCTTGATCTCAAAGGGTTTTTTTTGTCATCCTTGGGATGTTGGCTTCATTGTTGAGTTGAATTTAAGAGCAGTAAGTTTCATTTGGCTTTGATAACTTGGTATTCCATTTATGAATCTCTTTTTTCTCGTGCTTCCTTCTTTAACACTTTGATGAGTGTGTATGTGTGTTTAAGGGGTAGGATTCTTTAACCCATTTTCCTTACAGTCTCTATCGGACTCTTAATGATCTAGGCATCTATCTTAATTCTATTCATGAATAAATCCTGAGAATGCAAGACAAATACACTTGTATGTCAAATTTGCTGCTCCTGTCTGACTAGTGACTATCATCTTCTTCCTATGCCATTTCCTGTAGATTAATGCCATAGATCGCTTGATAACATCAACTCCAGGCACTGAAGAATTTTTGTGGATATTATGGGAGCTCTGTGGTCTCTCCCGGTAAAGAGTATTTTCTATTATCTTGTCTCTTTCAAGTGATTGTTTCGGGGACTTGCTCAATGATTTCCTTGTGCAGATCGGACTGTGGACGCCAGGCTTTGTTGGATTTGGTGCATTATCCAGAGGTATGGCTATATACATCTGCAGTAAGCTACAACTTGCCTCAGTTATTTCTTTCTGTGTTAATTTGAATTTCAACAATTAGCTTGGCATGGAAATGAGTTGGCATAAATTTAGCAGAGTATTGGCCAATCATAATTAATAAGTACCATCTGTTTGTCATATCAATAATTTTGAAGAGGTTAGATGTGAAAGTGTTGAAAAATATGTTTATTTTGGGAAACTGAACATTCTTAGATGGCCTTAAAATGAATATATTGCCATTAACTATGGGAGGGAGGCAGTATTATTATAATATTTTCCAAATATTTTCTTTGCAGTAATGTTTTATTAGTTCGCCAAATAGTAAGCCCAAATTATGTTATTCTGATAATTCATCAAATAAGTTTCATAATACATGTGGAACCAAATGGCGTGCCTGAGTTTTAACTTTGCTGAATAATTTGCACTTACATTAGCATTACTTTCAGTCTTGCTCTCATGTAAATTACTGCCTTATAGCTCAAGTTGCTAAAAAGGTTGTAGTTTATACACTTAACAATGAGATATGAAAAGTGTCTTTCTCCCTTTATGGCAGCCATATCAGCTTTTGGTAGCAGTACTCCACATCTAATCTTGGCAAATTCTTATTTTCTATTAACACTGATGATTTATTTGTCCCTCAGGCTCTTTCAGTTCTGATGGCAGCATTACATCCTGTGAAGGAATTAGATCCAGTATCCCTAACCACTGGTATCAACTTTATTATGGTTCTTATGTTTATAATAGATTTCTAATTGATTCTTATGATTATTTTCATTGAATGGCTTTATTTGCAGGTGCTGTACCAGTTACTCTTGCAATTTTCCATGCGGCTGCCGAGATTTTTGAAGTTGTTGTTATGGATTCATTGGCGTCTTCTTTAGGGGCTTGGATTGACCATGCTAATGAACTTCATAAGATGCTTCACTCCTCATCTCCTGGTTCCAACAAAAAAGATGCCCCTGCACGGCTCTTGGAGTGGATTGATGCTGGTGTAGTTTTTCATAGAAATGGAGCTATTGGCCTTCTACATTATGCTGCTTTGTTAGCTTCCGGAGGGGATGCACATATGTCTTCAACAAGTATTCTAACATCTGATGTGATGGATGTGGAGAATGTTGTTGGAGAAGCTTCCAACAGTTCTGATGGTAATGTCATTGATAATTTACTTGGGAAACGCATTAATGAGAAGGATTTTCCCGGCACTGTCCTTCGTGACTCGTCTATTGTTCAGCTGACAACTGCATTTCGAATTTTGGCATTCATTTCAGATCATTCGGTATGAGACTAATCATATTCTGTATTTCTATTTTGGTTGCTTGATATTTCCGCAAGTTTATGATAACTAGTTTTTCTGTGATTTATCTAGGCTGTTGCTGCTGCTCTATATGATGAAGGAGCTGTAATGGTAGTCCATGCTGTTTTAATCAACTGTAAAGTCATGCTGGAGAGGTCCTCCAATATATATGGTTAGTGATGATATTATTAAATTGATACTAGTCAGATCCTTCCTTTTTTGTCGGTGAAGAATTTGTTCAATTTTGGCACTGAAATAGACTAAACAATTCATGAACTTTATGATCGCTTTATTCTAGACTCTTTTCTGTTTTATTTTTCATTTGATCCAGATACTTATCTTCACCTAACTCATAGAATTCGGTTGAATTTCGAAATTACTTCGATTATTATTCTTTTTAGGGCTTTTAGCCCATCTGGTCCCACATGTTTGGATCAAACTGTAGTATGATCGCACAAGTTATTTTTCAGCCGTTATGATCCTTAACATATTATGAGCAGCCATTATGTTCCCTCAACATATTATGAACAGGCATTTTGTCCCAATTATCATTTTTTTTAGCAAAACACTTTTAATGTACGGGATAACTTTTTAGGGAAAAAATTGTCCATCTCATCTTTGTTACTCAAAATCCAACCAACTCAAGGGTTGTGAATGAATTTTGATTGTCAAGTTAATTTATTTGGGTTTGTTAATCCAAATGCATCTATTTTTTTATTTATTTTATTCTTAAAAATGGATTAGTTAGATTTTGAGCGGTAATGATGGTGTTGATAATTTTCCCCCTAAAATGTTATCGTGTACCGATAAATGACTAGTTATGACTAATGTTTTGTTGGAAAATAATAGTTGAGACTATAACGGTTGCCTATAAAATATTGAGGGACCATAATGGTTGAAAAAAAACTTGTGTGACCATATTATAGTTGGTCCAAACATGTGGGTCCATATAGGCTAAAAGCCCTTCTATTTATAAACAAAAACTTTCAATGATTTTTTTTCCCTTGTAAAACTCTTATAAGCTAATAAAATTTGATCTTTTTAATTTTCCACTATTTCATTCTAGTTCCTGAAAAATGTGGGCAAAATGGAATATTGTTCTGTGAGATCCACTTCCTTTCAGTTTCCCAGACTGTAAAAAAATGTAAATCATCTTTTTGTTTTTTCTTTTTAATTAGATTTCTAGCAGAGGATCTAGCAGAGGATCTTAGTTTACAGGTTTGATATATGGATTTATGATCTGCCAGGATAGTGACATATGAGCAATGATGAGAGTTCTATTCCTAAGCGTGCCATCCATTTTCAGCAAAGATTTTGAAGTTGTGGAAAAATATGTTTTCAGAGTTTCACAAAGCATGTAATTTCTATGTTGTGAATAAGATCATATTGAAAACTTGAATGCACCTCAAAATGATTCTTCATCCTTGTGGGTGGGTTTGAAGTTGAATTGTACAATATGAATGTTCTCTTGTGGAACTCTATTACCACCAGACTTCCTCCTTTGTCGACTCATGTTTCTAGGTTTTGCATTTTCTTGCATGGGCAATTATTTATAGATTATTCACTCTAGTAAGCTGAAGTATATCTCAAGATACACTTCCTTTCTCCTTATCTTGCAAAGATGATAGTATATAGATTGGAATTGAAGTTTCCTTTTCTTGGGTGTTCCTCTCTTTTACTTTACTCAGGATTTTTGGTTAGAAATTAGAGCTCTTCATCCTTTGACTGTAGTGTTATTTCAAGAGTTTGGTACTTTTCATGGTTTAACTTGCATCTGGCTCCCTTTTCCAAATGTCTTTACTCTTATCTTCAAATTTTATTTATTTCATTCTTCTATCTATTCCTTTCTCACTCCACCAGGCAAAATGATAAAGGAAATTTTTTTTATGAATCCTTGATGATTTATGTTTATTACATTTTCAGTGATTTAGACTAGTAGGTTATTTAGTTGTTTCCTTATTGGGTCATTATTCTCGGTCTAGTCTCTATAACAATCATATTTTTTCGGCTTCTACAAGACAGTTTTATATCCTTGACAACTAAATTTAACAGTAATTGAGTTTATATCTTCTTTAAGAACCTAGGGTTTGCAAAATACACCGTTAAACTATGGGTTGTGTTGGCCCTCCACTTTTGAATACACCCCTACATGAATTATTGGTCCATCCCTTTTTCCTGTGCCTCTGCTGGCATCACAAAGTATGTGAGGTTTTTTGGGTGATTTCCTGTAATATTTGGTTTATTGATTTTTTGTGCTTGTCCTTCCACTTCTTTTCTACTTGTTTCTCCTGCTTTTGATGAGTTGGAAAACTGCTCTGCTTGGCATGATGCTGATTTTCTTCCACCTATTTAATGTACATGTTTTATATATCACCCAAAAAGCATTCGTGATGATGAAGGGCAGTTGACATGAACAGGGAATAATGCACAATCATGATAATAAACAACTATGACCTGAGGAGATTTCACTTTGCTCTTCAGTCTTTGATTAGGTTTCATCATTTATCTCCGCAAATCTGACTTCTAATTAAGATACTTCTCCCATCTTAATTGAGCTCTCATTCCAATCAAATGTTCTTGTATTACATTCACAGCAAGAATGACTTCAACCCAACTTGCATTTGATGAGGCAACTAATTAAGTTTGGAAAATGGCTTTAGTCCTTGTTCATGAATCCCTAGCGTTATTATTTAGTGAAAAATGTTTCTTTAAGGGCATGTAGTGCAAAGGACATTAGTGACATCCTTGTCTGCATCCAGTATCCTCTGTTTGCTGGTCATTGATTTTTCACCAAAAACAAAAAGGAAAAAAAAAAAAAAGATTTTGGACAACACATAAATTTCTTGCACTCTTTTTGTTTTGAATTCCAACATTTATCCTTGCTATGAATATTTGTTATTTAAAATACTTTAACTTGTTTTATTAGGTTTTTATATGTTTTATTGCGTGCTCAGATTATCTTGTAGATGAAGGCACCGAGTGCAATGCTACTTCAGATTTATTGCTAGAACGCAACCGTGAAGAAAGCCTAATTGCTCTTCTGATTCCTTCTTTGGTACTGCTGAGTAACTTGTTGCAGAAATTACAGGTTTGTATGTTTTAATGCCAGTTTCTTGCTTTCTGGTTGATTTCTGAAGTATTGGATATCGTCGGCAATTAGGTCTGGTGATTGCAGTGTTATCCAACAATATAGGCGATCTCTCTTTCTTTAGATGGTCAACATTATTTTTTAATGACATGGACAATAAATTTGGCCCCATGTGTAGGAAACAGAGGAGCAGCACAGGAATACAAAGCTTCTAAATGCTCTACTTCAATTGCATAGAGAAGTGAGGTACATGAAGATTCATGTGTATTTCTTGAGTCGCTTCCAGCTTTTTTGGCTTGATAATTTAAATTAACTAAATTTTATTTGCAGCCCAAAATTTGCTGCGTGTGCATTCAACTTGTCTTATCCTTACCCAGAGAGTGCCCTTGGACTTGAAACTGTTTGCCATCTTCTTGTATCAATCCTAGCCTGTTGGCCAGTGTATGGTTGGACACCTGGGCTATTCCATTTTCTACTTAACAATCTTCAAGCAACTTCACTCCTGGCTCTGGGTCCAAAGGAAATTTGTAGTTTATTTTGTTTATTGGTAGGTAGCTTTTCTACTGTCATTACTTTTTTGATTTGTGATATTGAATCTTAGTCATTGAAGAAGTTCCATGTTTGTACCAGAATGATCTATTTCCAGATGAAGGCGTGTGGTTATGGAAAAACAGTATCCCAATGTTGGGTCCTGTCAGAGCATTTGCTTTGGGAACGATGTTAGGACCTCAGAAGGAGGCTCAGATAAATTGGTACTTACAGACTGGATATTCAGAGAAGATGCTGGGTCAACTGACACCGCAACTTGATAAAATTGCCCAAATTATTCTACATTGTGCTATCAGTGTATGTGACTGTCTCTCAAACGTATCTAATCCTTCAATTTTATTTCCATGAAAGGTGAAAGGAATCATGAGTCTATTCAATTCAGATGGAGTCCCTCTTCTATTAGAAATAAATTAGAGGACCTAAAACACAAGTTGCTATTATCCACCTTGTTAACTTTTGTTATTAATTTTTCTAGAAATTAGTTGTCATCCAAGATATGATCCGGGTTTTCATTGTTCGTATTGCCAACCTCCACTCTGATAATGCTTCAGCACTTCTACGACCTATGATATCATGGGTCTTGGATCGTCTCTCTGCACTATTGACCTTATCAGATGCTGATTCATTCAAGGTGATAAATTTTTACTATGTGGCGACTATTTTCCTCTTTGTTGATGTCTATCAAATTGGACAGCTATTCATCTCAGTAAACTTACCATTTCCTTTTTTCCCCTTTTGGCTTTTTCCAGATGTATCAAGTATTTGAGTTTCTTGCTATGTTATTGGAACATCCATGTGCAAAGGTCGATTGCTTTTGCTCTTGAAATATTGAAGCCCAATGACATATTAATTATGTTGCTTACATTAGTTTTTCCTCCATCAGCCTTTGTTGTTAAGGGAGCATGGCGTCGAAATGTTTGTCAAAGTGCTTGAGAACTGTTCAGTGGCCACTACCTCAGATGTTAAATCTGGATTTTCTCATATTAAATTGTTCATCCCTGTACTTGAGTGCATTAAATTAATTTGTGGATATTCGACATCTCTGTTACTTCCTGAGAAGTTAGAGAGGTTAGTAAGTTTGACATTAGTTTCAATGATGCTTTTTTTTTATTTTTTATTTTTTATTTTTCATGGTGCATGAAATTGGTTCAATATGGTTTATATGTATTTTTGTTGTTTTCCAGGAAAATTCCTGAGAACTTGAGTTCCGGAGAATGTTCCTTGATTTTGTCATATATACTTAAATTGTGCAAGGTACATTACCATCCATACTTAAAATCTTTGGATTATGGATCTTTGCAGACAAACAATCTTTATTATTTTGTTTTATTTTTTATTTTTTATAATTGGTGTGTTTTGCTGCAGCATAGTACATTTATTTAACAGCTCTTATTGCTTAGAAATGAAACTGTCATGAGCATCCAGAAAGTCGCTTCTGTTGCTTGCATGATAAATGCTATTCTTGTTTTTCCTTGTCTTCCATCTCAAGAAATGCCACAAAGGTTATTTTTCACAAGCATCAGAAAGGGATTTTACTGACTGAGGTTCTTGAAGTATATTTTCTATTCAATGGATTAATTTCCCAGTAATTGTCATTAAGATCAGTTTTTAAACTTTGAAGCTAATAATTCAATGAGTTCAAAAGAGGACGTCTAAAAGCATCTCCCCATCGGGGTTTGCCTTTAGAGGTTTAGTATGTCACCTTGGAACAGTTCCCTGTTTCTCCTTACCAGCCTGGATTTGCTTCCTTTTTCTTGTTATCTGCTCGTAGCACTTTCTCAGTCTTAGTATGGATTTGACAGTTGGTTGCATGGCTCACATTGTACAGAAGAACAAAGATACAATTTAAGGTGTTACTGATGCTAAATGACTTGTTTCCTGCAGTCAACTCAGTGATTGCCGTTCATGCTCTGAACATTCAAGATCACTTTATTGTGCTGTTAACCCAAACAAGAAGCCCATTATCATGGTTCTGTGGCTCTTTTAATATATACATGGAGTAGAATATTTGGAGTGTTTTTCTTTTAAAAGTTAAGATGATATATTTCTTGCATCTTCAATGGCTTTATGTATTTTATTTGTATCTTGCTTCTGTTTATTAGGCGTCTTTTTGTGGTCATTTTTCATGGTGATTTTAAAAACTTGGCCTAGAGGAATTGTTATATCCTGCAAATTGGGATGTGTTTTTTCAGCCAAATATGATTCATTTCACAATATGAGATCTGAATATTCCTGACAAGCTGCAAGAGGATGAATTAGATCCTTTCATTTTGACTGCTCTCAGAAGGCACTAAATTTTGAAATAATTTTTCATCCTTTGTCTTTCAGACTTTGATTATGATCCTTTCCTCACCCCTCTTCTCATTCTTTCTTCCTCCCAACTCTATATGGGCAAACCTTTTCTGATCTGATGTGTCTTCTATTGACCGCACTAGCAAATACTAGTGCTCTCCTTAGCTATATATGGTAGCTTGTTATGAGATTCATATTCGTGGGTTTTACTCAAGTTGCTTCTCAATATTTATCTTTGTAATAATGAATTTTCTGCTGTCTTTAGGTCTTGCCAGTTGGAAAGGAATTAATTGCTTGCCTATCTGCTTTCAAAGAACTGGGTTCCTCTTCTCAAGGCAAAAATGCTCTGTCTTCCATCATTCTTGAAGATAGTGAACGTGAGGGTAGTGATGGCAATCATAGGGATCCTAAGATTCCTAATGCACATGAATGGAGGGAGTATTGTCCTCTGCAATTTTGTTGGACTTCCTTATTAAGGTCATTTGTTTCCCAAGATACTGCACCAGTATATAGTGTTGAGGCTATTGGTTTGTTGTCCTCAGGTGCTCTGTGTTTTTGCATTGACGGGGAAAGGTCTGAACCCTGCTACTTTTCTTCCTGCCATTATTTTTCCATTTACAAATTTATTTCATCTTCTGTGATTTTCTACATGCAAAAATGCTTCTTGCCTAGGTTTCCATATTATTCTTACTATTAATGATTAGTGTGATCGGTGGTTGGACTACATATGAAGGCAAGATATGAATTCCTTAAATTAAAGAATATATTTGTTTAGAAATGTGGACATTTAATGTTAGACCTTGAACAAGAATGTAGTTATTCAATTTTGGATGAGGAAGTATTTATGTATTTATTTTTCTTGTTGCAATGTGTTCTGTTGATGTTTAACATTTATTGACAATTTATCTATCTTGTTCTATTTCAGCTTGAGCTTGGAGAGCTCTGCAGCAATAAAGTACCTTTTTGGACTTGGGAACGAAGGAAGTGCAGCAGATGGTTTTCTTGAAGGTAGCATTAAATCCATACAGGAACTAGCAAATGTACTGGGGTCAGAGGTAAGTGATTATGTTGCATCTTTTTTCTTGTGCAAGTTCTGCCCTATCCTTTGGTCATCTCATAATAACAGGGGAGACATTTGTTTTTTTGGTTGGAGTTTTTCATTCTTCCTGGAATCAATAATGTGCATATTGTATTTGTGCAGGTTTTGGCATCTGCAAACTCATTTCTACTTTTGTTGCAAAAGCCTCCCAGTGCCATAAAGGTTGATGATATTATCGGTAGTGTTCTACCACCTTCACCAAGTTCTGGTTCACTTTCTTCGAGGGTACATAAGCTTACAGATAGTAGTGGTGAACGAATTGACTATGACTTAAATGAATTTGGAGATGCATTTACTTGGGAGTGTCCGGAAAATTTGCGTGACAGACTGACACAGACAGGTGTTCTGGCAAAGAGAAAAATGCCCTCACTGGATGGTCCTAATAGGCGTGCCAGAGGAGACAATGCCCCTAGTGAGACTACTGCACAAGCTGTATTCTCTCGGGGCTCAGTTCCTCCTGCTGCTTCAGTTCCTACTCGAAGGGATACATTCCGACAACGCAAACCAAACACCAGCCGACCTCCTTCTATGCACGTGGATGACTATGTGGCAAGAGAACGGAATGCTGATGGTACCGGCAATTCAAATGTTATTGCTATCCCGCGTATGGGATCTTCTAGTGGGAGACCACCATCTATTCATGTTGATGAATTCATGGCCAGACAAAGGGATCGTCAAAATCCTGTAGGTATGGCAGCTTCTGATGCAACTGCTCAAGTGAAGACTGCACCTCCTGAAAACAACTCAGATGCAGGGAAGTTCAGTAAATCTCGACAGATTAGACCTGATCTTGATGATGATCTTCAGGGAATAGATATTGTTTTTGATGCTGAGGAATCTGATCCTGATGATAAGTTGCCTTTTCCTCAGCCGGATGATATTTTGCCACAGCCTGCATCTGTTGTTGAACAAAGTTCACCTCATTCAATTGTTGAAGAAACAGAGAGTGATGCTAATGAAAATAGTCAATTTTCTCACCTAAATGCTCCTTTGGGATCTAATATGGATGAAAGTACACCTAGTGAATTTTCGTCAAGGATGTCAGTTTCTCGTACTGAGAAACCTTTGACACGAGAGCCAAGTATTTCTTCAGAGAAGAAGTTTCCTGATCTGACTGATGAATCAAAAAGTTTTGTAATCAAATCCTCTGGTGGGTTTGAGTCTGCTCCTGGAGCAAGCAGCTCAGGTCTTTCTGTTTCTGCCTATGCAAAGGTTCATCCAGCATCTGTACAGATGCCTGTTGATTCTAGGACAAGACACAATTTATATTCACAAGCAGGTATGCAACATGGTACTGCTACACCTTCAGCTATTGGATCTCAAGGATTTTTTGACCAAAAGTTTCAACCAAGTCAACCTCCTTTACCTCCATTGCCACCTCCGCCAACAATCTCACCTTCATTGTCTCAGAATTCCGATCCTATTGTCCATCAATCTTCTCCTTTCATTAACATGATGGCAGATGTGCAACCTTCAATACCTCCAGGCTTTCAAGTAAGGAGTAATTTGCTCTTACCAAAGTTTTTCTATTGTGTTTAAACCTCATAACTTGATTTAAAATTTGTAGGTCCAGGGAGAGTGTTTCTCTCCATATGCAAGCAGTTCTGTTCAGACATCCTCAAGTCTGCTTCCTGATTCTAAATATGGGCGCGCTTCCCTTTCTTCACCTGGTGGATCTGGCAGGACCCATCCGCCACTGCCACCGACACCACATCCTCACTCAATGAACCCTTCAACTGCATCCTCATCAATGAATCCAACTTCTCAGTCTCTAGTTTTCAACCAAAATGTTCATGGAGGCATGGAACTTCTGCAGAGCTCTATTGCATCTTCGAATGATGTTCGATTGAATAACTATTCAGCTTCTGGCACCAAGCAGACTTCTTATACCCCAACTTTGTTGGTACCACCCATGCTTTTTGGTAGACCTGGCTCAGTACCTGTCGGTCCTTATGGAAGTGGTCAGTCCCAACATGGAGAAAACATGTCTAGTATATCACAGAATATTCCTGTCTCCTTGCCTTCTATGCACTCTTTACCATCTATGAGTCAGTTGCAGCCACTGCAGCCTCCTCAGCTACCTCGTCCTGCAGCATATCTTAGGCCACTTGTTCCGGCATCACCCCAACCAGAGCAAGCTGGGTCTCTGGGGCAGAGTCCTCTAAAACTGCAAATGCAACCATTACAGGCGTTGCAACAGTCCCAAGCCTCTCCAGCTCATATTTATCCACAGACTCCACAGTCGGAGAATGTTCCACATACCTTGCAACAGCATCAAATTGAACATTCTCAAGCACAGGTGGTGCGTCAGCAAGGGGATGGAACGTCCCAGCAACAAGACCTTGGAATGACCCTGCAAGAATTTTTTAGATCTCCAGAAGCTATTCAGGTTGGTCTTTTGTTCTAGCGGCAAATATTGTGAAAGTCATTTTTCTAAGTTAGCTCATATGTTCATCATTTTATTGGTGCCATTGCAGTCCCTCTTAAGTGACCGAGATAAGCTTTGTCAGCTTCTTGAACAGCACCCAAAGTTAATGCAGATGCTTCAGGTTTGAAAATCCCTTCACATGGTCTTTCTGGACACACACATCCTATATGCAAATGGACCCACATTTCTCTCATGCACAGGCAATACTTAAGTCTTATTGCTTCTAGTTTTCTCCTCCTATGTTGGAGCTAAAGCTGCAACACAACAATAATGCCAGAGAAAATGATTATTTTCCTACGCAATGCCTGTTAAGTTACAGGTTATCAACTTTTCACCCTTTGTTGAATCTGGAAAAATATTTGGCTCTTGAGTTTCCTTGGCCGTAGAGCTGAAATACATCACTCCACTGGGACCTATTTTTTCAGTTTACTAATCTTCAGATTTATTAGTATTCTTCAGATTTATTACTAATCTTCGGATATCTTCCATCTACGGAAAAATTTGCACAGTTCTGGAGCTTTAACTCCAATGCAGTAACGATTTTTCAAAAATGTTTCATGCATTTTATCGTTTTTCCAGTAATGACCTTTTTTTTTTTTTTGGTTTCTCAGGAAAGGTTAGGCCAGCTATAGTGAAGGGAAAACCTTTGCATCATTGGCGGGATCACCTTGTGTGTACCCCTTGTCCTGTTTTTGGTTGATAGAAATGACCAGGAGACATTTGGTATTCTCAGCTGGATCACTGTTCTTCCTCCCCTCCAATTAATTGGAATGTACCAGTTCTACCAAGTGCTTCACTATGGAACTAGTGTCAAGATAAGCACCCTGTTGTATTTTATGTTCTTAATCATTCAATTCATTTATTATATATATATATATATATTTTGGCGCATGCTGGGGTGGGAGGTTTGGCACAGAATTGTGCAATTGTAAAACTCAAGGTCCCTTTTCGTTGGCTTGCATCCCGTGGACAAGTATTATCCTTTTGTATGCTAATTGAGATTGAGACTTTAACCTTGCTCAAGATCCTCTGTATTATAGTTTCCACCTATCCTGGTAGAGAATGAATGCGAACTGACTTGTTACTGTCGCAAGAATGAACGTGTAGAAAATTAAATGATTTTGGTAACCATATACATGCAATTGTGAGTCAGGGTGGACAAAAACCCTGAGGTTGAACTTAAGGAAATATGACGGAGGGGCTTGAGAAACATAGCCCGGATTACTTGACGAAGGAGCCATGATGGAACGTTTACAAAGATTCGAAATCTTTAATTATTTTCAAATCTCACTTAGGGGGCTCCAATCACAATCAAAATTATATTTTCATTTTAAAAGTTCCAATACAAAATTCACCCCATTTTAAAAGTTCCAATACAAAGTTTCGGTTGCAAGTGTCCGCCGCGAGTTGCCCTTTGGAGTATTGGTCAAATGTATTTATTTTTATGCCCTTTAAAAAAGGGGTGAGGACGACAAATGAGATTGAATGATCTCCTTGGGAACGTAAAACTTAGGGAAGACGGCAATTTCAGGATCCAAGAAGCTACCTTGTCAAGTTATTACCAGCTAGTACTAATTATTATTAATGAGCCATCCAAATAAACATTCCATCCATCCATCCATCCACATCTCAGGGACTCTAAATTCTAAGCATGCCCGCATCGCACACTGGTTGATCACTTGTAAAATGAAATCTCCTTAATTCCTCTCTTTTCTCTGATTTTTGGAACAAATATTCTTAAGAAATGTGAAAACTCATCTATTAGACTTTTACATATCGTAATAGAGGTTGGCTGCAAATTAATAAATATAGACGATAGAATTTATATGTATTTCAGTGAAAAAATGCCTCTATATATACCTATATATATATATATATATATTTATATATTTATAGGGTAATGATATAGAATGCACTCCATATGGAATGCATGGTTAAAGTTAACCATCAATATTTAATTTTTTTCAATAAAAAAATCTTCAATAAAAAAATTATTTTTTAAATATTATATCCTAAAGGGGTAAAGTAAACTCAGGGATAGTGGATCAAATTTAATTTAATTTTAAATAAAAAATTAATCATCAACTTTAACTATTAAAGATCCACTTCATATAGAATGCACCGGTATACTATATAACATTATATATATATATATATGGAATTGCTAACAAGCACATCTTCGGTGAGTGCGGCATTTTTGAAAAGTTACTTGTAAAACAACATCGTTTCACAGATTTTGAAAGATAAACAAAAAAAGTTGCAGAGGAGCATCAAGCAATGCGAGGAGCTTGTGAGAGGCGACGAGGCAAGGAAGGATGCATATCTGGGGGTGTGAGGAATGGGGTGTTGGGGTGGGGTGCTGGGATGAGGTCTTGGGGTGAGGGTGGAGCGCTGGCCTTGGCGAGGGTGATAGCAAGGGTGGAGTGTGACGGCGATGGTGATAGTGGTATTGTTGATGGATGCTGCTTCATCGATGGTGGGTGCTACTTCATCAGCCATCATTGTTGTTTCATCAATCATTGTTGCGCTTAGATTTGAATTTCTTTTATTATTATTATTTTTTAATTGAAAGAAATGATGCCATAATAGGCTTGCTGCACACACACGGCATCACCACTCTATATATGTATATATATATATATAAACTGAACTTGCCTCTGCTGTTAGTCTGGCTAGTAGGTAAAGGTTTATGACCACCAAACCCGGAGGAGATCTCTAACCCATTTATTTGGTACGTACAATCTCATTCCTTCCTTCCCTTTTATTTTATTTTTGCAATCCTTCAGTATGTACGAGGGATATGATATGATGGCAACTTTTGAAGTCAGATTCCAAAGAGAAATAAAATAATTTTAAAAAAGAAGTACACGCATGGCAATCCCGAGTAAGCAACCTCTCTCTAATTAATAACCAAATTTAGTTGCACCAAGAAGAAGCTAATTATCTTGACTATACCATTTTATATACATAAAAATTTTGTAATGCGAAATGGATAAATAATACTCATTCCACCCCTAACGATAGATCATTTGTAATGATTTTGTGGTAAGATGCATTTTTTCTTGAAATGTCTTTTAGGAAAATAACATTAAAAATGAGAGAGGAAAATATTTTATTAAAAATATAATAAAGGACCGAAAAGCGATATTAAATGATTTATAATTAAGAACAGAGAAAGCATATAAAATAATTATATATAGATAATTAATTAATCGGTGTAAAAGTTCATATAAATACACTCTCCGTAGGTTCCGTTAATTACGGTAATATTCTTATAAGAAGCTTGCAAAATCTGCCTCAACCATGCTTTTAATTGAAATCATTCTCAATTAATTATATATAAACACATCAAGCTATCGTTCACTGAAAGCAAACAACGGAACTTATTTGCCCTTTCGAGGGGTTTGCCCCCCATAACACACCCATCCACACCAATAACATTTCGCCACGTGTAATAAACACCGACACCGTGTATTTTCCTACGGAATAGTAGCTCAATATCGTCCTTCACGGCCCCGGAAACCACATATCATATCACTCACACAAAATCACATGCATGTGCGTGCATGGGTTGGGGTTATGGGTTTAATTTCCTCAGTACATATTTCCAATGCTATCATATAAACAAGAAAAGAAAGAAACTTTTTAATCAGAAACTCTCTCTCTCAAAACTGATATTCCTAGAGAGAGAGAGACTGAACACATAGGATGTAATGGATAGAGGATGGAAACCTAACGTGGAGATATCACCAACCTGTCCTCGTTGTGGTTCCACAAACACCAAGTTCTGTTATTACAACAATTACAGCTTAACACAGCCCAGGTACTTTTGTAAAGGCTGCCGGAGGTATTGGACTAAAGGGGGTTCCCTCCGGAATGTCCCCGTCGGTGGCGGTTGTCGGAAAAGCAGAAGATCTTCAGCTAAACAACACATATCGAGGGCTGCTTTAGGCCACTGCAGCACTACCTACAATAATAATATTGGCAGTTCACTGGTGGTGTTGCCGCCGACGCCGGCAGTAGCTGATGTACCAAACAATATTGATCTTGCGTTAGTGTACGCAAACTTCTTGAATCCAAAGCCTAATTCAGAGCCGAGGCTTGAAATTCTGGAATTGCCTAATGTTGCTGGTCCTTCAACATTTCATCAACATCAGTTATCTACAACAACGCATTCGGAACATTTGTCTCAGGAGATGATCATGAGTACTGATGGAAGAATTAAGAATAATCCATTTTACGTTGGTGGGATGGATTCATTAATATTTGAGAAGCAGCAGCAACATAGTACTGCTAATTATTGTCATCATGTAAATCAGATGAATAATTATGTTTTAGGTGGTGATGATCATCGAGAAACAGTAGAACTGTCTGACAGGATGGTATGGCCAACTACTTCTTCTGATGACCTAATTATGTGTCCGAGCCATCCTGCAACAACTCAACCAATAAAGGGGCTTCTACCGGACCTCCACGATTTCCCCATCTATACCATATTTTCTGGGCCATGATAAGTGATGTGTAAGAGGCCTTTCTCATTTTTCTTGTTATTAATTTAATATAATATATATATAGACGTAAATAGAAAACCTTTTGTGAAATTAATATCACAACTTTCAACTTTTCTTGGACAAGAAGATTATATTAATGCTCTCTGCATCTGTTCCGAGATAATTTTCTAGGGTCGTTTTTCTTTGTCTCAAAATATAAATGCATAATAATTATCATATTTTTCTAATTTTATCCTCCATTTAATATGTTTTATGAAGAAAAAAAAAAAAGAAAAGAAAAGAATGAGAGAGAATTAGGTTTTAAGAGAATTTTAGAGTATACCTCCTCGATCCATTCTAAAAGGAAAATTGCTAGTAGTTATTTTATTTGTAGTAAAATCATTTTCAATTAGGAATGCAAAATTATGTTGCTCATCTTGACATTCATTTAATAATGATTAACAAGCCAATAAATTTGCCTAAAAGTCCACCATTTAATTAAGACTCCGTCGATTTTGTTTTAGAAGTCGTTTTAACTAATACGTTTTGTTTCAAAATACTTCAAGAAGTATTCTTATTTTTCAATGAGCATCTAATAAAAAAATTTTCAATCATACTCTTCTCATCACATAACATGTTTAGGATTGAATTAATGTGAACTTTATTTAATATAAGGGGTATTTAATCTAAGAAAAAAATTAATTACTGAAATGATAATTATCTTAGTTTGTTTTTCTAAACTTTAAACAACTTCTAAAAGGAGATGGAGGTAATAATATGTACATCATTAATTTTGATGACAAAATTAGAAGTATTTTCTACATTATTAGTGGTTCGCACTAAGTTTTTATATGTTGATTTCTATAGGGTTTTTAGCTGATTTGATCCTATAAGTTTAGGCCAAAAAACAGTTTGATCCTTTAAGTATTTTTTCAATCATAATGGTCCTACACGTTTTTACGGGCAATTGGAATAGTTCAAATCACAAATTTCCACCCACTCACACGGCGGAGATGGACATGTGACTTGCACATGACCACTTCAGAGGGGTAAAAATGTCATTTCAAGTCCCCCACACAAAGCCTCTTCCGCTACCACCAGCCTGCACCAACTGCACTGGCTTGTCTATGCACTAAAGTTAGTATTGCTGCCACTGCCTCCGCCACCACCTCTTCCAACCACACCGCCGCCACAACTGCTTCATTTCTTCCCAAAACAAGCTCTATCTTGCACTACGATCCCTCATTCAGCCATACGCATCAACGGTCACTTCTCATTCGTTGCTCAATGCCCAATCATTGGCCAGAGGATATTCCTAACCACATTCCGGACCCGATCATGTGAGGGTGCTCGACACAACTCTCTGTTATGGCGAGCAGTCTCCCAAAGCAACTATGACTACTAAGCATTAGCTGGATATCACTACACAGTTGGTCAAGCTCGGTGTTGATATTATTGAAGCTGGATTTCCTGCAGCCTCGGAAGCTGACCTTGAAGTTGTGAAATTGATTGCCAAAGGAATTGGGAATATTGATGGTAATGGAGACGGGCATGTGCCGGTTATTTGTGGACTGGAATGGGGCCAAGTTAGCACAGAGAAGCTGGTGGTGGCGGAAGAGGCTTTGAGTGGGGGGCTTGAATGCCATTTTTATCCCTCTAAAGTGGTCATGTGCAGGTCACATGTCCATCTCTATCATGTGAGTGATCGAAAATTGATGGTTTGGATCATTCCAATTACCAGTAAAAACGTGAGTGACCGTTATGATTGAAAAAAAACTTAAGGGATCGAACTGTTTTTTATCCAAACTTATGGGATCAAAGTAGCAAAAAACCCAATTCTATATATAATAGTCTTGTCAAAATTGTGATTGATCCTTTCATTTTGTATCTTAGCAGCTGCATTTTGATACTTTTTACGCGAGCATTTACATAGTCAACACAATTATTTCATGTAAACACTGGTCCTGTCCATTGCATCCATACTTAAATTAATTAATCTCTTCAGGGACTTTCAATGGGTGGAGCGAGATATTTGCAAATTCATCCAAACATCATTAAAAAAAATAAAAAATAAAAAATAAAAAAACCTTAAATTAATTAAGCATTATATTGCTAAATAATATAATTCTAAAAATAAGATAAATTTATATACCGTTTTTAAATTTTTGTCAAATTAAAATTAAGTCCTACGAATTAAAAATTGGTATAAATATTCCTTTTTCAATTTTTTTTTGGTACATCAAAAAATACGGATTTATTTTAATAACAACCCCCATTGATCACTTGCACTTCCACCACCTGTCTCTCATAAAACCATCAGGATTATATAGTTATACATACCAAAAGGTCACAGCATCACAAAATCTTGGCATAAAAAGATACTTCATTGCATAATAATCCCTTTTCAGTTTTCACAACAACAACCAAAAAAAAAAAAAAAAAAAAAACTATTACGATTCATTTCTTGATTTTTCTCAATTCAATTTTAAGTCGTAAAAATACTGTGTTGATATGTGATGAAATATCTATCATATCCCGGCATAATGAATCGATAAAAGATTAGTTTGAACTTTAATATTGTCATTAAATAGATTCAAACTTGCAACATTTCAGTATGAACTTACCTGCTCAACCGTTGTGCTAAATTACTTTTGATATAAATATTAAGACACATTATGTTTAAAGTCTATTTTAAATAAAACTTGATGATATAGAAAGTTTATATAAAACATATTTGTAATTTAAATATTTTAAAATAATATAATAAAAAAGCTAAATTCAGAATATTATAATTTTATAAACAAAGAAATAATCTCCCAATACATAAGTAAGTGGCCAAAAATAATGATTTTGATGACACATTAAAATCGTGTCGATAAAGGTTTGTTTTTCAAACATAGTAAGCTGCATCAAGAAAGATTATCTTTTTCTGAGACACGTTTATTGGCAAAGGTATATACTTCTCATAACAATATCTTATTGTGTCAAAAAAATAATTTCTTTCTTGACACACTTTATATGTTGGGAATTTTCTATTTTTCTTGACACACTAGTGTTGACATATTGGTAAGATTATGCCCTTTTTTATTGAGAAAAGAAAATCTATCATGACTCATATTAAATGTGTCCTCATAAATCATGTTTTTCTTGACTCACTGTTATTTTAGTTATCTAAACACTTTCAATGAGACTTCTCACAATACACAAATACTATATCACCAAAAAATAAGTGATAACAAACCATTTTTCTTATAGAGTTTTCTCTTCTTAAAACAATTTGTCTAAGTGCACAGCAATTATAAATTCAGGTGAAAATAAAACTCATGCATTCTCCTAATCCTATTTAAATAAAAAAATATTTTTGACTATTTTAATATTTCTCGTAATAAGTTCATTTATATTTACCATGTACATGAAAATAGAGCAGAAAAAATTGAATGATAATAATGACGATAATTTTTTATCTTGATAAAAAATTAAAAAATATTTACATAATTATTGTTTAATTTATTTCTTAATATAAAAGTATTGATATTAGTCGTAATAATTAAATTTCATCTACTTTCTTTTTCTATTTCAATTTCTTATTTTTTTTTAAAAAAAGTTCTCACTTTTCAAAAAATAAAACTGTGGTTTATTGAATGAAAAATGGAATACAAAACGTTGCTCAAAATGGATCCTATTTACATATTCCATTTGTCTCCTTTTCCATTCAACTCAGGTTAGCCACCAAAACCAATTTATTTATTATCATCATTATTATTGTCTTTGAATTGAATAATAGTTATTTTCTTTTCTTTATTTATTTTTTAAAATTGAGGATTATAATCATCCTAGTCTTCGTACACGGATGATGACAAAAGGGAATCACCCTTTAATAAGGCTAAAATTTCTCGCCAACCATAAACACAAAATCCTCAAAGGATACAATTGACGGATGCCTTATTATATATAGATGTTTAACTATTACCTGCAAGTGCAATTAAAAACAAAAATTTAAAAAATCAATGGTGCACATATAGTATAAGATATATATAATACCAAATTTTGATGGAGTGTTATTTAATATACTCGACTATAAATTTAGGATGAAAATAATTTGTTCGAAAATAAAATTTTCTAAAGTTGTTCTAATCGCATTTAACACTTGTGTAACCCTAAAATGACAGAAATTGTTAAAAACAACCGTCAAAAATATTTTATTTGAATAGATTTATATTTTTTTCAACTGTCCAAACACCACTAGATTAAATAATAATAAAAAAAATCTCCTTCAAAATATGTCTAAATATTCTAAGTTTTCTACGTTATTTTAAAATATATCCTACGTTATTTTAAAATATTTAAAATTCTTTGGCTATTATTTTATTTATACAAAAATTAAATGTAGATGGATAGGTCCCCGGTAATATGAATTTCATTCATTATCTGCAAATTATCTTCTTGATTAAATTAGATGAGATTTTGTGTTCGTGATTTTTTTTTATTAAATTAAATTGTGTTCCAAGTTTTCATTAAATTTGATCTTGTCTTCTTTAGAAGTTTATTGAAACACTAATGTGTTGTACCTTCGGGGACATCCCAGTAGATGAAATTCGAATCCTATCAAAATCCTATTAAACCTGATCCGTCCCACCAACATTCTCCTAGGTTGAGCCATAATATTATGTCTCAAACCTAATCTGTCCCTAACCCTAATTCGTGATTTATTTTTCCTATATTATACCCTTTCTGTCCCATATAGTTGTCTATATTTTTTCCATTTTGCAATTCTTTATGTTTATATATTACTCCCACCGTTTGTAAATAAATATCTTATATTTCATTTTGAATTGTTCGGAATTGAATATTTCATTTTCTAAACTGATAAAAATTTTATTAAAAAAATTGATAATGCAATATGTTAATAAACTAAGTTCAACAACCTTTTAATTAAAATACAGGTAAATCAAATGGAGACATTCAAATCTAGACGAAGGAAGTACTATTATGTATATTGTGTAATATTCTACTTCAGGCGTTGTCAATATCTTGTAATATTTTTAGGCGAGATTTTAGGGTAATTGATGTAAATCTTTTAGGTAATTGCTATAAGTTAGGCTATTGGAATGGTATATATACACGCTAAACCGTGAATGGAGAAGCATAGAGTTTTCCACCATCAAACTACTTTTGTCCTTTTTTCATTTTGTTAATTACCTTCATTTAGAATTGAATGTTCACATGCAAATTTTATTAAAATAGTTTGATTTAGTTCATCTAATATAATAAGGGTATGGTTGAGTGATTCAAAAATGAGGTTTAAATAAAATAAGTCGTAAGATCGAATATATATATATATATATATATATATATATATATATATTTATATATAATGCGATGGAGTGCACTA
>JAOXNR010000001.1:1910953-1964687 GCA_028571225.1 Parsonsia alboflavescens | reverse complement strand
TATATAAAAGTTCAGTTTGAAATTAAAAAACTTCAAAATCATTAAATAAAAATCGAACCAATTAAACTATAAAACCATTAAATTTTGTTTGAATTGTTTGATTTTTGTTATTTCTTTTGTATAAAAGACACAATAACCTAAATTATTTTTTCTAAAATTTAAGTATATGCATCATAAACCTAAATTTACAAAAAAAAAAAAAAAAAAAAATTCCACTTGATATACACCATGTGAGCAATTTATGGTGTAAGCATTACTTTAAAAAACATTGTGAAAAAAAAGCTTTTAAAATTTCACTTTATATAAACTTCCATCATTTTTTTTATAGCTTTTATTCCATTTAATCCCACATATTTAAATTAAACTATAATATGATTTCATAAAATTTTTTTTTCCAACCGTTATGATCTTTAACATATTATGAGTTGTCGTTTTGGTCGCAATTACTATTTTCTAGCAAAATACTCGTCGAAATCAATCATGTTATAGATACAGGATAATATTTTAGGGGCAAATTGTCAATCTTATCCTTGCTGGTCAAAATTCAACTAATATTTACCAGTTTTGCTGGAGAGAGCATGATTTAGGTCACTTGCAGATATATTTACCTACTTGCCTCAAAATATTTTTTTTTCGTAACTTCTTTGACACTGTTCTAGGTAGACTATTTGACCCATACCTTTCTACCTTTAGCTTTTGGAGTTTTCACTTTTACTGCAGTTGCAATAATAGTCTTATCCATTATGAACTTCACACCATTTTTTTTTTTTTTTGAAAATTTACTAATTTAAGATTATCGTGTGGAGATAAAATTAGAACTTCATGATTGCTAACGTTCTCCTCATATCTCTTTCTTTTATGGAACATTGAACCAATATGTTGTTCAAGTAATTACAAGTAATTTTAATTTGTGACAAGAATGAAATCGTTATTCTACAAATAATTTGTGAATTTGAGTTCCAACTTTAACAACATTTCTTCTTTTTTTTTTTTTTTTTTTTTAAGGAATAATAAAATACCTCATATGCTCTTGGTGGAATGGTCAACACCTCGATAATACGTTGACCTTGCTTAAAAATCTGATTTTCAGTAAAAAAAAATAAATAAATAATGACAATTTGTAAATTGTTAAGAAACTTAAAAAGTTAAAAATAATGAAAGAGAACCATTATGACCCTAAACAAAATTATTAAGGGACTCAAAAGGCCATTTTATAGGGGAAAAAAAAAACAATAAAATACCTATTTTGTTCTATGTGGAATGGTCAGTAGTTGGAGACCATGCTTAAAAATATTTTCTATCTAAAAGGATGAAAGTGCTAACCCATAAATTGTTAAAGAATCTAAAAAGTTAAAAGTAATGAAAGGGAAGATTACGACATAAATTAGATGGTTAAGGGATAAAAAGGACATTTTTCCATTTGAAAAATAAAATAAAACATTTTATGCACGAACGAAAGCTTGAAGCACTCTCCCAAGTAGTCGGAAAGGATGGATCATGGGCTTGTGATATAAGCAATTGGGTTGGACTGGTTGGAAGAGTGGAATTGTCGAAGTCAGAGAACGAAAAAAATCAATCTATTAGCTTTTGGCAGGTTGTCATTTAAATTTCCAAAAAAAAACAAAAAATGATAAAAATTAGAATATGTGTTTCCTCTTTGTATTACAAAAATTGTAAATTGAATACACCTTTGTTTTATCGACAGATTTGGGGTACTAAGTCTCATGTGTTACATCGATTGAAAATTAATTAATTAATATCATATGTAATTACTCCAATTATTGTTAAAGAGGAATGGATGAATCGAAGTGATTCTTAACTATCATGTTATAAATTTTTTATCCTGACTAAATCTTTTAATATACATTCTTGTACTAATTAGAAATTAACTTACACTTAACTATCTCTCCATGCTAGCTTGGAGTGGTCTTTAATGTGAAAGTTAGCTAGAGAATGAATCTTCAGGAGAAAATGAAGGGTCTGTAAATGGCTATAGATTGTTCTTCTCAAGTCTGTATTTTTTATAATTATTCACTTCATCTCTAATTATAATTCATTTAATCTCATTCTTATAATTTGTATATTACTGTATGTTATTTTTTTAAGATGTTTTTTTTTTTATCTATATTACTCCTCTATCGTTATGCTCATTAAATGATATTTAAATTTTTGAAGGAACGATTAGAAGACATTTTAGATTTTTTTAAAAAAGTTGACATCTCTTTCTTCCTTGGGCTGTGCTAAACTCTTTCTCCTATTCTTCTTCTTGGATAAGATATAGATACCCTTGGATATAGTCAAATACTCTAATTAATTTAACATTTGATCATATAAGGTCAAACGGATTTGGTAAGGCGTGCTCCGGAGGGCGCCTTAATGCGCACTCCAACCGTTACCCTAACAGAATTCTTACTCTGCTTGGTTGGCTACATGAACACTGTAGCAAGAATTTCGTTACGGTAGGGGTTGGAGCTTGCATCCGGAGCGCGTCTTAGCAAAACCGTAAGGTCAAATACTCTAATTTTAACATTCAATGATCAAATATTATTGTTAGCATTTCTCATGTACTTTTTAGGTTAAAATTGTTCTGAAACATTATAATTAGTTTTTTTTTTCATATTTAATTAGTCTTTCTTTTAGAGAGAGTATTTATATATGGTAGAGCGAAACAAATAGCTGGAAGCTGTGTACTTGAAGATGAAAAGCCCATTTTGATACTAGTCATCCTTCATATTATTTAATTTTTAGAATATATCTCTTCATTTTCCACTTTACATTTTCATATAGAGAATATGAGCATATTGGTGTATACCATACTCCAAGGTCGCTATTTTGATCATATATTTTATCGTGATAATTTGATAATTAATGTTAAATCAAACATTAAACTTAATCTATGTATTAAAAGTTTTAATTTGATATATTACAAGAGGCTTAATAGTGAGAGAGATATTTCATCCCTAAAACAACTTGATCGAACAAACAACATCGACACTATTCATCAATCCGGTACTATTCATTACACATCCCACATCGAAAAGTCATAAACTGATCACACTACTACACAGCTATATAAGATGTTTTTTTTCTATATTACTCCTCTATCATTATACTCATTAAATGATATTTAAATTTTTGAAGGAATAATTAGAAGGCATTTTAGATTTTTTAAAAAAAGTTGACATCTCTTTCTTTCTTGGGCTATGCTAAAAAATTTTGAAAATAACAATTAGTAAATTGTTATTTTTATAATTATTCACTTCGTCTCTAATTATAAGTCATTTAATCTCATACGTTATCATCAATAGTTTAATGGATAATTTTAGCTAATTTTTCCAGAAACAAAATTCAAAAGCAATATCTGTATACATAGAAAATTAAGGATACGAAAGCAGACTGCACTTTGAGCTTCGAAAGTGGTTGTTAAATTTCACATGGGTATTCATTAATTTAATTTTTAGAATATCTCTTCATTTTCAACTTTGCATTTTCATATATAGAATATGAGCATATTAGTGTACATCATACACCAAGGTCTCTATTTTGACCACATTTTCTATTATGATAATTTGGTAATTAATGCCAAATCAAACATTAAACTTAATTTATGTATTCAAAGTTTTAATTTGATATATTATACGAGCTAAGAAGCTTAATAACGAAAGAGAAATCTCATCCCAAAGACAGGTTGATTGAACACCAGCACTGTTCATCAATCCGATATTGTTCATTACATATCCCACATCAAAAGGTCATAAACTGACCACACCACTACACAACTATCTAAAGAAACTAACACCAGCGACCCAAGTACGGAACATTTGCTACTCAGAACTCTTATACTCGCTTTCTCTCTACCGAACTAACTTTAAGCTTTAAAAGAATTTCGGGAACACTCTACCGAACTAACTTTAAGCTTTAAAAGAATTTCGGGAACACCCCGTTACTCTGACTCTTCACTGTGTTGGAACACAAGCAGACCAAAACGATCCGAAACTTGAGGATGACTTGCCAGATACCTAAGTTATCTGGAACCAAGGTTTGCTTGCTACATCATCTGACGCCCATCGTGTTCTCAAGCATGAATTTTCATGACTTACATCACACATAGATGAGTTTAAAAAATCTTAATGTGGTGAGTTCTGTTTTATGCTCCTTTCGGGGTTCAAGCATAAAACTGGTACTACTTCAGCCATGTCCTCCGAGGACTTGAAACATCAACCATATGCGATGAGTTCCGTTTTATGCTCCTTACGGGGTTCAAACATGAAACTGGTACTACATCAGCCATGTCCTCCAAGGACCCGAAACATTAGCCATCACATCCCTACACTAAACAGACATGAGTTGATTTCACCTATTAGCTAACAATGCAATGCATTTATGGCCAAAGCATCAAGGCCAAAACATGTCCGGATCTCATAATCTCCTGGATCTCATTTCTAAATCGGATTTCGTTTCCAAATCTCTTGGATCTCATTTCCGAATCACATAGCCAAATTTGGTTGTAATCAATTCCTCCTAGATCTCATTTCCAAATCTTATGGTTGAACATGGCCAAAACCAATTCCTCCCTGTTCTCATTTCCGAATTGGATTTCATTTCCGATTCTCCTGGATCTCATTTCCGAATCACATGGCCGAAAGCAATTCCTCCTGAATCTCTTGGCCGACACCAATTCCTCTCGGATCTCATTTCAGAATCGGATTTTATTTTCGAATCTCTCGGATCTCATTTCTAAATCACATGACCGAACTTGGCCGAAACCAATTCCTCCCGGATCCTACTTCCGAATCAGGAGTTCCCGCACTAACGGATCAAAAGGTCGAAACAAACTTATGAATCAATAGTTCCCACTCCCTGAACTAAAGGCCGAAACAAATTTTGTATAAGGAGTTCCCACACACCAGGATCAAAAGGCCGAAACAAGATTCCAAATTAGGAGTTCTCGCATTCACGAAACACAAGGCCGAAACATAGGCCCAAAAATTTCTGAAACTCAAACTTTCAGCACAGTGGTTAAAGTTCATATTCTTGACTTACATCTCACAAAGATAAAGTCAAACACATGGCCAAAAAGTACATGACCGAATTCGAAGTTTTCGAAACTCAAAACTTTCAGTCGAAAAGTTAACTTTGAAATTAATGACTTACATCTTACAAAGATAAAGTCAAACACATGACCGAAACATACATAGCTGAATCCTGAGTTTATGAAACTCAAAACTTTCAATCGAAAGGTTAAAGTTCAAATTCATGACTTACACATGTCACAAAGATAAAGTCAAAAATAATTCTAAAGCTCACACTTTCAATCGAAAGATTAAAGTTCATATTCATGACTTACATCTCACAAAGATAAAGTCAAACACATGGCCAATCCTGAGTTTCCAAAACTCAAACTTTCAGCCGAAAGGTTAAAGTTCAAATTCATGACTTACACATCTCACAAAGACAGTCAAAAAATTCCGAAACTCAAACTTTCAGCTAAAAGGTTAAAGTTCATATTCATAACGTACATCTCACAAAGATAGAGTCAAATGCATGGCCAAAACATACATGGTCGAATCCTAAGTTTCCGAAACTCAAAACTTTCAGCCGAGAGGTTAAAATTTAAATTAATGACTTACACATCTCACAAAGATAAAGTCAAAAATAATTCTGATACTCAAACTTTCAGCTGAAAGGTTAAAGTTCATATTCATGACTTACATCTCACAAAGATAGAGTCAAACACATGGCCAAATCCTGAGTTTTCGAAACTTGAACTTTCAGCTGAAAGGTTAAATTTCAAATTTGTGACTTACATATCTCATAAAGATAGTCATAAAATTTCGAAACTCAATCTTTCAGCCGAATCTTGAGTTCGTGAAATTCAAAACTTTCGATCGAGAGGTTAAAGTTTAAATTCATGACTTTCACATCTCACAAAGATAGTCAAAAAATTCTGAATCTCAAACTTTCAGCTGAAAGGTTAAAGTTCATATTCATGACTTATATCTAACAAAGACAGAGTCAAACACATGACAAATCCTACATGGCCTAATTACATAGGTCGAATCATAAGTTTCAACACTCACAAAGGTCAATACATACATGGCTGAATCATGAGTTTCTAAGCTCGTACATGACCAAATCAAGAGTTCCTACACTCACACATGATTGAATCAAGAGTTCCTACACTCCTATGGTCGAATCATGAGTTCCGCACTCACATGGCCGAATCATAAGGCACAAGTATTTAGCCTGACTTTACATATTTTTTTGCGAAGGGGCATATGCCATATCGGCAAGATTGCACAACATTCTTTTTTCGAAAGGGCATATGGTGTATACCATACACCAAGGTCACTATTTTGACCACATTTTCTATCATGACAACTTGGTAATTAATGTCAAATCAAACATTAAGTTTAATTTATGTACTGAGAGTTTTAATTTGATATATTACACAAGCTAGGAGGCTTAACGACGAGAGAGAAATCTCATTCCAAAGACAACTCGATCGAACACACAACATTCTCACTATTCTTCAATCCAGTATTATTCATTACACATCCCACATCGAAAGGTCTTAAATTGACCAAACCACTACAAAGCTATATAAAGAAGTGATGCAGATGGATGTGGTGGGTTGAGGAATAAGAAATTCTGGAAGAAATCTAATAATAGGAACTCAAGAAAATTACAACTTTAGTTCGAATGAACAGTAAATGCGGTGAACAGTAATCGATGCATAGTGTTGGAACAGGAATCGGTGAACAGTGCCGATAAACAGTATCGGAACAATAATCGGTGAACAGTAACTCAAACTTTGGATAACAGTAACCGATGAATAGTGCTGGAACAGGAATCAGTGAACAGTGCCGATAAAAAGTATCAGAACAATAATCGGTGAACAATATCGATGAATAGTGCTGGAACAGGAGTCGATGAACAGTGCTGATAAACAGTATCAGAACAATAATCGGTGAATAGTACCGATGAACAGTAACTTAAACTTTGGAAAATCCGTCAAAATTTGAGGCTTTTCGAAGAGGTCTAGACAACGAAAATTGAGTTCTTCTCCTATAAATAAACTTTAATCTAAAGTAGTTAAAGGACGAAGAAAGAAAGAACAACACCTTGCGATCACAAGGAAAGAAAGATAAACTCTGAAATATTATTGATAATAGATTCAACTGACTAGGTCTTAGATATTCATCCTTATTTATAATATTAGAAGTTCTATGTTCCTAATCAGACTAGGAAATAGAAACCAAGTAAACTACTAATAGGTAAGTTATGTGTTCCTAATCAGACTAGGAAATAAAATTAGGAAGAATATAATAAAAAAAAATAATTAAACAAGTTTCTAAATAAAATTCTATCTAATTAAGGAAATAAAATTATTAAACAATCTTGATGTTGCTTGTCTACTTGTTCTGCATCAAGAAGCTAACACAATCTACCCAGGTACGAGATATTTACTACTCAGAACCCTTACACCTGCTTTCTCTCTACTAAATTAACTTAAACTTTGAAGGAGTTTCGAAAACATCCCATCACCTTAACTCTTCACTGTGTAGAAACACAAGCAGACCAATATGATTTGGAATCTGGGGATGACTTGCTCGATACCTAAGTCATCCGAAACCAAGGTTTGCCTGCTACATCACATGTATATCGCAAAACACTAGTCAATTAGTTTCTTTATATGAATGAATAATAATAGTTCATGATTGGGCGGCTCTCCTGTTCAAAGATCACACTCCTATATATTGTGGTCAAATAAGAGATCAGGTGTTCAATTAATTAATACACTTCCTCCATTCAAAAATTACATGTAAAATTAATATTCACTCAAAACTTATTTAATTCTGTAGTATCTTTTATTTTAAATAAGTCAATTAATCACGATTTAATAGGAAATTAATTTTTAAATTTAAGAATGGTTGGCAAAACTTATAATTATAAATATTTTTTATGGGAAAAACGTGCACGATCCTGGATAAGTCAACCCCCCGACCTCAATACCTAAAAGTCAGACTCATGAGTCAAAGGAGAAAGGTGGGTAGGGAATTCCTACCACCGACCTCCCAGATCGCTTACCTCCTAAATGAGTTCAGGAGAGGTCTCACCGGACCACGACCTTCGACACGGTGAGCTCCAATCCGTCTCGTATATCTTCCATGCCACGACCAACTGTGCGCAACTCCTAACACCTGCCTTAGTCTTTAATCACTCAACATGATCTTCCAAAAGAGATAGTTGAGGCCTTCGCTGTCCATGGGCAGGTCGCGAAGTTGGTCGCAAGGCCATTAGGGAGCTTATAGCTCTCGACCAAAGACGTGAATGGCAAGATATCCAAACTCAGGAAAACTCCACGATTCTTTGAGCAATTGGTGGTATATGATATGATCTTATAATTATTCTAATTGCCTACTGTCATGTAATAGAAAAGCTTTGATCAGAGAGGTAACTTACTCAATTCAATATATTATCAAATTACAAACAGTCTATAGACAAGGAACACAGTGTTTTTGGAGGTAATTATACAAGATTACTCACTCAAAATACTGACTTAGGCATTGGAGCTCTTCTACTTGCAACAGCCCACTCTGGCGACCTACTCCTTTTTTTCTCAGGATGTGATCACGGACGTAATTACAATTCGGGGTGATCCCGAGGCTATTTCCGAGCTCCATCAATTTTATTTTAAGAGAATGAACATTTAGTTTTAAAAAAACATAAATAGATGTTTAATTTTTTCCGAAGGAAGGAGTAATTTTTTATTTTTTAATAAAATATTACTCCATCTATTTTGAAATTAAATGTTCCTCTTTCTGTTTTGAATTGTTCGGAAATGAACATCTCGTTGTCTAAATTAATTATAATTTTATTAAAAAATTGATATGATCAAGTTTAAACTAACTAAGTCAACTAATTTTTTTAAAATTTATGCAATTCAAAATGGCGCATTAATTCTGGATGGAAGGAGTATCAAAACCAAAATTACTATTCTCTCTAAGAAAAAGGTCCCGTTTTCTATTTTGAAAAAATAGTTTATCTTAGATAATTTAAAGTGCAAGGTAATTCAACTTCAAATGGAAACAGCATAACTTACCAACCACTACCCAAAATGATCAAATTATTACAAATCCTCAATCCCCGATCCAAATGTTTATAAACTATATATTTTCTGTTTATAAACTATTGTATATTAATTTGCAAGGTCTTAATGAACAAAAATCATGAGCTTAAGATTACTCTCTTTCACTCGATTCAAAAATAAATGTATAGTAGTATATCATACAATTTCCCTTCACGGACCAAAAGTAATTAATTAAACATGCAAAATTAAGTAATATGTCTCTCCTTTTATTTTCTTTTCATTTATATATCATCATCAATTTCAGTATCTTTATTGATAATACTTTAATTAATTAATATTTTAAAATGCCTTGTTGGTGGTTAGGGCCGCAATTTCAACACAAGGTGAATTCTTCCAAACGTTGTTGTGATTTCTTAGGATTTCTCTTGCCCTATCTTTGATGTCGGAAGAGCAAATCGCTTGTATCACCATGCAAAGCTTTGCCACGCCACCAATTCTCAGCATCTCCTGAAGTACCCCGACGGTGGCCGAGAATTTACATATCAAAGAAATAATCAAAATGGCCCGGTCATCCGCCGCCGGGGAGACTTTCAGAATCCTCCTCGCGACCACCGCAAGCCCCGCCGCGTGACTCAGAAACTGAGCTCTCCCGTCCGCACTAGAACACAGATGAAACAGTACCCCAAATATGAGCTCCGTGGTTTTCTTTTCCGGCAGGGATTTCAGTTCCAGCTCAATGAGTTCGAAAACTGCACCGGCATCCACCATCTTGATCCTGTTTCTTCCCCATGGACTGGCGTCCAGGAGGACATGCAGGGCAGCATTGGTTCCTCGTTGCTTACTACCGTCTTCTCTCAAGAAACACACAATTTTGCTGAAGAAATCGGGTTTAAGTCTTTCCAGTGTTCCAGAATTTGCCTTTTGAATGACTGTTTTCAATGCCGACGCGGCATTGCTTTTCGCCGTCAAACTAAATTCAGACCCTAAAATCCACGTCAGCGCCTCTATAATTTCATCGTTCTCAATTACGACTAATTTGGATTGCAACAGAGAATTGCGAATAAGATGCAGAATATTTAGGGCTTCTTCGAGACCAGTACTTCTCTGTCCTTTTCTGTAACATGAAATGATCATAGATAGGACGGGCTTGTCTACGCCGGCTTCCACCATAAGCTTGATGGTCCTTTGATTCTCCAGGGCAATTACTGCCTCCAAATCTTTGAGAGCTTTCAACTGTGAATTTGGAAGCCAAAGGTCTCTGATGAGATTGAGAACACAAAACTTAGTGGAAGGAGTTAGCTTTGGGCTGGAGGAGATTTGAATATCTACACTTCCGTTGGCTGCACACCATGTTTGGATCAGCCGGCGGAGGGTGTTGTTCGGAGTTAACTCGGAATCTCTGGGCAAGGCCTGCTTAGTGACCGGACAAATGGTGTTGTGCCCTTTGAATAGCCAGTGTTCGATGCTGTCCCTGTCGTAGGTGATACCGGTCGTGGCGGTTACCGGATCTTTCATGATCTGAAGAGAAATCGGACAAATGAAATACTCTGGAATCTCCAATTGATGATCCATCATTCAGTACTTCATATAAACTAAACTATATATATCATGAAACAGTTAAGTTTAGAATATATAGTACTCCATATAGTGGCGTTGGGAATGAGAGATCGAAGTCATGCTAACAATTATGCATGGAGATGTGGTAAGAGATTGCTGCAAATTTATTGACATAATTTGCGTGTGAGATAAGAGTAAGAGAAACGGGAAGAGGGTGAGACAGAGCGGCAAAGAGAGGAGAGGGACAAAATGTATGTATTGATCAAATGGTAGTCTTCTTGACTCTTTGGCTGCTTCTCATTTCTTTTTTCTCAGGTCATACTTTCTCACGGGGGCTTCCCGTGGTCAAGTTCCTCATCTAATAATAATAATAATAATATAGTGCCAGAAGTTTTTCTACACAAATAATTTGGTTAAGGATTGACCCTCGTGACTCGGGAATAATAATGATAGTGAAAGACTGCTCTGGGAGTATATATAAATAAATAAATATATATATATATATTTATATATATAAGAATTCTACCAGAGACATCAAGCTCATATGTGTATGCATGTATCTCAAATGAAACAACATCGTGTATACATAAACTTGATATACATAATAGAATTCCTTTTATATATATTTATAGATTTTTATTTTTATGACAATATGTATTTAAGAATTAAATCCAAATATTCTATGGGATAATTACAAATTTTTTTTTTTCTTTCAGAAGCAAATTAAATTGTAATAAAGGATTAATAACAAAAATTCTTCATAATTCTGAGCGATTCCTTTATACAATACGATAATCATTTTAATTTTTGTAATGCAAACAGTGAAAATTTTAATTTCTAATAACTAAAAGTTCATAAGTGAAAAATGATAATTATTAAAATCGCTTACTTAAATTATATGAACTAAGATGAATTTAATTTATTGAATATTCATAAACTTAAAATTATTGTCAAGTTATTTTTAAAAGATATGGTATATAAATACAAAAGGTTTTTTCAAAAACAAGAAAGTGAGTTTGCATAATACAAAACCTTACTCATAAATATTAATTTTTTTTTATAGACATTTTTGAATTTTTAAAATTTCTAATTTCAATGGCTGATGATTTTTTTCAGTAAAATTTTTATTTTTAAGTTTATTACATGACATCAAAGTTTTTATTTTTTTTCAAAACGATTCCTCCTATTTTAACGTACCAACTGATTATTCCAAGTAAGCTTCCTAAAAGAAAAAATGAAAAGTCAAGTCACATATATAAATATACATATAGAGTGAGGCAGAGCAGAGATTACAATCGTCATGCACTTCAGGATTTTCAGTTCGTGATAAGCTAGGGGACCATTAAATACCAATGCTCAAAAGAAGGGGAAAAAAAATTATAGAATATCCCCATTGAGGAAGAGCTTACACTTTGGAATGTAGTCTTCTATCCTTAAAGTACTATAATAACTCCGATAAAGGAATGTGGCAAAAGACAAGCAAACCGGCTTCCTAATAATCCTTATATAGGTTTAGCTGCATAAAAAGGTTGATTTCTCTCCTTAATCCCCTCCGGATATGTAAATATATATATATATATTTACGATTTTGCTAAGGCGCACTGCGCGCTCCAATCGTTACCATAACGGAATTCTTGCTCCGCTTGGTTGACTGCATGAGCACTGTAGCAAGAATTCCGTTACGGTAACTGTTGGAGTGGGAGCGCGCCTTAGCAAATCCGTATATATATATTTATTTATTTATTTATAGAGAGAGGAATGTTAGTGTGTGTAATACTGTGCACACTAATAAGTGTAATTGTTAGTCAACTAATGGTAAACTAAATCCTAAAAGGATAAATTAAACCACTAAACCCTAAAAGGATAAATTAAACCTTAAGAGTACTTGATTAAATTTTAATTATTTTTTTTTAAAAAAAAAATAGTTAACCGTTAACTTTGATCGTTAGTTGACTAACGGTTACACTTGTTAGTGTGCACAGTATTGCACATACTAACATTTTCGTATATATATATGTATACTATAAAGTATTATGAAACACACTTTATAGAATAGACTCTAATAATATATTATGAAGTTTTTTAGTATGTAATTAAATATTTTATATCTTTAAAAAATTTATAATTCATTTAATTATTTTGATGTTTAATTTGAAACAACATTATATAACATAATAAAACATCATATCTATACTTGATTGCTTCCAATCATGCTTGGAATGCACTCCATGCTATGTCATGTTGGTATCTACTACCCCATTTTAAAATGATTATCATTTAAGGAGGAAGATTTTGTTTCAAAATAATTGTCGTTTATACATTTCAAGACAAAAAAGTATAAATGAATTACTTCTTCTACCCTTCTTATTAATTTTTCTTTTCACTTCTTTCAAAACTAATTTATTGTTTAACTATTTTCAATAACTAACCAATCAATAAGAGAGATGAGAGAAGAGGAAAGTATAATGTAATAATGAGGGGCAATATTGTCCATAAAGAAAAAAGTAGTTGATTACCTTCATTTCTCCAAAACAACCTAAATGATAATTATTTTAAAATATACAAAGCAGAAGCATTTCAAGGAAAGTTTGATAGGTGTCAAATTTAAGAGTCTCCAAGTGGCACTCTTCCATTAGTTTAGTTAAAAAGAGAAAAAGATTTATATAAAACAAGTTAACAATTTACTTTTAAAAAACATATTAAAAATATTAATTACTCATATACAAGGTTTTAATATTAATTATTAAATTTTCAGTGCAAACCCCCATGATTTTTAATTATAGATAAGTCTCTCTCTGTTTTAAAATAATGACGTTTAGGTTTTGATTAATATGTGAAGAAGAGGGGGGAGGGTTCATTTTTAATTTTTTATTAGTTCCCCTGATAGAAGTATAATTATATTTACTTAATTTTGTTTGATATGTGTGGAAGGGAAGTAAATGAGAATTTTTTTTATATATATATTCAGTTATATTGGAAATTGGTAGGGAAGATTTACATCCATTTAAATAAATTCATGAACACTTACGATTTCTAATGTGTACGGGGAGACATGCTTACATAGAGGGAGAGAAGGTTCCCTCTCATATACTTTTGACTAAATAGGATAACTTAAAATATTTACTCCTTAATTTACTTTTCTTAATTATTCGCACTAAACAAGTTATTAAGTTTATGCACTCAAGGGTGTGGCTTATGAGTGGTTTGGAAGTAAAGCTTATGTAATATAAGTCATAAATTTGATTCGATCTATATGCGTACTTTTAAACTTTATGAGTTGTAATTAATGAAGAAACAAACATACGAACTGATTTGGACATTGGTAAAAAAACATTATTAAGGTTGTGAAATAATAACTAAGATAATAATTATTCTAATCAGGAATAATTTTTTTTTATTAGAATATAATTTATATTAAATTAACTTAAAACTCATCTTATCCGTCAATGGAGTGGTTGTATTAATATTTATGATGAAAAATAAATAGAGATAACGTTAGAAAATTTTTATTAAAGAAAATTTGGAAAGTAAACATCGTCATCCCGTTTGAATTCTATTTTACGATGGAGGAAATACCTGTGAATTAGAAAATTTAGTTTTTTTTTTTCTACTTCTAGTGGAAAGTTTCAAGTTTCTAGCATCTTCAAAGAGATTTGAATCCGAGTGGTTCTAACTTCTACTTTATTTTATTCTTGCTTGACTTCAAACTACGATGACGGCAATCATTCTGAACTTGGAACTTCGAAGTGGTGATTCCAGATACTGTCATATGGGCGGCCCAGTCCTTCCTATTCCATTTTCCTCGGCAATTAAGGTCCACGGTCTACGCTTGTCATTCGGTGAGAAATCGGATGATGTTTATTTTTTTATTTCAGTTAAAAAATAAATATTCTATTTATTTAATGATAATAGATACTTAACTTAATTGATAATAAGCATTCAACTTTAAAAAAAATACTGTAAATATTTTATGATAATAAGTATTTAATTGAAAAAAAAAAATCTTATTTATTTAAACTAATATAAAAAAACAAAATTTGACTTATCTTTTAATTTTAAAGAAAAACCACTTATGAAAAAGGCACTAAAAACTTCCAATTTTATCCCCCCCGCCCGAGCCTCCACCGCCACCCGTATCCCATCCCAATACCCGGTCTTCGACTGTTACTGTTCCATCCTTTTTCTTTTAATTTTTTTATTTCTCTTCACATTATTTTGAAGTTTCATCTTTTCTATTTGCGCAAATATCATTGTACTTTATAGAAAAGAAATAAATATAAAAAACAAAAAATACCAACAATTTTATTTTTAAGATATTTCGAGATTAAATTGAACATTATTATTATTATTATTAATTTGTGATATTTTTCGAAAGTTTCAATGTTTAATGTTTTGTGTTGAAAAATCATTTTAAATTTACTTAAATATATTAAATATTAGTTTTTAATGTGTTATAACTTATGAAAGATAGGGATGGAAACAAGTAAAGTCAGATCAGACTTTCATCTTAACGGGCCAGACTTTTTAGATAGTTACTTAACCTGAGCTAACCCGTGGCCTATTATAAGTTTATCATTTAATCTGAGCCTGATTTGTTCAAAAACCTGACTTGCTCTGAATCTTATTTTCTATATATATATATATATATATCAATTTATAAATTCGATATATTATAACATAAAATACAAGAGTGTTTGATCCTTACAATTAATAAAACATAAAAAATTAGAGAACTAATATAAATTACAATAACTGAATATAATTCATTTAAAATATATGATAAAATACTATATAATTTAATTCATACATTCTATACAATAATAAGGACAAAAATTTAAATTATGATTCTCAAGAATTCAGATCAAATATATTTGTATTTACTAGCTACTAGTCATAAAGAATTAAAAATTTAAGTAATTTCTTTTACTTATTTGAACACTTTGAAAGTAAGAAAATCAAAACATTATTACTCATAGTACAACTTACAAATAAAAAAAAAACATTATTTCAACAATTTAAAATTTTGAGTTTTTGATTCTTATTTAAACCATACAAATACTTATTTATTTAAAATATATGCTAAGTAATTCTAATGAATTGAAAAATGTTTTTGCAATTCATATGTTATATGTTCAAATTTTAAATTATATATCAATTTATAAATTTTAAATATTTTTTTTAAAAAAGAAAAGGAAATGAGTATAGGTCGAGTGCAAGGCTTAGGCCTGACCTTCAACACTAAATAAGTCCAAAGAAAAGCCATAGTATCCTGTACCAAAACATTTAGGCCAAATGTAGGCCAGGCTACCACACCTATTTCCACCCCAAATGAAAGATAATCATTCTATTAAATTTTTAAAAATTATAATAAAAACAAAAATTTCAAAAAAATAAAAAGTATTTTTCTTCCAAACAGCTTTTATTTTTTTTTAAAAAAATCAAATGCAAAACAGTTTAATTTTAAAAAGTACTTCTGTAAAAAAGTAATACTAAAAAAAAAATTTATAAATTAAGTCTATCTAAACAGGCCTAATAATATCATGTTAGGGTTTAGGTTTCCCCCCCCTTTTTTCTAATAATAAAAGAATTGTAGTTGCAACTAAACCTAATAATGTCCAATGCAACTAGATAATTTTATTTGACAAAGATAAAATAATAAACAAAAAAAGGAGTTTCTGAAAATTGCAATGGGCAATAGGAACCTCTTTTGAAAAACGACAGAAGAAAACAAAAAGAAAGAGAGAAGAAATTAATGCACGAAGGTTGGCATAACTGCGTAACCGATGCTCCGTGTCTGAAATTAGAAATTTGAAAGGAGTTTTGTCCAAAAGCAAAGTCAAAAAGCCAAGTCAACGTTCGAAATGACTCTATAATTTTGAACTTTGAACTTGGAATTTTGAAGACGTTCACCGAAATCCTGAAAAGTGGTTAACTAGTACTTCGGATGTGAATCGGGGCTAGGCTCAACCCAATTTCAAAAGTCAGAAAATTTAAAGGATTGGAATGAATCGGTTCTATTTTTTTAAGGATCATTAAAACTCTAAATCAATTCAACCCCACAAGAGTCAAGGGACAGGTCGGGTCAGTCCTTTATATATATTTTTTAAAAAAATTATTTAAAATAAAACATTTCAATTTTCACACTATTTTTTAAAAACAAAAATTGCAGAAAATAGTACAAAAAATGAATAGAAACTTAGAGAGAAGTGTAAAAAATGAAATACAAACTCAACATAAAAATGAAAAACTCAATATGTAATATTCATTACAGTCCAAAAAAAATAACAAAATAACAAAATAAACAATTTTGGATACTCCCAAATGGAATACAGATTAATCATATTCAATATAGAAATGAGTAAAGTAGGTAATAAAAAAAAATTTTAAATATCTTTGGCCCTAAGACCCGACCCGACCCTCTCTCAACCCTCATTGGCCAAGGTCGAGTTTAAAAGCCCTTGATATTATTAGATTAGATTTTTAAAACCTAACCCTTCAAAATATGAGGTAGGGATGGGCTAGCCTCAAGGGCCCAGAGTATTTTGACAACTCGAACTAGTACCATGTTACTCCACAATTAGCTTTTAACTAGAAATTCCTCTACCTTGCCTCGCATATCCCTTGATTTACATCTTACTGAACTAAGAGATCTCTGATCTAGTGGGTGGTTTCACTTTCAGGACTTTCCTCTAATCAAAGCTTTCAACTAGAAATTAATATAGCAACCAGCCTCAGGGCATAATAACATAAGTGAAAATTTAGTCATTTGTGGATAACTAATTTATATTTTGGATTTGTTTTTTTTAAAAGACTTTCAAAATATAATTACTTTTGAAAGTGAAATTAGTCTCATACCTTTACTTGGCTAAAAAAACAAATCTCTCTATTTTTTCCCCCATTATTTGCATTGCTTAAAACTCATCCCCTAGCTCCAAACTCTCCCCACACTCACATTTGTTAGCTTGGAAGCTTAAAAAAGAAAAAAAAAAAAGATTCTTCTCATCTCAAATTTTTTGAAAGGTTGAAGCTTCATGTAGCAAAGGTTCGTTTTCATTTTAAAAAATGATTGGGTACCTTTATTTTTGTGTTTTGAGATAAGTTATCAATTTAGGGTTTGGAAAGATTTCTCCTTTTTTATTTTTCTTAATTGTATAGCCCTTCCAATTTTTTGTTTTGGCCTCTATTCATGTTTGTTTTATACTTTTAAAAAAAGATTTTATTTTTCTTCTCTTTTCTTTATAAAGATTGAATTTTTATAGAGGAAAGGGTTGTGTATGAGTTGTTCGTAAGTTATCTATATACTTTGAAGGTTATATGAGTTGTTTGTAGTTGTTATGGGTTATTTTCGATGCAATTTCTTTGTTTTTTGAAGTATACTATATCAAACAGTTGTTTCCTACTGTATATATATTTACAAAGATGGTACGTGTTGTTAATTATAATTGTTACGAGTTGTTTGAAATATGAGATAGATTGTTTGTAAGCTTTATAGGTTGTACTAGTAGTTTGTTTTCATTCATGCTAAGGGTATTTTCATGCAATTTTAAAGCTATATGGGTTTTTTTCCTACTGTATGGATTGTTACTTATAAGTGTTACAGATTATTTAAAAGGTGGTATAGATTCTCTGCAAATTGAGATGCCGGATATTTACACGATCCAGGAGACCATGGAGTTTCCTGACAATGGGCCAGGCAATGAGAAAATACCGCACTGCACCAACAAGCCAAGCCTCAATTTTATTTTATGTTTTTTAAAAATAGAAATTTGTTTGAACAATAGAATTCCCATTTTACACCTCCAAAATTGGTCAAATGTCCATTGACTTTAAATTCCAACCATTTTTTCACATTCCGGTATAAAGAATCAAAACATCCAGAAAATTATTTGGGGATTAAAAAAGTTAAAAATAAAAGTTAAGGATCAAATTTTTCAAAAGGTAAAGGATTAAGTCTTGAAATATACAATTAATCTTTTTTAAAATTATATTATTGATGGTCGGATCGGTTTTGGCCTGAACGACTCCATCCGAATAACCCAAATATCGACCCGAATACAGAAGATCCATAATCAATATGGAGAGGGAAGTGGACAACGACTTCTTGACCAATGATCTCTAAGGTCACTAATCTTCTACGAGTTAAAGAAAGGACTCAATGGACCACGAGCTATGAACCAGCAAGCTCTAACATTTTCTCATAAATCTTCCATGCCACGATTAAATACCTACAACACTTGATACACATGGAAAGACTTAAATCATTCATCAAGACCTCCAGAAAGCTCATCGCGACCTTAGACCCACAACGGAAAGGTTGCAAAGATGGTTTATAAGTCAGTAGCAAGCTTGCAAGCTCATATGCCAAAAAAGTGCATAGCAAGACATCTCCTATTATGGAAACTCCACGATTCTAGGAACAATTGACTGGATATAATCTCACAATGATTATAAATGCCTACTTTCATGTAATAGAGATCAATTTCAATAAGATAACTTCACCTAAATGGTAATTGATAACTCAATATACATGGTCGAATCACAGACAGATTGGACACGTAGAATTCATTCAATTTTACTCTCATCGAATACTGACTTAGGTATCGAAGTTATCCTTAGGGCAATAGCCTACTCTGGTGATTTGATTTTCTTTCAGGTTGTGATTACAGGTGCCATCACGGTTCAGGATGACTCGAAGATCATTTCCGAGCTATATCACTTCTAGCATCGTTTGTGGGGAGAACACTCTAGTCAAGAAGTTTCTTCCCGACATAAAGAAACAAATAGAAATCGTGATGACATGATCACAACCAACACAAGTCCAACCACCATGATGTGGTGGTTGATCCAACCACCATGTCGTGGTCGACCTCTGTGGAGAACTCAATTATGAATTGGAGAAACTGTTACAGAGGATCCAATCCAAGAATAGAGTAACAATAATATAACTAATGCTGTTGATCCAACATTGCTGTCAAGACCCACATAGTCTGGTCCTTCTCGAAGAGCCCTAATTGATAATCCTCCCGAACGTGGAGAGACAGAGCAAAGACCCTAGAGATCTAGAGGAAGTCATGTCTCTATTCCAACCGACCTCCTGGAATGCATGGTGGTAGCATTGGAAGGCATATCAGGCAGGAGGGACTATGCATCAACCAGTCATAGCCCAGCTCCATCTCGAAGAGAGATATAGTGGCCTAGAGACTAAAGGCACCAGAATAATACTCAATTGGATCCACCCCCACCACCTGAAGTGAGAAACGACCTTCCACAGGTTCAAACACAAAATAATGAATCTCGAGAAGTAGAACTTGCATAGGGAGAAGCTCGAGAGGTAAGGATCCAAGAAAGAAGTAACACAGGAAGAGTACCACAAGTAATTGACCTCAGAGAAACTCTATGTAGTGGTCGTAATTATGACTTACGAGATAGCCTTAACCGAGTAGCAATTTCTAGAAGTCAACGACATGCAACGAGCCTAGATGAGTAAGGGAGCTCGCTGAGAACTCCTCCTGGAGAAAGGATGACTCCTAGGCTAATCCGAATCGAAAATGCAGCCCACGAAGCCCCGGAGGTAGCCTTGAATTCATTGAGGAGAGCAACTCTCCAAGAAAATCGGGAAGGAAATGGAGATCGAGAAATTCAAAATAATGTGAACTTATCCGAACCATCACCATTTGTCCATAGTATTCGAACAGTTCAAATGCCTTCAATATTTAAAGCACCTCAAGTCAAAGCGAAGTATGATGGTACAAGTGAACCATTACAACACATTGATGAGTATGTCTCTTATATGGAGATGTTCATATATTCTGACCATAACATGTGTCAAGCTTTCCGATCTACACTGACCAAGAAACCAGTTATGGTTTAAAAGCATTTATGAGTCAAACACCTCAAGCTGGACAAGTTAAAGAAGTTATTTCTTAAAAATTACCAAAGCAGCAAGAGGTGCGAAAAAGATATCAATAACCTTTTCAACATCAGACAGAAGGTCAATGAGAGCAACAGGAGTTATTACAGCTTGTTCAACGATGAAGGGGTGGAAGTTGAGCAAAAGAATACATCAGACTGAAGGTCCATGAGAGCAACAGGAGTTATTATAGCTTGTTCAATGATGAAGGGGCGAAAATTAAGCAAAAGAATGATACGACTACATCACTGCATTTCGGCAGGGATTGCGAGGGGCTATGTAGCTCTCAAGCTGGTAGAAGAACCAGTGAAGACCATCAAGGAGCTGCAAACACTCCTCGAGAAACTGATCAAAGCAGAGGAGACAACAGTCTAAAAGAAGATTCTTGGTTTCACCTCAACCTCTGAAAAAAAAAGTCAAAGGGAGACCTAAGAGCTCACATTCAATCGAGATAGGAAAGACTCCCATTCAAATTAAGGACCTATGGACAAGAAGAGGAAGACAATTCCCAACCTGATGACTACCCCTCTGACCGCTTCAAGAGCAAAAATCTTAGTGGTCATGGAAAAGAAAGGTTTTCTAATGCCACCATGACCTCTTCAGACCCTTTTGGCAAATAGAGATATGACAAAGTTCTATCATTACCATAAAGACCATGATCATCTCATAGAGGACTATTTCAACCTCAAACGAAAAATTGAGAGATTAATTAAAGAAGGACATCTGCAAGAATTCTAGGCAAAAAATGTAGCTCCAGCAAACCCACTAACTATAACAACTAATCAGCAACGACCTCCAATAAAAGAGTTCAAAGCGATTGAGAGAAGATCACAGCGAGCTTGATGAGCAGATGTTAACCCCCTCACCGTATCTTTCCAGATTGCAGAATTTTTTGTTAAAAAAATCTTGGTAGATACTAGAATTGCAATAAATGTCTTATATAAAAGGGCATTTGATCAAATGGGAATAGACAAGAGCTCGCCGCTAAAGTCAAATACAACTTTGAGGAGCTTTAGTAGCACAACCTACATTGAAGAAATTTTGCGAGTTCCAACCACAGTCCATGTAAATGACAAAGAAGTTATAGAAATAATGGATTGGCTAGTGGTAGACGCACCAGAGACCTACAATGCAATTTTTGGAAGGAAAAGAGTTATGGACCTAAAGCTCGAAATCTCTTTGTTAAGCAACTATATGAGGATTCAAGTTGGTGATAGCTAGATTACATTGGAATGAGACAGAAAAGTAGCCTTAGAATGCTACCTTGTTGAAGGAGATGCAAAGAACTCAGCAACGACCTTTTAGGTTGATTTCATCAACCTTTCGAAGGAAGATGACAAATCTAGAATTCAAGCAGCTAGCAAGAGAGAAAAAAAGTTTTTCCCAATCCCCGAATTCCCAAAGAAATTGATAAAGATAGGTGAGTTATTACCTTCCAAAATCAAGGGAAAGTTGGTTGATTCACTTCAAGAGTATTTAAAAGTCTATGCTTGGAGATCTACCAACCTTGAAGGAATTGACAGGAATATTGCGGAACACAAGGTCGGTCTGAGACTTGGAATCAAGCCAGTGAAGCAGAAGAAAAGAACATTTGCTTCAGAAAGAAACAATGTCATTGCTCGAGTCAAGCTCTTCTCAACTTTAGAATTCTAAAAGAAGTGGTGTATCTTGAATGGCTATCTAGTGGTTGTACCAAAGAAAGAAGTCTAATGGAGGATGTTTGTAGATATCACCACACTCAATAGATATTGACAAAAGAACTCATATCCACTTCTGAACATCGACCAGATGGTTGATTCAACAGTCGGATATCAATGGCTTTGTTTCTTGGACACACATACAAGGGATATCATTAGATACCAATGGCATTGGAGGACATGGAAAAGACTTACATTCATAGGCGAGAGAGTTACCTATTGCTGCACCAAAATGCCTTTTGGATTAAAGAACTCAGGGCAGAGTTCCAACGGGCTATGCATAAAGTTTTCAAGAAACAGTTCAGAAGAAACATCGTGGTTTATGTGCATGACATGGTAATCAAGTCCAAGACGTCAGACTGCTTTACTAAAGACACAAGGGAGACATTTTAGACATTGAAAACAGCCCACATGGAACTGAATCCTAAGAAATGCATTTTTGGAGTTTTAGCGGGAAAGTTTTTGGGTTTCATGATATTAGAATGAAGTATCTATGCAAACACTAATAAGATAAAGACACTTCTGGACATGGAACCTCCTAGAAACATCAAGAAGTCCAAAGCTTAATAGGGAAGGTGGTAGCACTAAGTCGCTTCATTAACAAAATTTCCGACAAAGGAGAGAAGTTCTACCATGTCTTAAAGAAGTCGGATGGATTCCATTGGTCAAAGGATTGTCAGACTGCATTTGTGATTCTGAAAGAATTTTTGGGAAATCCTCCACAGCTCGTTTTATCGAGACCTGGAGAAGAGCTTCGGATGTACCTCACTGTAATCGAGAAAGTGGTAAGCTCAGTACTTTTGGTAGAAATGTCTAGTTTACAATTCCCAGTCCATTATGTAAGTCGTTTATTGCTTGGTCCTAAAATTAGGTATTCGGACCTCGAGAAGCTTTTGTACCTCATTGTTGTAACATTAGGAAGCTTAAGCTGTACTTTGAAGCTTATCCAATCATAGTATTGACAAATATACCATTTAAGCAAGCTCTAGCAAAACCCGAGCTATCAGGTAGAACAATGAAGTGGTCGCTCGAGCTTTTAGGGTATCAAATTGATTTTGAGCTAAAAAAAACCATCAAAGCTCAAGCTATCTCAGATTTTGTGAAAAAATGTACAAAAGTTCCACTGGAGCTAGCTGAAACTCATAAAACTAATGTGTGGACCTTGTACATAGATGGCTCCACAAAGAAAGAAAATTTAGGTGTAGGAATTATATTGATCAGCCTTGAGGAACTGATCGAGCATAGATCAAGAGGAAAACTTGGTCATAGAAGACCAGAAAGACTAGAGATACCCCATTTACAAATATGTCAAGGATGGCGAACTCCTAGAAGAAGCAAAAAGAAGCTCGCCAAATTAGAAAATGGGCACCTCGATATGTTCTCACAGGAGATGATGAAGTATACAGGAGGTCATATACATGGTAATTACTCAAGTGCTTGAGAAACGGTGAAGGAGAATATGTCATTGAGGAGGTACACAGTGGAATATGTGGGTCCACATAGGAGCAAGGACTATGGCAAAAAAGTTATTGAAGACTGGGTACTATTTCCATGGTCTTAGATATTGAGAAGGTCATACAGAAGTGCACAAGCTGCCAGCTACATGGAAACAACTCACATGTACCCCCAACAAGGTATCAATCTATCAATGCATTAGTTCCATTTGACATTTGGGGCATCGACATACTAGGACCTTTCCTTAAAGGAGTGGGGAGGAGGGGGGTGGGGTGTTCAATTTTTTATAGTAGTTGTAAAATACTTCACCATATGGGTCGAAGCAAAGCCTATAACCGTTGTTTCTTCACCAAAAGTACAATCATTTGTATGGAGGAATATTGTATGCAGATTTGGAATTCCATGAGCTATTATATCAGACAATGGGAAGCAATTCATTGGTGATCCTTTCAACACCTTTTGTGAAAACTTGAACATAAAGCAAAGATTGGCCTCAGTAGAGCATCCTCAAGCAAATAGACTTGTCGAGGTCATGAATAGAACAATTCCAGAAGGTCTCAAGAAAATGAGCACCGAGCTTAAGAAGAAAGGTCGGAGACCCTCTTGGCCAGAAGAAATTCCAAGTATCCTATGGGCTTACAGAACTACACCTAGAAAGGCTACAAGAGAAACACCATTTAGCCTATATTTTGGTGCAAAACCAATAATGCCAGTGGTGGTTGATATGCAATCCTTGAGACTAACTGAATATAATTCAGTCTTACATAAGGCGGAGAGAAGGGCAAACCTAGACCTCCTTGAAGAAATCATAAATAAAGCCATGGAAGCTGACGAAAGTTATAAAAAATAAGTGACAAATTTGTTCAACAAAAAGGTCAAAGAAAAGCACTTTGGAGTTGGAGACCTAGTACTCAAAAGGTCAGATGTTGGAAAGTAGGGACAACTATCAAAGTTGCAAGAAAGTTGGGAAGGGCCTTATATAGTCCGAGAAGTTCACAAAAGGGAAAGCTACAAGCTCGCTGATCTCAGAGGGAGGCAACTTCTAAGGCCTTGGAATGTTTGTCACCGAAAGAAATTCTATGCCTAAGACCTACCAAGATACACAAGCTTACGAACCAACCTGACGACCTGTCTGAAAGCCGTAAAGACTTACTAGCTAGTCCTAGAGACCTACTCAAATTTCAGATTTGAGAGTTTACTTTAATTCTCAAAGACCCATCTGAACGCTAGCTTCACAAGCTCATTAAGCCACTGAAAGATCCCATTTATCCTACTTGCACAACTTTTATCAAAGTTCTATTCTATACTAGCATTTCATATCAAAGCTCTATCAAGCAGAAACAAAACAAGCCAAGAATCATCAAAGCCAAACTCACAGATATGAGAAAGGTGGCCACAAACAGACCTCGTGCAGCTGTAAGTATAAAAGGAGAAGTGGAGATAAAAAATTGAGCATTATATCTTTACAACCATCCATTCATCAAACACAAAAAAAGGAGAAGAAGAAAGGCATAACAAAAGCCTTAAGAAAGACCTAGTCTATTACAATTTAATCTTTCTTCTTCTCAAGAACTCCTAGCAAGCTCGAAATGACCTCGTTAATTGTTCCGCCACTAGTGACTTCTAGAACAACCTCACTCGTAGGAGCCTTCGGAGGAGTCACTTTGGGGACCTCTTGATTTTCCTTGGCAACTTTGAGAGTGTGAACACCTATAGTATAATATCACTCCTTGAATTCATTAAAGATTTTTTCATTAGAGACATATTTAGAGGAGTTAACAGCATGAGTATCTGAAGCTTTAGAGGTCACCAAGGGAGGAATGTCATGAATCTTCTCCCCCCTTAAAAGGATTATCACCAGCTTGCTGCACCCTTGCTAGAGTCTTAGCAGTCTCTACCTCTTCATGAGAACTTGGACCTTGCTTTTCATATTCCCATGGAAGAGGAATTTTAGAATCCGGGTGATATAATTTGTCATAGTAGTCCTTATCAGTTTTGATATCACCATTAAGTTCTCAGGGTCGATCATTTACATCCACATATAGCCTGATCATTTGAGGTCGCAGGAAAGATTCTACATAGTCTTGAAAAGGATGGGTTTGCTTCAGCTTGGCCAAGGAGAGATTGCTATCTTCATTGCAGAGGGTATTAAAATCTGCCAGCTGAGTTTCTAGCTCATGAATACAGTCTTGTTGCTGGTCACCCATAGTGATCAATTCCTCACCTCTCTTCACAGCAGTGTCAAGAGTAATCGCCAGGTTCAAATTCTGGGCTTTAGCCTCAGAGACCTTTTTCTTGTTATCCTTCAGGAAAGCTCTGGCCGCAACATAACTGGCATTGGCTCACTCAGCAGCATCGACAAGTTCCTACTTTTCCTTTTCCAAGCGAGCTTCATCATCTTGAAGGTCGGTGATCAAAGTGGAAAACTTCTTATCTTTGCTTGCCTCCTCCACCACTCACTGAAGAAAACATGGCTTTGAGAAAAAAATTAAACAGATAAGTCAATACCCAGAACAATTCACTAGAGGACTATATATAAATAAAAGAGACTTACAACGGTATGAAGAGAGATGGCATATTTTTCCAGGCTTCCAGCTCAACGTTGATGAGCTATTTGCAAATCTCTTTATCAATTTGTAGCACACAGTCTATTAAAATGATTGAAATTGTGGCCATTGGAACAAGGAATCAGAAGACTCCACCGGAGGCTGTTTACCTATCTAGTGGTCCTTTCAATAGAATAGGAGGTTAGAGATAGCTTCTCAAGCCTCTTAATAGTTTCAGAGACTTCCTCAGTGGCACAGCCATTTAACTCTACCTCTTGCTCAGAGGTCGCTAGCCCTTTGCCCTTTCCAAAAAAAGTAGTAGGGAGATCTTTCCCCTATTGAATGGACTTGGGGGAAAGAGAATCAGAGATTGTGATCTTTGTATTTGCCCTAAAAGCTCGCAGCGCAACTTCTTTTGCATTTCTTTTCAGGGCATTCCGTGTTCAGTTTGCCATGGTTACCTTTTTGGTTCTGGAATGGGGATTTTGAAAGATGAATCTCCAAAGGTCAAAGTAGTAATGGAAGCATCAGTAGTAGCAACAACCCTACTAGAAGGAGCTCGGAGGGGTAGCGACCTGTTCTACTCTCCTTGCTGGGATCCAGCAGGTGAATTGAGTAACTAGAAAGTCCTCATTGCTGTCAAAACAAAAGGAAACAAAAGGATATTTAATATTTATGACCAACTTGCAAAGCAGAATAAAATTCAGTGAAGACCAAAAAGATGGAAAGTTCCTACTAGTAGGAAGAATTCCCATAGATTCCTAATGGCATTAAGGTCAAGAAGCTCAAGACTCCCCAATCCGGCAGAATGAAGAAAGAGAACAGGCCAAACTGGCTGAGTACAACCAACCTTATTGAAGTCGAAATGGGCAAGATTGACAAGAAAAACTCTATCTCTCTCTTGCCCCAGAGTTAAAGTCTAAAGTCCATTGTAAAAGGTTCTATTAAGATTCCAGTTAGGGTAGGTTTAGCTCGAACCTATTCTGTTGGGAATCTAGCAAAGAAAAATTAATCTTTCCAAGGGCCCCCTGATGATTGGAAAGCTCCCGACAATTTATACCTATTGTTGATCTGAATGGATCCTAAGCTCCTCTTACCGAGTGCAGTAGAGATAGTGACCTTAAAGAAACACCTAAAGAGGTCTAAAGAGACGGAAACCCTGTATAGGTGACATGTCAGAATGAAACCTAAAATTATCCTAACTCCATGAGGAACAAGTTGGGCAATGGAAAACCTCCAGAAATAAACTATATCAAGGAAAAGAGGATGAAGATAAGGTAAAAGAATTCCTCCCCTAAGATTGGTTAAGTGAAGGACAACATGCCCAATATGTCTACTGTTGGGACGCTTAGAATCCTCAACAACTACAATATCATCTTTATTCAATCCTCTCTCTCCAATAATCTAAAAAATTTCAGAAGGACCTATAACACACTTGAGAGAAAAAATCTCCAACTCAGAAGGACTATATACTTTTCTCTTCACAGATGGGGCACTAGCAGTAAGGGGAGGTAAGTAATACACTTCATTATTAGAATCTTGGATTGGAGAAGATACGGGAATCTCATCAACATGAAGAGAAGGAGTACTCAAAGAAGATAAATGAGTGGGTGTATGTGCCTCGATAATAGGGAGTTCAATAGAAGGGGAATCACTAAGTAGTCGACAACGAGACATCTTTTGCGAAAGAAAGAAAAAGAAAATTTACGAAAAGACATAAAGAAGAAAAAGAGAGGACTCACTCTTTAATGCTAGAAACGTTCCTTCCTAGAGATGCAAAAGTTGTCTATCACTATCTGATCACCAGAGTAAAGAAAAGAGCTTGAAAGTTTTTTGAAAGATTCAACAGCTTAATTGCAAAAGGAGAACTCGAAACTGCATAGAAGAATTTTAGTAAGTTTCAAACTCTTCAAAGTTCCCTAATTTATACGAGAAATAAGTCTCTTAAGTTCTAGAAAGTTATGTTACCCACAAACCGAGGCAACTGCCAAAAACTGATGACACATGAATTCTCAAAACTAGTTGTTATAAAACACGGGGCGACTCTTCATAGGTCGAAACTTGGTGGCAAAAATTCGGGCTCTGCAACCTTGAAGCTCTCTATGCCTAAAGGGGGGTTAATGATGGTCAAAATGGGTTTGGCCTGAATGACTCGACTTGAATTATCCATATACCAACCTAAATACAAAAGATCCGGAATCAATATGGAGAGAGAAGTGGACAACGACCTCCTAACCACCGACTTCTGAGGTCATTGACCTTTTATGAGCTAAAGAAAGGTCTCACTAGACCACAAGCTACAAACCAGTGAGCTCCAACCTTTTTCTCATAAATCTTCCATGCCACGATTAAATATCTACGACACTTGATACACATGGTAAGACTTAAATCACTCATCACGACCTCCAGAAAGCCCATCGTGACTTTAGACTCTCACTAGAAGTTTGCGAAGATTGTTTATAAGTTAGTAGCGAGCTTGCAAGCTCAAACTCCAGAGATGTGGATGGTAAGACATCTCCTATTATGGAAACTCTACAATTGTAGGAACAATTGAAGGGATATGATCTTACAATTATCGTAAATACCTATTTTCATGTAATAGAGATCAGCTCCAATAAGGTAACTTTACCTAAATGGTAATTGATAACTTGATATACATAGTCGAATCACAAACAGATTGGACAAGTGGAATTCATTCAATTTTACTCTTATCGAATACTGACTTAGGCATTGGAGTTATCCTCAGGACGATAGCCCACTTTGGTGATCTAATTTTCTTTTAGGTTGTCCTCAGGGCGATAGCTCAATTTGATGATCTAATTTTCTTTTAGGTTGTGATTATAAGTGTCATCACAGTTCGGGGTGGCCCGAAGATTGTTTTTTAGCTCCATCAATTATCATTATATTATAGAATGAAAAGGAAAAAAAAATTGACGGTGTACTTCTTTATAAATTTACTTGGCAAGGTTTTTTCCTTTAAATTAAATTTATAATATATTTAAGAGTATCTAATAATAATACTAATTAAATAAATTTTAAAATTATATGAAATAATATCATGAACTTAATTATTTTTTTATTCATTAAACTAAAAATATTTAAAAGTTTAATTTGGATAATATAGAAAAATTAAATATAATGTTTTTTTTTTAATTTTTCAAAAAGATACTAATTTGGATGGGTAGCGAATGACACACTGAACTACTTTTTATCAATTACATGTATACATTTCTTAATAATATAATTCCTCAATTACATTATTAATAAACCATGATTCAAAATTTATTTAATAATAATTTTTAATTATCATAATTTAGTTAATTAAATTGAATGAGTTTTAAAATTCTATGAACTAACATCAATTTAATTAATTGTATATATATTAGATAAAAATGATTAAAAATAATATTTTCAATGTATATAAATGCAAAAGAATTCTTTTGAAAAAAATAATTTTCAATAATACAAAAAATTTTGCATAAGTATTTTTTTAAAAAAATAGATATATTAATTTAGATGGTTGATGAATAACATGAGACAATGTTACTTTTTTATTTATATTGTTATTATTTTTTACATTAATACAACAATTACTTATAATTTTCCAGGCGATGCTCAGATTGTTGCTCTAGTAATAATAATAATAACTCTATTCTCATAAGAAATTGGATTAAAATTCAAATCAGGAGATCCTAAGCTTGAATATAATATAAAGAGGTAAAGCTTCATATGTTCATGAAGTAAAATTGTTGATTTACTCCATAGTTCAATCAAATGTTTTACAAAAATAATTTAATTTTAGTGAAAGGAATTTCCGTCTCTTTAGTTTCTTATTTTTAGATAAAATTATAGTTTGATTATTTTTTTCCAAATCATTATAATCCAAAATGATTGAATATAATACGTTGAAGGATTATTGTTTTGAACCAAACTACCAGCTTCAACACCCACACTAATGAACTGATCATGTATGTCAAACTCAATCTTTCTACTCAAAAACAACCAAGACAATTTATTTTTTAAACTTCAAATTAGACTATTTCTATTTGTTAATTCCAAGGCAATCGAATTACAAAAAAATATTTATAATTTTTTAAAAGCAATTTTTGTATTGAAAAATACTTTAAAATATTAATCACAAAACAACTTAATTTATAAAATACTCTTTTAAAAGAACTACTACATCAGGGAAAACACTTTACTAGATCCATTCAAAGGCCCTTAGCAGTAAGTCTTTTACCAATGTTATACTCCTTCTGTTTAAAAAAGAATTTCCTTTAAGGATTTTTCATTAGAATTAAGATGATCATAACATTATTCATTCGAGATAAGTTTGCCCCTCTTTAATTTACTTTGAACTACTCTCCCAAATCCTCTTTTGTCACATCCCGTGAATCGGGAGTAACACGTCACCCAAGAGACAAATTCAACATGTAAGACTACATAATTCATAACTATACATTAAAAAAATAAAAATCATCTCTTATTCAATGTAATAATCCTCAAACCAAAAATTAAAATTTACAAAGGTTCCCAAAACAAAATACAAATTCAAAAAAATAACATACAACGAATTCCACTACAAATCTTCGACAACCTTTCTATTTCAATCATAACATATTAAATCACTTACAAAAGAAGAGAAAAACAGGAAAAAGGTCGTGGGCTCTCTAAGTAATTCCAGTCCCATCTTGAGTGAAAAATAATTATGTTTTGTAAAGACTTTTAAACCAGCATTCAAAGGAGAGTACTTGCAAAATAATCAAACGGAAAAAAAAAAAAAACATTTCATAAACTTGCATAAATACATAAAAAAATATCTTAAACGTATGCTTGCTTGGGTACATGCATACATAAGCTCAAACTCTTCAATGGAGGAATTAGTATTGGATATCCAGCCTAACTTTTCCCCAGTTAGGTGGGTTACGAACACTTGCTTGCATTACCTGTTTATTCATCGATTTGTGGGTATAATTGAGAACTAGTCCTCTCTGGTGTATATAGAATTATAAGAGCTATGCATTCGTACACCATACCATTCATGCAAACAAATGCATACCATATTAAAAAATAATACCTTTCATAATAATACGAAAACATTTATAAGAAAATGCATAAACAAAAGGAGTTTTAGAAAAATCAAGAAAGGATAAAAACCAATTACCTCAAATATTTGAATCCCAAATATCAACCTATCAAAACGGAACATCAACTTAAAATAGAGATCTTAACCTAAATCTTACCCCCTTAAAATAAATACCCAATTCTTTAATATGATAAATAAATAAAACTTTATTTAAATAATAAAATAGAAATATAATGTTTAATATAAATATAAAAATACTAAAATAACTATCAGTGAAATTAAAACATGGTCATAATAAAATATTAAAATAAGTAACGCATAAGCATATAATAATATAATAATAACAATTACCATTATGCTGCGGTTGGAAACCAAATTAGCTAAAGCAGTTCGTTGATGGACTACTACTACTACTAATAATAGTGATATCGAAATAACCAAATTCGGTCGACGGCGACAAAATGAAAACAGATTAATAAGAATAATCAAACTTAAATAATCCCAAATCAATATTCAAAACTTATTCTAAAAGGAAAAAAAATTCTAAAACTGAATCAGACAAACCTAAAATGCATAATTAGAAGCTCCGATCTTACACCCATTGAATGAATCCTCCGATTTTCTTTTTTTAGAAAGGTGGCTAGGCATGGGAGAGAAATTGTTAAATAACGTATTGTCTAAAATTCAATCCTACATATAATAAGAAAAAAATAGAAATTTATTAAGAAGCTCTTAATAATTCTAAAATATAGACAAGATTCCCAAATATATATAAATCTACATATAATAATTAGGCTCTAAATTTTGTGGCTATTATATCTGTCCTCTTTCCTCCTTTATTTTTCTCTTTCCTTCTCCCTTATCTTTCCTTTATTTGATTGATTAGTTTAAAAATGAAGATGTGTAATGTAATTGATTGCATTAGAAAATGTTAAGGAAGTTTGACAGAAAACGAGTAAAATAGGTAATTTAGTCCTACATTTTATCTTGAATTGTGTAAATGATAGTCATTTTAAAATAAGTCTCTCTTCCATAAATGACATTTTTTTTTAAATGAAGGAAGTGCACCACAATCATATCAAGTTGTCTTGATAAGGAACAATACTTGAGATTGAAAGGTTTTGAATTTGAGAAATGACGAGAGTAAGTGAAAAACCATTATCAATCCTCCTAAAGTGGGGGGGCATTGGGAGAACTAGGGGGCGGGACAAGGGATGAAAATAAAAAAAACTTCCCTCGACAATGATCATGAAAATTACTATTTACAATTATTTCACCTTGATATATAATTTGTTATTTATGGAACATACAGCTCAATTAATTAGAAAAGGAAAAAAAAATTTATTAAGTAGATATAAACAAAATAATAGTTCAATTAATTTTAAAAAATAATTTTCTTACAAAAGAAAAATACTTTCTCCTTTCAAAAGTAAATATTTATAGTTCTATTGTAATACGTTTAAAATTAAATGTCTACTTTTATAAAGTGAATATATTTTTAATTTAAAATTCTATAAACTTCCTTAAATATACACCCACTAACTTAACGTATCAGGTTTCAATTTTGGATGGAAATAGAAGTAATAATTTATTAATTACTAATTGGAATCATCCTAGAGAATTATTGTGGTTTTGGATCTTTTAGGACACTTTTTATATGGTATTTTTTAAATTATTTTTATAGTTATATTTTATTAACTGAATGTTATAAAGATAAACAAAACTCTATGGATACCAAATCTTTTTAATCATTTGTAAGTTTTTAAATCTGTATATCAGAGAGTGTCACCCATGACACAAGAATGTATTGGAAAATTTGTAACCGATGTATTGCACCCAAGGCGCAGAATAAATTCATATCTTTGAATTGTCAAGCGTGAGAGCATATCTGTTAAAAGTTAAACCAACAGATTTATGGTTGGTCGATTACCCATTCTATCTGCAAAATTTTTCTGAAAATAAACCAAAGAAAAGAATTTAGATTCAATAATCTGAACAAAATTCTCCATATTCGAATTTAAATCTTTTATTAAACTCAAATATTTTACACAAAAAAAGGAAAAATATTTTATATTTAAGAGAGGAACGTTTTATCGTGAACTGAATTTTTATAAATCTTTTAATTAATCTTAAATTTAGTTTTTTTTTTTTTAAGAATTACTGTATTTTCTATTATGATTAGTGTATTAATTAAAAGCTATAGAATCTGCGCAGAACCTCTGAGAATAGTTTTCTTTTTAAAAAATGGGCTTAGAACAGGCCCAATTGTTGCCTCTTTCAAGTACTCAGACCCTGGAAAACAAGACAGTGAAGACAAAGAGAAACTCAGCTCAGAGAAGGTATGCGCTCTTCGCTCATGAAGAATTCTTCCCTTTTCGTGCATTGACACATACATTACCTGTATATATTCTCTGTACTTCTGCATTTTAATAGTGCAACGACAGATTGCGTTGTTGTAAATGCTTTATTTATATTGGTGGCAAGGTTTTTCTAGCCCCTTCTGGCCTTTCGTTGATTCTTTACTGCATTTGAAATTTATTGGTCAAGTCTAGGGTTTTTCTTTACTCCTATTCTTCATTGGACAGGAATTGAAGTTGTGATTTCCTTTTTTGAGGTTCACTGGTTAATGGGCTGTCTGTGGGTCTGAAGAGATGCAAGCAGGAATCTTGGAGGATGATGGATTTCGTGGAGGTCGTGGGGGGTTAGGGAATAAGGGTCATTATTATTTTTTAAAAATTTATTTAGTTGTTTTCGTGTTCGTTTGCTCACTTGATTAATTTGGATTGATTTTCGAGTTCGTTGCTTTAGTTTCCTGTCCTGTCTGCAGGTGTTAATCCCTATTGACCTTTTTTTTTTTTTTTTTTCATTTCAAAAAAGCAATTTTTATTTCTGTTATTTTAGTGAAAAATAAATTCCATTCTATGCTATATACCTGCTTGATTTGTCAAATGTTTGTTTAATTAGTGGTTTCTTTTCCTGCGTTTCTGCCTTTCATTTCTGTTTTTGTTCTCTTCCTGATTAATTTCCTTTTAGGGTGTGATTTCTGAAAAATTCGCTGCAAAACTAAATTGGTAGTGGAATAGATCTCACAGTGGAGGCTAATGCTAGCTTGATGTTCTGTGTATATGGCCATTATGTGATTGAGAAACTTTTGTATCTTTCAGCGTTTCTTTTTGCACCTATGCTGCCTCATTAGATGACTCCCTTACATTCCTCATCTCCTTCAGGAGTTCTATATTCATTCCATAGATTGAAACTTGTTACCTACAAGACCGTCATGATGGAATTCTCCTTTTACATATCTTCCCTTGAGTTAGACAAGCTTTGGGAGCGGCAGCCATTCAACTATAAACAGTCTTGATAAGAGGTCAATGGGCTCCAGATTAGTCAAAAGAAATATTTCCTTATTTTTTGTATTTTAGATCCTAACTAGCTTTTCATAGATGCTGGTAGGATGCATTCCATCTTCCTCCCTTGCTCAGGCTCTTAAGATCATAAACATGAAAAAAATCATAGTTTGCAGTAAAATTTGGTCATTCAATTGGTTGCACTTGTGTTTTGTCCTTCTCATTTAGATGTATTTTTAACCACTGTTATTAATGCAAGCTGAGATCTTTTTTTTTATGGGTTCCTATGCCCTTTCATCAAGTCCAGTACCTTAAGAACTATGCCTGTGTCTTTGCTTCCATGTTAGATTAAGTTACAGACTTAAAAGTATGGTTCTTCTTCTAGTATGCTCCCAGATTTTTGTTGAATCTTGTGAGCTTGATACCTGACTGATGAGTTTGAGTAAGGATAGCTCAGACTGGCCTGGGATTTCTACGTTCAGTTAACAGAACTGTTTCAAGTATCTCTGTTTGAATTTTAGTGTTTGATTGTGCGGGCTGATTTTCCCCTTACTGCTGTCATTGTTAATATCTTCTCTGCGGATTTTGGTTGAAAATGTAAAATGTTAAGATCAGAAGATGTCTGTAACATCCTGCTTAGGTAATAGGTTCATCAAATGTGTGATTCAATGTTGAAGTGATCAGGGTAAATAACTTTATCCGTGTCAAAAACAACATGGTTATGTTAAATCTAAGTTGTAATGTTGTCGGCCTAGCAACCCTCAAGCTATACAAAATATTGAAAAATGTCTCTTTTAGGGAATATTCAATACTTAAAAGGGCAAGCATACTACACCTGAGAGTTACAAATCTGATCATCGACATCCTATGATGGCAAAAGTTTCATTTTCTGAATTTGTCTTTGGTCATGTAAGTTTGAAAAGCTCATGGATAGGCATAACTGTCTTATTTGTTTCCTTTTGGAAGTTTGTTTAAATTATCTTCTATGATTATTTAGTTACCATTTTCTAAAGTTTCTGAAATTTTTCTAAAAGCAGGTACAATGATGTATGGAGTATATTCTTACAGGTACTGATTCATTAATGGGGTCTCCGGTAAGCTTCTCACTTTCTTATCTTTTTTATTTTGTTTTCAATTGCGCTCAAGTTATAAAGTATGCTATCTTTGTCATTATCTAAGATTTGGCCACATCTTAAATTTACCTGACCATTGGATAATACAAATACATTGCTAGGGAGGGCCCTTCAAAATTCTAAAATAAAAATTTAAGTTTCACTGTTTAACTGAAAAGGCTTCTGACATAAATGATTTTTTTTTATGTTTCTTTTCCTCTCATGATTCCAAAAAATAATAGCTTAATATTCTTTTCCATTAAACTCTTATTTCAGAACAATAAATCAAACATACTGCACATCATTGGTGAACGATCAACGAGTGATGTTGTTGTAAGGATTAGAACACAAGAAGGCCGTGATGAGCGAGTTTATTGTCATTCATCCATCCTTGTAGACAAGAGCAAGTACTTTGCAGATCGGTTATCTGACAATTGGCCTACATGCCAGATTCTAGACTCTCGTAACTGTGTTGAGGTATATTGCAAAGAATCTGACTTCGACTACCATGTCATGGTCCTCAGACTCTTCTATGTGAGGTTTGACGGTCCAGTGTCCGATATGTGGCATGGTGTCCGAAATGCCATAGGCATTTTGCGAGTAGCTGTGGAGCTGGGGTGCCCAAAAATCATTAAATCATGTGTGGAATATTTGGAAGCAGTTCCCTGGGAAGAAACTGAGGAAGAGGAGATTTTGAAAATCATACCAGGCATGGGCTCACAAGTTGAACCAGTACTTGCTCGGCTCCAGCCTGTGAATACCACTGCTATTATGAAGATATTTCAGTCTGCTATTCGCTTTGCCACATCATCACCGCCTTTATCAATGAATGATCTGAAAACTTCAGCTCAAGAACAGCTGGAGTACATGCTTACTGAGGATGATGATGCTCCTTTGTTGCCAGCTGATGATGCAATAAAGCTAGAGGTACTGCAATGTGTGAAGAGAATGTTCACAAGATTTAACAGTCTTGTACATTCTTTGCTCTCTGAATGCCAAGAGTCAGTTTCCAAGGCTGGGAAAATTCAATTATTTCAGACGTACTTAACTGATCTGTCATGGGCTTGCCAGATATTGGCAAAGTTGGAAAGTATGCGAGATTTTGTTTACAGCTGGATGGAAATATCGGAAAGTGTAGTAAAAGTTGTTGATCTGGTTCCAAGAGTTGAAATGGTCGAGATGAAGTCAAAGGTATTAGAAGTGACATCAAAAGTCTTGGAAGCTATAGGGTATGGCACTATTATATTGCCAACCGCAAAACGACTTCACATGGTGAAGGTGTGGTTTCCGTTTGTTGGGTTGATGAAACCTTTGATGGATACTGCCAATGCAGATGATGTGCATGATGCTAGATTAAAACTAGATAGTGAGTTCTGGCAATCCTTGGAGTCAGCTTTTGTTTCATTAATTCTTACATTGCCGTCTGGTGATCAAGCGGATATTTTGACAGAATGGTTGGCCAATGAGAATGTACGATATCCTGATCTGACAGAGGCGTTTGAAGTGTGGTGTTACAGATCCAAGGTGGCTACGCGAAGGCTGGCAAGTCTTGGTGGAAATAATGGTACAACTAACAGAATTTGACTTCTTTCCGTCTTTACTCATGCTTAAAATAGAAGGCAAGTACAAGTTTGTAGGCAAGTACAAGTTTGTTTAATCACACCTGAATTGATGATGGCTTCAAAAGATCACCAGATTGTGCAGCTCTGTACATTAATGTCACCCTAATCTTGTCCACACTCCGTTCAATAGTTCAATTTTTTTTCAGGCATTAACATATGTTAACTGTATGGTACTACTTTCTAGCACAAGGTAATCAATGGTTTATGATGAGTGGTTATCTTATCTCCTACTTCTTAGAAATGAATGCTTTGCTTATCTGGCTTCATTTCCTATGGTGATGTGTGGTCCATTCACCCCCACCCCTCTCCTTATCCCTCTTTTTTCCAATTATCTTTATTCACTGCCTGATCTGCTCACCAAAGAGAAAAGTGATCCTTAGAACCGCCCTCTACTTTAATCATGACAAAAACACATTTAAGGGTTCAACAGGACTCTTAAAGTTTGCTAATAGTACTTGTTTAAGGCATTGTTCAAGTTTCTCACACAGGCGCCAGAGTAAATGCAGACTTCGAAAATCTCCAGGGATGTACAATCTTGAATGATTATTAATACCTCCCAAAACCTTCTTGTACGTTTTCACCTTCAGATATCATGCGTTAAATGGGACATCAATATAGTAAAAGGGCCCTTGAAGCAATTTATGTGACTTGGAAGAATCGTACCATTACTGCTGCTATCACTATCTGTAGCGTCAACTTCACCCCTTAGCCTTTGAAAGAAGGAAGAGCAGCTATAGGTAAGCCATTCCAACTCCAAGACAAAGGTCTTCACCTTGCTGGTGGTCCTAGGTAATCAATACTCCTTGACGTGAAACTTAAAAAAGTTGTGCCAAGCCTTCAAGTCTGGCAAGCATTGTTCGAATGAAAGATCCGATTTATCTCTGAATTGTTCCCTTGCATAAGATTTTTTTTTTTCTACGGATAAATTATTACCAAACACGGTACCTCAATTCATGCTACGAGAAAATTGTCCTCCCCTATCTTGTCCTTATGCTTGTGAGATTATAAAGCCTAACAAATTCTGCAAAAACCTTTGTCCTCGCTGCCTAACATTAATAGCTGCAATGATATTACAACTTGGGAATCTTATGAGCTCATGATAAGCTTGTTCTGTTACACCAGAGTGATGAAATCCTGATTCTCCAAACTTCATATTTGTTTTAAATAAGGAGTTTTAATGATTAATTACATATGTCTTGGATTGGGATGGATTAGATTCAGATTTTAGATCCTGGTTAGTGAGATGGAAGTGTGTATGACCAAAAACAACAGTTGCAGTACAAATCAATAGTAGTATAAATTTCTATACCACTCAAAATAACTAGTTTCCATATCACTATATAACAATCCTTCTATTTATCTGAAGCAGCAAAATTAATATACAATCCTAAACCATTTCTTCTTCTTCTAAATAAAGCCCTAAAGCAGTCTAAATAATGGGGATCCTGCAAAAGTATAGACCTGTAACTATATGTAAAATATCTTTAGGTTTTTACACTACCATGCGAGTCCCTTTCTCCTAGTAATAAAGAGAGTGGAAGTAAAATAGTAGAGGAGGACCTTTTCCTGATGATCCTCAGAGCAATGCCAACTTCATCAAGCTACGAAGTCTGGCAACAATTGTGCTGCAAACCTTTTGCGGTTCTGAATGTTGAGGTTCTCATATACACTAGTTGAGTGGCTAGATGTTGGGGTACTTATGCTACCGTAATCATTTGCTTCGCCAATATCTACTCCTCTGCCCAATTGCATGTTCTGATTTGGGAGGAAGGTTTGATGGGTTCCTGAAATGGAAAGATTTTCACAATGTGGGAGACCAAGTGTGAGGGAGACAGCATTGCCAGAGTATGGATTTGGAAACTGCTCCGAACTGAACCTTCCGATTTCCCCAATCGGATAAGTACCGAATCCGCCAATGAAGTTCGTGGGTGCCCCCAGCAATGAGAACCCCTCTCTGTTCTGCCTCTCGAATTTCATGGACAATTGTTCATTGTTGAAATCATTGGATTTTGCATCCATGTTTATTGACGACGGAACACTTGTGGGAGAATGTAACATGTCGTTGTTGCTCCGCGGTTTCTTTGGACTTGCCTGGTGGGTGGTATTGTCCAGATCTGGTGAGCCAATGAGGTTGAAACCTGAATGGTTCTGAATCTGAATTCCAGTAGGAGATGTTGTGGGAGACATTGAAATCGGTGTGGCAATGTTATGATTGGAAACATGGTGGTGGTCTTGCTTTATAATGAAACCTTTGCTCTGGTTTTCCTGCTGCAAGCTTGATGATTTCTCTCCAGGAGCAGTGGATCTAGACGCTGAATCTTCATTCTGTTCACTTTTGCTTGTTTTCTCTTCGGATCCGTTCTTTTCATTTTCCTTCATTTCCTCTGTGTACATCTCTTCAACCATTGGCTTCCAAAGTCGAACTCGAGCATTAATGAACCAATTGGACACCTGAATCATCATGAAAGAACAATTCAAAACCAAGCAAATTAAAGGCTAACAAACACATTCTTCAGAATCTACAAGATCATTAAGTTACCTGACTCCTTGTAAGCCCGGTCTGTTTCGCAAGCATGAGTTTGTCCGAATCCTTGGGATAACTGCATTCAAATCCAATCAAGAATTTTAGACCCCAACACATTCTTTTTTTTTTTTCACTTGAATTTTAAATAATTTGATTTAAATTTTGTTCAATTACGTACGGATGGAGAAAGTGTTCGAAGAGCCAAGCACGAAGAACAGAAACAGAGCGCTCAGGGAGTCCTCTCTGGGGTCTCCAAGCATTGTGCTGGATCATTCCCAACTGTTGGAGAGCCCTTTGTTGCCTCAGTTGATTATCCACAAACTTGAGCCTCGAGCCCTCAATTTTACCTCCCAAACTTTCTTCTTCCCCCAAGCTCTTACTGGCAGCTCGAATTTGGCCTAAAATGGCGTCTTTAAGGCATCGAAATTGCTTTGAAATGGTTTGCAGAGCAAGGGCTGTGTATGTTTTCGCTGACCCAATCCCTGCAGCTTGCTCAAACCAAGTAATAACAATTTGCATCTGCTGGTGATACTGCCTGTACCTTTGCTCCACCTGCAAAGATCAAGATTAATTTGGGCAAAAAAATTAAGAATTGCAATTACAATAATTCACAATTCCATAAGAAGCAAAAAGAGCATAGAAATTAAAGTTCACTTACTACTTCAAAATAATCAATTTTAGCTTTTCTCTTTATATGTTTCAAGAAAAAAATTGGGTGGCAGACAGAAACATTTTCCTTCACAAAGAAATTTAAGAAAAACTCAGCCCAGGAGGGGAAAAATTTTTTTGTAAATCCCAATTCCTGTTACTTATATGATTTTCAAGGGACAGGATCCAGTGAAAGGAACTCTTGATTGCAAAATTCTGATCGAATTATCATTTGATAGCTACTCTTGTAAAGGTCTGATGACACTCAGCTGATAGAGACCCAACTAAAACTTTCCGTACCCTTGCCGAAACTGAACTACAGCTCGATTCAATCAAATACTTTAATATACTTTCTAAATCAAACCTTGGCTTTACTGAGAAGTAAAGTAAGGATCAAAGGACATATATTATCAGAAAATTCATCACTGGTCACTGGAAAGAGAAACAGACAGAGACAATAGTATAGAGTCTTCTTATTATTAGTCTTACCTCGTCAAGCATGTTCACGAGCTTAGCCTTCTTCATCTGAATTTCTTGTCTCTCTGCTGTGGTAAGCTCGCTTCCTCGCTTAGAATTAGAGTCTTTTCCATTTGCGCCTTCGCCGGAAGCTGCCATCTCGGATGACTCTCCGGTATCCTTGGCTTGGCCGTTGGCCCCTTTTGAAGATTCGGCTCCATTTTTCACCCCCTTACCAACATTCACAACTTCATCGAGAAGTTCCTGTGCTGCCTTTAGGTACTTGGTGCTCAGCAGCACACTCTGCATGCCGTTCACACCGTTGGAAATTCCCGAAGCCGAGGAAGACGATCCCCCTGAAACCCTCACATCATCACCACCGCCGCTGGTCGGTGATATGGTGGTCACAAGTGGCTGAGACGGCAATTCAGATTCAGGCCTGAAAGACCCGTATGCCGGCTGCTGAGAAGAGAGGGTCAAGGAAAGGCCCTGCGGTGCGCGTGATGAGTCACGCGCCGCCCCCAGGTCAACAGACGGGCTGTAAAGATTGTAGTGAACCCGCGGAAGGAAGGCGTGGAGGCCGGAGATATCTTGCTGGTGTGTGTGGACAGATGGAGCATGAGGATGGTCATGGGACGAAGCAGCAGCAGCAGAAGAAGAGGGGTTGGTGGAAGCAGCCGCTAGAGGGATGCCGACAAATTGTTGAGTAGTCTGAGAAGGCGGCGCGTGAGGTAAGCTGAGGGAGTGACCTCCTCCTCCACCTGGAGTGTTGGAATTGAGGAAAACGAAGTTGCTTCCTCCTCCTGGCGGCGGCGGTTGTGTGTCAGAGTATCCCACGTAACCAGCAGGGTTCATGAGAATCAGAGTCTGCAACCCATCGCCGCCTCCTTGGATTTCCGAATTCCCATGAAAGTACGTCGCCATCTGATGAGCCTTTTTGAATATAAGTAGAGGTTTTTTTGCCTTTTTGGACTTGTATTAGAAGAAGATGATTTTGATGTTCCTGTGTAGAAGAGTTGAGATTATCAATGAATTGAAAAGAGACTACGTTAGCAGCTCTCACTCTTCATTTCACATCTAACCCTTTCTCTCTCAACACATATCCCTCATCTCATCAGTAAAATTCTCTCTATCTATAAATAAAAAATATAATACATATATATATATATATATATATGTATATAAATAAATAATATGTCTTACCTGCTGATGATATTTGTGTGTTGCTCAGCCTCAATTAGCTAGCTTGGGGTGAGGTGACACAGTATTCAACCCATTTGGTTGGTCTTCTAAAAGACAATATTTTTAAAAAGGTATTTAAAAGAAAAAAAAAAAAGGAAAAGAAAAATCTCCAGAGTATTGACTGTTGGAGGGAAGTCTTCGTCTTCCGATCAGATAAGGCCTGGAAATTTCAAAGGATAATAAGCCAATCATTGCTATGAAAATTACCCAATTTTTTTAAAAAAAAGGAAGAAAAAACCTTGCCAGCAAGTCTTTTTTAATGTCGTACAACGTTAATATGGCACAGTTTAATGATCATGATCGGATATATGTCGAGAATTCTACCAAAAAAAAGAAGAAAGAACAGTTTTCTTTGTTTTTGGAGAGGATCGATGCAGATTATGATGAAAGTTAAAAAGGCACGTGGTTATAATATATTAGGTTTGTTTGCTGAAGAAGGAATTAAGGAAAGAGATGATGGGAGTGAGGAAAAAACATATGTCCAGACCATATATGTCTGGACTATACTTATAGCTAGAGAAAGGAGAGAAAGGTTACGGTAAAGGGAATTATTGATTGTGGGGTGAAGTTTATATGATTTGGTATACGTACCTGGCGAGAGAACCAGAGGCTGCACGTGCTTCTTCTTCTTCATCATCATCATCATCGATATCAGCTGCAAAACTTAAAGAAAAAAATAATAATAAGGAATTTTGGGATTTTCAAAGAGAAAAATAAAGAGAGATAAGAATCTGTTCTGTTGTATGTTCATGACCATGCAGTTTTATATACATATGGCTAAAATACAGAATAGAGAGAAAGAAGAGAGGTTTGGGGGGCGGGGGGACTGTCAATACCCAGAGAGGTCTGTCTACGTATGATATCTATCTTTGTAGAGAGAGAGAGAGAGAGAGAGAGAGAGAGATTATCAGCAGTCCCTTCAATTGAATTCTTCTGTCAGACACAAAATCAATTACTGAGTCTCTCTCTGCATCTGTTTTTTTCTTTCCCTTCCTTCTCTCCCAAATCTTGATAAGGGAAAAAAAACAAGTGAAGGGAGTTGATGGGGCTAAAAAGGTAGAGAAAAGGATACCCAGCTTTATGAACTCACACATTTATCCACACACATTTTTTCCCACTATTATTCTTCATTTCTTCTTCCTTCAATTTCTGATTGAGAGGATCAGAAACTAATAAAAAGAAAATAATAATAATATTGCAAAATTATCAACTCTCTCAGGACTCATTCATTTACAATTTGACAAATCCCTTAATATTTACATATGTTATATCCTAAATTCCAAAGCTTCTTGATGATTGATCATACTATGTGGTTCTCTCTCTCTGATGTTGTGGGTTTTTTTTTCCCCTTTCTTTGATTAAAACAAATAAAGAAAAATCTTTCTTGTCAAATACCTGCGAACTGATCAAAGAAGGGAAGTTGAGTGATTTGACCTTCCTTTTTTTTTCAAATGATTTGATGCAGCCACAGAAGCAGCCCCTCTGGGAGTGAGTGATGATCAGCTACAAAGAACTTTTTCAGAGAGAAATGGAAAGATCGATGGAGATGTTTATGTGAGTGTGTGTGTTGGTTATATATATATATATATATATATATATATAGGCTATCATCAAAGTGTGTCAGAAGCATACAAACAGCTGAAAAACGAGGAAACGTCTCCTTCCACTACTAAACCTTTATATAATTTTTTTTTTAAAAAAATTATTTTAATTTATTTTCAAATGAAAAAGGGAAGATGATGATGAAGAGGAAGAAGATGAAGATGAAGATGATGATGATGGTGATGGCGATTTACTATATGGAGTAGCAGTAGGGATAAAGGGCGGGTGGGGGTATAGGGGATTAACCTGGGGACCCCTATGTCCATTATTGATTTCTCTTGTGTCTTCCTGGTTGATTTCTGATATTTTTCTTTTAATTTCTTTTTTATATTTTCAATATAGGTATATTTTGTGGTTGGATGGTAGAGTTTGAAGATAAAGCAATTAAAAAAAGGCCAAGGGGGTGCTTATAGGGCCAACCACTATGACACCTACTTAATGCCCAAAAAAGTTGTAATAACATTGCATCCGCTTTTCTAATTATTAAAGTAAGCTTCTAATGAAGAAAAATATACAATCTATAAATCTATTTTCCTATAGGGCCATCAAATTTCTGAATTTTAACTTAAAATATTCTTTACATCCGAAATTGAGTGTCCCAATTAGACATGTACTAAATTTCATAAAAAATGTTTGACTTAGTTATTAATATGTTATATTGTTAATTTTCTTAATAATTTTTTTACTAATTTAGGAAATGAGACATTCAATTTCAGTCAATCCAAAATGGAATATAGAACATTCATTTCCGGACGCGGGAGTAAAAATATTTGGGATATATATTTACCTACCAAAATGAAAATTATGTCAAAAAAATATCATAACCACACTGCATAATATGGTTTTTCAAGAATTATAATATATATTGTCCTTGCAGCTGGCTCCAGAGCAAACTGGTTTCATGTATTAGATAGTTGGAGTTGTTAGTTGAATTCCCACCATAGAATAACAATATTCGATAATTGCACATAAAAATAATAAAGATAATATGGGAAAATCCCTAAACTTCTAGAAACAAAGATATTTAAATCCCCAACTGCTTGATAATTGCACTTATTCAAAGAATTTAGTACTTCGAATTCATGGTTGGAGGATGAGAATTCAAATTTTCAAAATGCATATATGGGTTTGATAGGGTGTGGGTTTATATATGGAAGAACTTGTCCTCTTTCTAAATTGTTTTAAGATGGCTCATTAGGGAGTTTATTAATAACCATTCCAATCTCTTGTTTTCACTCCCTTTCTCTCTTCAATTCATCTATCCCTCCATAGCAATGTTTCAAGTGTCTATATGTAGCAATTTTCCTTTATTCAATACCATAACTATTTTGGAAGAATAAAAAGGTATGTGGAGGGGTTTTTTTTTTTTTTTTCCTTCAATAATAATAATAATAATAATAATGAAAGAGATAAAAGATGAGATGTAGAATAAAGCAGGGTTAATCTTGGGAATTAACTTAATTTCACTAGATGAGTCCCTTTTTTTTTAAAATCAAAGAATATTTGACTCTTATTTCAAAATTTTTAGAATGCATTAATTCTTCCCCATTTAACCTTTAATTACAAATAAATTGAAACTGATGGTGCATGCATATGGGAGCAAGAAGTTGGGAAGACAATAATATACCTAAATTTTGATGGAACTTGTTTTCCAACTAGAAATGCATGTTCATAAAGGGGCTAGCTAAAGAAATTGGTGGCAGATCAGAAACAATTTAATTAATTAATAAGTATCTTTTCTTTTGCTGCTCCTGTTTGATGATCAACTGTCAATTTCTCAACACATCCATGTCAAGAATGCTAGAGTATTCATTTTAACTTTATTTCCTAAGATTCTCCCTTAAAGGACTACACTTCCTGCATATTTTATAATTTTTCTGTTTTCCCTCTTCAACTTCACACTCTATATTGTATATCTCCTCTTGTTAGGATCTTCTACACATGATTAGCAGTTGTGGCAGCCTTTGTAGGCATTTATTTATTTGTATTATTATAGTATTGGATAAGAATCAAATCTTAAATAACAAAATGTTTGGAATTTGATTTTCAATATCTCTTGTATATATATAAAATAGAAGTGTTTTCCTTTTCTTTTCTTTTCTTTTTTTAATTCAATCTCTTGAACACAAATTTTATATAATTTGAAGGAAATTTATATGGGTTTTCATAAATAAATAAAAAAATGGGAAAAGAAAAAAAGAAAAACAGTACTTTCTTCTCTACTTGAGCTAGCTATTTGATACTTCTTCAACTTGTGTTGTAAATTTTGTTCTTGTCAGAGAATGTCTAAGGGAAGAGAAAAAAAAGTACTTGGCTAATGTCGTTAGGGTTAGGGTTGGCTTCATTTTGGAGAAAAATATTAATTAGAATGAGAAAAGGCAAACAGTATTGGTTAGATACAAGATTATGTCTCCCCTGGAAATTTTCTGTGACAATGACAAATGGGTAGATATATAGTAACTTAAATATTATATTTATATAGGGGCACTTTATTTTACAAAGCTTACTCTTGGAGTTGTTTGTGCACCAATAATTCTTAATTTTCAGGTACTCCATACATATTTTGGGCAAATTTGATCTAGGGTTTTCCTATCCTTTTGTTTTCCCCTCTTGTCCCTTTCGGTTTCAGTTCCAAGATCATTTATATATATCAAGACTTCCATCTAAATCAAATGACTAAACTAAAGCAAACTCATGGAGTTTTTTTATTTCTTTTTCCAATCAGGGGAAGGGCAAGAAAGACAGGAAGGGGAGCAGATAGGAGAATAAAAGATTTAATATATTGATTATATAGAAATAACTCTTTTGACAATGTAAGTTAATTAAAAAAAGGGATTCATTATTACATCAAGAATATCAAGGCAAGAAGAATCATGCAAGAGGTTCTTAAACAAAACTGTTGGCATTGTTCAAAAGTATGAAGAAAATGTATTGTGTAAAAAAAGAAATCTCATATGTATATCCTCATCAAAAGGAATGAAACTGACCATTTGACATTGATGTGGGCATAATTAAGGAGCCTAAGGTTTCCTAATTAAAATATAACCATATAGGTAGACAGAGAAAATGGACCTTCACTTCTACTACTATTCAAATATTGGAATAAACTGTGACTGTCAAAATCCATTAGCTGATCGAAGAGATGTAACCCACTGTTAGTTACGTAAATAATCAAAGTCATAGGTTTAATTAACAACTCATGACATAGCAAACCTCAGTTACTGATCTTGGTACATGGCCGTACCATAATGTCTCTTTAGTGGTATTCCATGATTTCAAATGTATAGGGACATACATATACATATAAATGGCACATATCACATCTAACAAAATCTTTCTCTCTAGGATATTCCCTTTCTCTCTCACAAACTCTTTCACATTATTGATAATGGACATGTCTGTCACATACATAAAATTATTTTAACCTAAGATTGATGCCCCCATCATTTTTTTTTATTTTTATATCTATACCCTTTTAAGTAATTAAGCCACCAAAATTTATTTTTATTATCATTAAGTAGTTACTAAATGATGGATTGTGATAATTTATATATAATAATTTTTATTACTAATCTTTTGTTTTTTTAACACTCACTCTAATCGTAACCTTTTCTATACCCTCAATACTTCCGAGGATCAAGGTGGTTTTCATTTACTCTCGAAGTGTTTTTTCAATCCCAAGTAACATTAATTGTGACCAAGCTAGCAAGACGGGACATATGATTAATTAGTACATATATGTACTCTTTGAATGCTCTAACGTTAATTTGTACAAATCCATTGAACCAAAATTGAGATAAAAGGTGGTGAAGTGAATTATGGGAATCTCTTGGAGATCGATGTGGCAAACAAACAAACAAACTAAAACCTTCATCTAAATGGCAGTCAGCTACAGGAAAGAATACCCTCCGGACCCACGTCGTCTCTGTCGCATACAGCTTCTCAATTCAACAAAGTCTATTTACGCATTTCCGACTCCGAGTACTTTCCCTTTGCCTCCTACGTCCTATCTTATTTTACTGCAATACATTCTTGAATGGTACGTACGGTACTTACCCGATGATGTAACGAGCTAGTGTTAGAGGGAAACAACAGAAAAAAATCCCACGTAAGTCTATTTTTCTTTCAATCATCAATCCGAAGGTATCTTTTAGAAGTAGTAAACTCAGAGTAAATCTGATTTATAATCATCTTTCGGACACGTGCCTCGTACCTTACATGAGCAGATCGGAAATGAATCCCAAAAGACCAAAACCCTGGTGTGTGATATGCATGGAAATTAGGTTATATATAATATATTCCCGTGTTTTAAAAAAGATTACCTTTTAAGGTCATGGGGATAAGAATAAAGCAATGATTGTTTCAGTAATAAATATTTATTTTGAGTATTTGTTTTATACTGTCTATTTTATATCAATAATAATTTAACATATATTGTTAGAATTTAGTTTATCTTTTTAAAATGTACATAAAATATATTTAAAAAACTAATCAAAGATCGTACATCTGAAATTTTTATTAACGTATTGAAGAATGTGATATGAAATGTGTATTTGAAGGTTTAGAACCAAAATAAGGCCCATATTAACTCAGCTTTAGTGTTTAAAGGAATGAAGTGTAAGATTTGAAATTTTGATTAGATGTTACTTGAAAAATAAAAGTGGCATTTCTAATGCAACAAAATCTTTTAGCTAAAATGATATCTATTTTGAAACGAATATGTTAGAAATGTATATTGTTATATAACATCGAATATCCAATTTATATTGATGTATGAAAATATGTATCGAATTAATAAGATAAGTGATTCAAATTAAATATATTTAAAACTATCTTTCTAGGGATCAAAGTATAAATATATATGCTCAAAGGGTAAAGTCCAAAATTAATAAATGTTATGATATCGAAAACCCTAAAGTCAAAAGTTGTATGGCAAAGACTTTGAGACGTAGTTGGATGTATTAATTTCTAGAGTGATGATTGACGAGCCAAATATTTTTGTTTTTCTTTTCTTTCAAAAAAGAAAAAAAAGAAAAGAGAAAAGAAAAGAAAATTCAAGAGAGAGAGAGAGAGAGAGAGAAGAATGTAAGGTAAGGAGGAATTAATGGGGTTTTGCTTTCGGAGAAATGGGTCCGACGTCTTTATTAGGCAGAACAAGGGTTGGTTCTTTGCCGTCCGTTGAGTGATTCTTTTTTCGTTGCTGGAAACCCTTCCAAATACGCAACACACTTCTCCAAAGGGGAAACCCCACCAAAAAAAAAGGTCCTTTGCCCCTTACCAAGTACTCCTACATAAGGAAAACCAATTTCACTGGCCCTGTTTTGTCTTCTTTTTAATTATCTCCTCTTCCTCTTCTTGTGGACTCCCACCAATTCCCAATTTTCCTTTGGCTACGCATGCACTATATTCATTGCATTTCACACCTAATTTGGACTTAAAATTACTTGATGAATCTCTCCCATCTCATCCATCCATCAATCAATCACACACAATTGGTTTCCCTTGAATTCAAAAGATTAATGCAGCCGTACGAGTAAAACAGTTCATTTCTGCTCCCTTTGTTTTTCTTTGCCTTTAGAGAGGATCGGATTATAATAATCCCTTTAATTAATTTCCATCGCACCAACAAGCCAGCGAATTGCTCCCTTCGCTTTTAAAATATAAAATATTATGATTTATATTGTGATATAAATTTTTTTAATGTATGGTATACAAAGATATATAACTCAAGTCTAAAATTAATTAATATGAACAGAGTACATTTTCTTTTATCTCTGTCCAGCCAAAACTATATATGTGTATTGAAGAATTATAACTGAGTAGTGTCAATGTATACACATTAATTATAACTGTCCGTAAAATAAAATGATCATGTACTGGTGCAGGCAAAATGTTGCAACTTACCCTACAATACATTTACAGCAGCAAAGTCCATCCCAAATGATGAAGCTTTTATCAGTAGATCGACCCAGAGAAGCACCAGTTGGGCACAGTACATGTGGCCGCTCTGGACACTGGACCACCGGCCAAGCAATGGCCACCGGAATGTCCTGCAAAGCCACAACCGCTCTACAAAAAATAGGAGAGAGCCATCAATGTGTGCTTGAATTGGATGGCATCAACTTGTGTAGCTTTGTTTTCATTCAATCACTCACGGCAGGTTTTCAATTGTGTGTAAATGTTTTGTTCCCTTCTTTGACTAGTTAAATTCTCATCTAGGCAATGACTGATTAATGAAAGGTGGGACCTTGTCTAATATATACACCTTGTTTCGCCCTCCAGATTTGAATGTACAAATAAGTAGATGGGCTGCAACGAGAGTCGAACTCATTATCTCCATTCTATCATGATATCATAATAAATTATCACATACTCCAGAAGCATAATTAGCTTTTAGAACACATGAAAATAAAATTAGAAAAACCTAAGTTCAGACTCTACATTATTGCGTTACTATATATCATCGTGTTGGCTTGTTATTAAAAATTTTTGTTCACTATTACCATTTGAAATTTTAAAAAGGGTGACTAATGTATTACCACATAAAAGATACAAATATAAAGAAATCTCAAGATGACGAGGAAGTAAAATAAAAAATAAAAAAAACTAAAACTTTCACTCGAGTATATATTTTAAATTGATCAATATTTACATTTCATATTAATAGGTAGAATTGTAGTGATAAATAGACTTCAAATTAAAGTATAATTAATTTCAGGCATTGAATATTTTGAGGGAGGGGAATCAAATATTTACTTGTAAGTTAGTAACTTTTGTGAGTAATAGAAATGTTCTTTTCAATAGGAAGAAAACTTAAATTCTCCTTCCGTCTTCTCCGTATAAATGATTCACTATTCAAGGAATGATTCGCACATGTGGTACTGTGTATATATGACTCCAATTTTGTCATACTGGAAAGACAAGCCAAGAATAAATCTTGTTCATTTTCTTTTTACCACAATATTTTAGAAATTAATTAGTCATTATTCACCTTAATGTTAAATTTTCTCGTATTAATAATATCCAAATGAGTGTATGTCCGAAAAAATCTTTTATTCATGGTAATTAAATTGAAAGGAAAATGAAGCTATAAAACCTACACTATTAAAAAAGGAGAAATATGGCTAGGAATTAAGATAATGCATGAACTGCACCAAAATCCCCGCACACCGATAGAGACTTTTGTCTGTTGAACTTTTCACTTGAGTCATATGCTCAATATGTGCCCACCTGACCTGACACACCTCAACGGGTATATAATTTTCTTGAAAACTAAATAAAGAAAAACCACAGAAAACGGGGAAAATTGTCTGTCATCATATTGAATTTTCAATTCTTTCTTATTTTGCATATGTTATAATGTTAGTACTTTCAAATTTTTAAAATCAATAAGGATATAAACGAGTAAAGCTCTTATTTTAGAATTGAACGGCTCGATTCAAGCATGAATTAAGACTAGCTCGAGCCACTTCCAGTTAAATTTGAATCGCAAGTCAAAATTTAATATTTATATAATATATTTTATATTATACTATATATGATTTTATTTAAATTATAAATAATTATATAGATATTTTTAATAATAAATATATTTTAAAATAATCTCTTTTAAATATATATAATTTTTTAAAAAAATTCTATTAAAAACTTAAAAATAATAATACTAAAATATTTCAAGCCAAGCCAAGCTCAAGCTCGAACTCAAATTTATTTCATTTTTTTGATCCTTCACCTTTTTTTTTTTACATAAATGGTCTAAATAACCAGAAAACATGTTTTCGAGAGTTTTTTGACCAATCAAAGAATGGTGTTTTAGGAATTTCATAAGATAAATTTTCATTCTTTGTCCTCCATATTTTTCTTAAGGATTTACGTTCAGGATCAATGGTGTAAAAATAAAGAGGTGGAGAACCAAAAAGATTAAAAGAAAAGATATAGGATAGAAAATGATAATTTACTTTATGAAATTTTTAAAATACTTTTCTTTGACAGGTCAAAATACTTCCCAAAACATGTTTTCTAGTTATTTAGACTAATTGTGTAAAAAAAAGGTAGAGAACCAAAAAAATTAAAATAAATTGATATGGATCAAAATCAGCAAAAAAAAAAAAAATGTTGAAGGATAAAACAAACAACAAAAAAAATGTTTTGGACCAAACTTTTAAAAACAAAAAAGATGGGGACCAAAAGTACTAATATATATATAAACGAAAATGCTATAGAATGCTACAAACCACACCTTATGAAGATGCTCCAATTAAATCTTTAACAGTTAAATCATAAACTATCTTTTGTTTTTAAAAAATTAAAATGAAATTTAATCAAGTACCCGTAGGATTTAGTTTATCTTTTTAGGGTTCAATTTATAAAAAATATTTGAAAAAATAATTTTTTTAGAAGAATTTGTACTTTTAATAACTGACCATTACAAACTTAACTAAATCAATTTATATAATGTACTCCATAATACTTTATAACATTATCACACACATAAATATATAAATATATATATATATATATATTTATATTAATATATATAGTTAAGTGAGTACATCCCGGGTCATGTGCCTTTTTCTTGAAATCTATGAAGGTTAATTTTGTTCATTTACAAAATAAAATACTCCTCTTCATTCAGAGTTGAAGGTCTCATTTTCTATTTTAGGATTTTTAGAGTTGAATGTCTTAATTGTAAAGATAAGAAAATTTTTTAATATGAAATGTCATTAACCACCTCCGTAACTTATGGATTTATAACTATTAACTTAAATGTCAAAATACTATTATAATAATTAAAAGATATAAAGTTAAACGTGCTTACTCCACAAACATTCAAGACGTGGGAGTAAAATAAAAACAAAATTCTTACTTTTCTCCACAAACATTCAAAAATCTCCTCAAAAAATCTAATAATTAAAAATCTCAAAAACCAAAGGTCTCCCTTTCAGATTTAGATTTAATAAAAAATCTCCGGAAAGATTTCCCAATCATCTACGCTCAGATTTAGATCTTCAAAAAATTCCGGAAGATTTCTCAAACAACTCCCTTTTACGGGAGTAGTGCTATATAATTGCACGGGTATACTTCATGTATAATTAAATCTTTGTCGATCAACATCTAATTTTTTTTTTTAAAAAATAAAATCTTCAATAAAAAAATTATTTTTTATAAATATATTTTATATATTATAATCTAAAAAGATAAATTAAACCGTAGTGATATTGGATCAATATTTTTTTTAAATAAAAAAAAAACTATTAATTTTGACCATTAAAAACTTAACAGCGCACTCAATATCTCTACAGCATTTTCATATATATAATATTTATATTTATATACGCAATGCATTACCAAGAGGAAGAATGTGCATGTGGCTCTTGCATTAGTAAATGTAATCGAACAAAACAGCATGGAGACTACTATCAAATTATGTTTGTTAATTGACGCTTCGGATTTGAAAATAATTGAGCTGGTTTTTAAAATATTTAACTTATTTTTAAATAATTTATTAATATAATATTAATAAATTATTAATATTATTTTTATTTTTTTCCTGAATATCTCTCTATACATCTATATAAATAATATTTCATAAATTTTATTACACGGAATTGTGATGTTAATAGTAATAAATTAATAAATAATATACTTTAAATATTGTATTTAAGCTTAAATAAAAATTATTATTTAGTAAATACCTTGATACTTCATGAAGAAAAGAGAGATTTGTTGAAAAAACAAATAAATAAGAAAGTAATCTTAAAGGATGTAAATGGTCAATCATGAAGGTATGAAAATTTTAAGAGGACGGGGAGAAGGTACTCATCCTCATTTACTTC
>JAOXNR010000001.1:1892204-1906747 GCA_028571225.1 Parsonsia alboflavescens | reverse complement strand
AGATTGCTTGAGTGAGGAAGATATATATTAGCATCGGTTTGGGTGTAAGTGGGTAAATGGCATGCAGATGGCTATCGTCGCCTCCCGCCTGCAGCCGATTTCTTAATAAATAAGGAATTACTAAGCTTTGGCTGGAAAATGCATACTTTTGCAGAGGAAAAGTGTCGAGTTAAAGTACAGCTTTTTCATAGAATAATATAATCAAAGAAAACTCAGGTACCAATATTTACATATAAATATATTATTATAGTATTATGATAAGTTATAAGGTGCACGCACAAGAAGAGGATATTTGTAATTAGAAGAAGATTCTGGGAGGTAAACTGTTATTATTAATCCTGACTCATCACTGCCCAGAAACTAATTTAAGCCCTAATTGCCTCTAGGTAAAAAAGGACTTGGTTTTAAAAAGTGGCTTCCATGATAGATGTTCCAGTGTGGAGTGATAGTGATGATATATGATATAGAGAATATTCCAATTTGCTAAGGCGCGCTCCATTAACCGTTACGGTAACGAAATTCTTGTTATAGTGCTCATATAGCCAATCAAACGGAGCAAGAATTTCGTTACGGTAACGGTTGGAACGCATATTAAGACACTCTCCGGAGCGCGCCTTAACAAAACCGTTCCAAGTAGTATCTTGATCTTTTGGTCAGTGGGTCTTGGGATCTGAAATTACTGAATAAATACATTACCTCAATACTCTTCAAAAGCACTTATCCAGGCAGGACAATTACACATGGAAAATTTACCAAATCAGATATTAATGGTCCACATGAACATCATGACCTTTTTCTCGGCAACATCAACAACAAATCAAAGCATAATGGGTTTCTTTATTTTGATCTGTTGACATGCTTTTCTATGATGGGGAGGTGCCTGATGCTAACTTGATTACTCAAAAAAGAAAAATATGTTGAATTCCTTTTGAACCACCCTTAACCTGCTGTTACCAAGGATGAAGTACTTAAAGAAGTTGCATGGGCAAGTCACGTTCACCTTCTCAACCACGGTACAGAAGCTCAGCAAGAGGGATAAAATTGCAATTGGACAATAGATGAATGTAAAAAGAGGTAATTACGGCATCAAATGTGGGTGTATATATAGCATATAAAACTGCAAAAAAAAAAAAAAAGCAGAATACAGGCATGTAGTGTATATTGATGAGGAAAGCCATTCAGATAACTTGTATTCTTGTATAAGCAAACTAAGAGAGGTGAAGGAAGGACATGTGAACAGATTGAAACTAGCTACGTGAATAAATAAACAGAAAAAAAGCACAAGACAGAGACGTACACTGGCAAGTTCCCCTAAGATCTATGATACATGCTGTATACAATAATGATGTACAAAGTTAGTATCTATTTACTACCATCCATAGATGGGATTCTCTACCTGTGGAGGCAAGAGGTGGAGATCTTTACAGTGCTGCTTATCGTAGTCCCTTGTACCAGGTATTGCCCCGGTGCACAACCTTAGGAACTCATTTCCAGTAAGACAGTAATGTGCAAATGCTAACCCCCCGTCAACCACCTCCGACAAGCTAGGCATTGAAACTGATTTTCTCATGATCATTCTGTCACTTCTTCCTGAATATGAATCACCATTCAAAACATTGTTCAGCTCTGAATACTCCATGAATCTCTGGGTGGCAGCCTCCCATGAGAGGTTATATCTTTGTTCAGGAGTGAGAGGTTGAGGTTCATTGGCCATTGCTTCTTTCACTTTGGCAACAAAATCTTCAGGTGTCTTGTAAATCAAACAGTTTGGAAATGTCCTGAAGAACTCGTTTGATGGATGGTCGGCACAAACAACAAACTTCCCCATTGCAAGGGCCTCTGCAGTGGCAGTGCAGAGAACATCACTCACACTTGGATTTATGAAGACCTTGTAACTGCAAAAGATCATCACTTGGAACATAAGCACCAAATATTTAATCAAGTTTTATTCTTAGAAGATAAACAGAAGAATACTTGTCAATGCACGTAACAGTCTTGAGAATCATCAGAAGATCAGAAAGAAAGGCAGAATGAAGAAGGATGATTCAACATAAGATTCTTACCCATGAAGAGAATCATCAGTATGATCTCTACCCTTCATAAAGTTGACATTCAGATTGAACCTTTGGGCTGTATTCTGAACTTCATGAGCATCCTCACCATTACCAAACACATCAAGTTTGAAGCCGTCAAGGTCATTTTTATGCTTTTCCAACAAATCTATCAATTCCTTATAACCCTTTGCCCAAACCATCTTGCCCAAGAAATAAGCTCCTTTTGAGAAAGCTTGCTCCCCTCGCTCCCTTTCTGCAGCTACTTGTTCACCAATCTTCAAAAACTTAGGATTTACACCATGGACATTGCAAATTACCGACTTGGGTAAATCCTGGGTAGCAGCAGATAGCCGAAGAACCTAATATATAGAATGATAACACAATTGATCTTAAGAACAAATTTCAAAATTTTGGACACCAAAATCTCATAGGTCATGCCCATAAAATTTTATAACTCAACTAGAACATATTATTGATGGAAACTTTTTGCCAACAGAAATATCACTCTCTACCTTGTGACAATATGCTCTTGTCACCCAATTGTTTATATGTTTGACAAGGAATGCTTGGAGTGCTCCATTCTTCTCCCTCTTTATGTACTCCAAGTAATTTGTGTGAACAATACCAACAACATGGTTAAATTTATCAGTCCAACGTTTACCATGGTGGTACCAGTTCAGATGTTCTGGCTCTTCCAAAATTGCAATATCAGCTTCCTTTGATGAAATAAACTGTGAAGTATCACCGGCAGGTATTATACTTCGCCTTGCTTTTGAGAACTAGACCAGAAAAATCAAATGCATCAGTCATTCATAGCTCTTATGCACAACATACAGAAATATGGTTTAGAAACTAAGCCATCTGATACCTTTCCAGGATAAAATGAAATCTTGAAATCAACCTTGAAACCAACCCTTTCCTCAACCCAGTTCCGTATATAAAGTTCCTGCTCTTCTGGTGTGCTAAAAGTCAGATTGTTCGGATAAACCAGCTCTTGGTCTGATCTACGAAGCCATGGAACAAGCAGCGTCACATTCTGCTGTGCAGACTTGGCTAAATATGCTGCTCGAAAGAGGGGATTCACAGCAGTTCCAGTCATCCAGGGAAGGCTAGCAGTTGTAACAATGGCTACATTCCTTTTCTCATCCAACACCTCTCGCTTCATAGAATCAGTCCAGAAGCCGCCTTCATAACAATGCCCTGTACTTTGGAGAACACTGGCAACCCTTAGATCAAGTTCATCATTAACATTATCAGCTTCAATCATGGACGACTCTCCTGCTGGTAATGATCGTGACAATAGTTGGCTCCTCCGTTTGCTGCACAAGCTATCCACAATCTTAGCAGATATATCTGCAATGGTATCAAGGCAAAATCATTCACCAACCGACCACATTGTTTGAGGCATGTAAGTTCAAGAAAAATTGCCAGAGAAACATTCAGATTCCACATATCCCACCATGATTCTCTATCCTTTTTCCAATTTAATTTAACACGAATAGCAGACTTGGTACCAGAAACTGACTAGAAAAAGTGGTCCCCCATTATGAATAGTCATATACAAGAGTCCAACGGCAGCCTAAAGATAGAAATACTAGTTTTTATTACAGAATTCAGCTTCTATAGGGCCTTTTTACCAACTTAAAGATTCATAGGTATACAAATTGCAGTACAAAAGAACTTACAAGCATATGATCAAGTTTTCCACAAGGATGATATGGAATAGAGAACAAAGTTAACTCCCCTTCTCTGGTTTGGAGATATGATGGATGATTGATGCATCATATAGAAATGATAGCTAAAAGAATCTGATTCACTTTCTTTCTTTTGCTGATAGTCAATGTGAATCCATAGATAACTTTGGAGCAAACTTCTCGAAAAGGAAACTATAGGTTGATGAATAAGGGATGAATAATGCCTTTATGTGTTCTGTTTCGGGAGGAATGCACAAGTGTAAATAGCATACTTCAATGTTCCATTTTCTTAGATAGGGTATGATAAGATCTCACAAAACAATAACTACCACAATAATAGTAATATTAATTACTGAAAAGCTAAGAAGTGTCAAGTCAATATACCTTTTTTAATGCCAAGCTGATCCAAGAATGGACTGGATTGCCTAACTAAAGACGCTAGCAGTTCTGGCACATCAAGTGGCGGAACTTCCTGCATCATGACATGCATACAGGAGCAGATCATATTCAGCATAAAAAGGTTAAATTCTTGATCAATGACAACAAAATGTAGACCACCTCGGCACCAAAAAACTTGAATTTGTACTTGAGAACATAGCAAAAGATATGCCACAGAAAAAATTAAGTCCAAACTACAACTACCAGTATCTCATCTGTAAATTCATGGATAATGTCGCTTTATCAATCAAAATATAGTTGGAGGCATCCAGAAAAAAACACAATCATCTCGCATCAGGGTTTCTGTTTGATGCTTAATGAGCTACGGCATTTGCATATGTTTAAATGAATTTAGAAAATCTTCTGCCAAACAAATAAACATAAAAAGTACCATAAAAGATCCAGAAACACAACACTTTTGATTACCACAATCGCTTTGCCACAGCAGAGGATTGGCAAATTAGGATGCCCATTAAATGGCCCATTAAGAGGATTGGACACCTTTAAACCATATATCTCTTAACACAAAACAAGAAGCCACGTCACATTTAGAACCTCTGCTGACCACCAGAGGAAGTGTCTGTGATCATACTCCAGAAAAAATTTAATCAAGAAGGGATCAAATCACATTAAGGCCCTCAATACAATCAGTAAACTGGCTGATGGCTCCTTCGAAGCTTATCAAAAAGGTTTTAAGCAAATTCCCCACCAGCCATATCCAATGCACACGAAAAAAAGAAACTTTCAGAAATGCAATGACAACAGCGAAGCCAATATAACTAGTAGGGCAGAAGAAAATCAGAATACTTCAAGGTAAAAGGGTCCGATAAATAAAGACAACAAGAGAATCGAGAGTGATGACAGTTTGGGGGGGAAATAATAACTGATAAAGCATGCATGACAAGTACTTCTCTCTCCATGTCATTGGCTTAGTTGATAAAAAGGTCAAAAGTATCCTTATTCAAAAGATGGCATCTGCATTAAGCATACATTGAATGAAATAAAAATCAGAGCTCAGGAAACGAACCTTGGAATCATCTGGCTCCTTGCAAATTGCCCTCTATAAAAAGCCAATAGAGATGAAACAATATGAGTCAAAATAAGTTGGGAAAAAAAAAAAAACTTACTGAATTTACGAGCAAGTTTAAGCACTCTACTATTTGTTACACGGAGCACAATATATGCAGATAAATGATCTGCAATAAAAATAAAATAAAAACTTGAAAGCCCTTTTACCAATTGAAATAATGGTTACTGACCAGCCATCAAAGTAATTCCTAGATAGCAGGCAAGACCAAAAAGGTGTTCAATTGCCTGAGATGTGTTTTTTCTTTCATTAGAAGAAAGTTACAAGAAAACAGTCTCGGGATTTTGGGTAAGGAATGGTTTCATCCATGTAAATAATAACGCATATACAGGAAAATGTTAATTATCTATGTGACTGAATTTGAAATGACGGATCATTAAGAAAGTATCCCCTTTTCTTTTTCTTTTCTCATCCAGCAACATAGATCATAAACAAAAAAACAAGTAATTAAATCCACTATCCCAGTATTTCTCCTGATGAACAAAATAGGTACATTCTAGGACTCATTAATCAAACAAAATTCTTGTATAAAATACTATACTATCTCAGCAATTTTGTTCTCAGAACAATTGTCTTAATCTTCAATTCTAATTTTGTTTAGCCTACTAGAAAAAATATCAGCGTGTACCCAAAATTTGACTGTTGTAAACTACCCCACCTGAATGTTTTTGGTAATAAGAAATGGCAAATTAGTTATAGCACTGCAGATTAATTACCTCAGGAGTAGAGAAATGCTAATTTTCTAAACAACAACAACCAAAAAAAAAAAAAGGTATAGAAATCAAAACGAAAGTGTATTATTACCAGACTTGACTTGAACTTGCCCACAAGCTCGCTATTCTTAATCCCTTCAAAAATCTCGGCAGGCGACGAGCTCGAGCTTTTCTGCTCTAGTTCTTTAAGCCTAGTCTTGAATGCCCTTATTGGCTCCCAGAGCTCACCAAACTGTCCATCTCTCTCCCTCTCCTTAAACCTCAGCCTCCTCCGCCGTCTAAAACTTTCCCTCTTAACCTCTTCGTCTTCCACCTCGGAGACTAAGGCATTCCTTATCGCCGATAAATCAATTGCAATCTTCGGTTTAGGGCTCCACTGGTTCCACTTAAAATCCGGCGACGAATAGGCCCTCCGAATTTCTGACAGTTTCGGTTGAAGCTTCTTGACAAAGTCGATTTCCGCCGGGGTCGTAGATGCAGAAGCCGTAATTGGAACAGCAAAGGAAGACTTGGAAGCCGAATTGAGGAAATTCTCCAACTCCCTATCAGCTAGGTTTTTAAACGAATTAGCTCGGTTCTTTATCAATTGAAGATCAGCATCAGCCGAAGAACGGACCTCACGCCAGCCCTTGGATATAAAAGAGAAAGCCTTCTCGGCTGTAACGATAGAACTCGACATGGACGAAGACGATGACGCCGTCCGGGGCTCCGGAGGCTTCAAATTCATCATTTCTCTTTTTCCCCTCAATTTGGCGGTGGGATTAGAATTCTTAAAGTTATTTTTGAGATTCCGAAATTGCAGAACTGTGGAGAAGAAAATGGAGCTTTTCCCGAGTGCCGAACAAGAACCAAAGGAGATGAACCTAAAAGGGATACTGAAGATTTAACGGCTATGAATTTTTTATTTTATTATATGAGGAAGCTTTTGGTTAATTAATTGATTATAATTAAATCTTTTTTAAAATTTATGGGGATACTGGGCACACGTGGATGGACACGTAGGACCAATCAGTGTCGACTAGATTCGAGGAGAATGAGGTGGAGGTTTCCGCATTGATGACATGGCAGGACTTCACTTGAGAGAGGTGATTTGATATTGATAACGTCGTGTGTGGGTTATCTCATTTTTAACGTATTGGGGAATTGGTGTTGAAGTTTGTGTCCGCAAATGCAATGGCCAAAGCTTCTCGATCGATGTTTTGGCGCCAATTTGCATCACATGTATGTTTGGGAAGTTTTCAGAAGTCTCATGTTTATTATGGAATGGAATCAAACTATTTGGCAGGAATGGATTCAGAGTTTTTGACTATCTTGGTGTCACTTGAAAACAAACTTTTATCGTGATCTTCATGTATGAAAAAGAATTTTTCTGAATATTTCGCAATTTGAAAAATTAATTTTGGTGAAATCGTAGTTTAAAAAATTGTAAATAGACGGAAACTGCCAAATCACAATTTCATAAGTCGATTTTTCAAAATGCATCTTCTAACACACAGAATCCACTCAAGTTGAAACCGCAGTTCCAAAACTCGACTTTAACTTTGTTAAAGTGAAGTCTATTTTTAAAAAGATAACTTTACTCATGTTTTTTTCAACCCATCCTCTTCTCCAATTTTTTATACAATTGACAAAAATACATTATTCACTTGAAAAATAATGCCATCATAAAGTTTAAACGGACAAATATTACATCATCTATTTTGAATTTTTTTTATTTTAAATAAAATATTAATACATCTTCTATGACAAAAAAAATTAATTTTTAAATTAGATGTTTTACTTAAATATTACACAAGTTACTAATTGTATTAATTCGATTTGTTTTTTTACTTGAATAAAATAGTAAAATCAATTACAAAAATAATAATAATAATACATCTACTATAACCAAAAAAATTAATTTATAAATTAGATGTTATAATTAAATATTACACATGTTACCAATTGTATTTTTTTTTATTTAAAATAAAATAGTAAAATAAATTACAAAAAAAAAATTAATACATCTACTATTACAAAAAAAATTTAAAATTTTTAAATTAGATGTTTTAAAAAATTTAAAATTTTTAAATTAGATGTTTTACTTAAATATTACACATATAACTAATTGTGTTTATTTGATATGTTTTTTTATTTGAAATAAAATAATAAAATAAACTACAAAAAATATATATTAATAAATCTACTATAAAAAAATTAATTTTTAAATTAGATATTTTACTTAAATATTACACATGTTAATAATTGTATAAATTCGATTTGTTTGTTGATTTGAAATAAAATAGTAAAATAAATAACATATATATATATATATATATATATATATATATATTAATACATCTACTATTACAACAAAAAAAAATAAGAAGTTAATTTTAAATTAGATGTTTTACTTAAATATTACACATGTTAATTGTATTAATTTGATTTTTTTTTTTTTACAATTAGTAACATGTGTAATATTTAAATAAAGCATCCATTTTTTTTTTTTTTTGTTATAGTAGATGTATTAATATTTATTTTACTATTTTATTTCAAATAAAAAAACAAATCTTCAAAATAGTTTGTGTAATATATGTCGATTTAAACTTTATAATGGTATTATTTTTCAAATGAAGAATGTAACAGAGCAATGTATTTTTGTCAATTGCGTAAAAAATTAGAAAAGAGGATTGGTAGAAGAAAAAGAATAGTAAAGTCACCTTTTTAAAAGTAGACTTCACTCTGACAAAGTCAAGAGTTTTGGAACAGGAGCTTCAGAATGCATGGACTCTATGGGTCAGATGATGCTTTTTGAAAAATTGACTTTAGCCTAATAATCTAAAATCAACTTCTGAAACTGCAATTTAGCAGTCCCTGTCCAATTACGATTTATCGAATTGCGATTTCACTAAAGACAACTTTTCAAACTCTGAAACATCCCAAAGAATTCTTCTCCATCTGTAGAGATCACAATAAAATCTCATTTTCATGTTACACCCCGAGAGAGTCAAAAACTAGTGGATTCCCGTCCTAATATTTTGGACCAATGATGACTGATACTCCATTATTGAATTAAGTGGAAATTGCATGAGATAGCCACTTTTATTATCTCATTTTAAAAAATAGCCGCATCTTTAAAACTTTCACAATATATCTACTTTGGTTTATGAAATTATCTGGGTATCCTTTTCACATTCAAACAAAAATCATCCAAAATCACTTTTCAAAATTAGATTTTTCAAAACCACATCCCTCCCTCCGTGCACATATCTCCTCTTGCAACTGAGCTTGGAAAAATTCCTTCATTTATCTTTGCAAAGATTGGGTCTTCATAGAAAAAAAGGATTGGTTTTCATCTTATAAAATAAATGGATGTCTTTATTTTTTTTCTTGAGTTATATTATGAATTTTGGATTTGGAAAGGTTTCACCTTTTTTAGTTTTCTTGGCTATAGATGACTCTTAACAACCCGTCTTAACCTCTATTCCCTTGGTTGTATGTGTTTATTTTTTTTAAAAAATATATCTAATTTTTTCCCTTTTTCTTTATAAAGATTGAACTTTTTTAGCATAAAAGGTTGTTTTCGATGCAATTTGTTTGTTTCCTGCTATATAGGTTGTTTTGAAATAATATGAGTTGTTTGCAAAGATGGTATGGATTGTTACTTGTAAATGTTATGAGTTATTTGAAAAGGGATATGATCTGATTTTCTTCTCTTTTCTTTAAAAAGATTGAATCTTATGAAGAAAAAAAGGTTGGTGAATCTTAAAATATGAATGGGTATTTTTATTTTTTGTGTTTTGAGTATATTATCAAAGTAGGGTTTTGAAAGTTTTCACCTTTTTTTGTTTTCTTGGTAGTATATGCCTCACAACAATAAGTATTGGCCTCTATTTACTTTGTTTTATAATTTTTTTAAAAAATAAGATCTAATTTTTCTTATGTTTTCTTCACAAAGATTGAATCTTTATTAAATAAAAAGTACTGTGTGAGTTATTTGTGAGTTATCTTTGTACTTTTGGAGGATATATGGTTGTTTGTAGTCATTATGAGTTGCTTTTTATGCAGTTTCTTTATTTCATATTCTACAGGTTATTTTGAAGTAATACAGGTTGTTTGCAAAAGTTGTACGGGTTGTTACTTGTAAGTGTTACGGATTGTTTGAAAAGTTATATGAGTTGTCTATAAGCTTTATGCATTATACTACCAGTTTATTTTGTACATGTTATGGGCATTATCATGTAATTTTAAAGTTATATGAATTATTTATAAGCTTTGTAAGTTGTTTTTCCTACCGTACGAGTTATTATTCGTAAGTGAATCCCTTTTTTCTTTTTCTTTTTCTTTTTTTTTTTTGTTAATATTGGTTATATTTTGCAGAGGGTTTGAGATTAAAGCTAGGATTTTTTGTTATGAGATCGAGTTTCAATCGTGAAACACTATCTAGGAATTGTGATTGAGGGAATTTTACTTTTGCAATTCAGAATAGAGCTAATCCTGTTCATACAGCTCGCTTGGAGTGGGTTCCTCCAAATCTAACTTACGCTTTGGCCTCTAGCCAATAGCCGCCGGAATCAAAATAACTTCCAGACACCTTGAGCCCTATCTGCCACCAAGCGCCCAAACTACTTTCAGTTTCTTTTTTTTTTTTTTGTCAGGTTCTATTTGAATGGGTGTCGAAGGTAGGGAAGGATGGATTTACCTTTGAAAATACATTATGTGCTGATTACGTGACCCTGGGTAGGGGAACGATATAAGCTTAAGTTTCTTAATTTAAAATAAATTTTATTTAGTTTTAATAAATTTGATAAATATTTTGACATATTGTTCGAATGAGTAATTATTGGATATAACAAATATATGTTAAGTTTGTTGCTCACCATCTGAGATGAGCTGAAAGTAGTTCCAATCTTTCTTAACTTGATTAAAAAAGAAAAAGAAGGAACGATTTTCAAGATAAAACAAGTTTAAGAGTCACAAAAATGAAAATAAGCATTACTAGCTATGTCTTGTAATATAAGTCGTTCACAGTTATTTTAAGTGGATTAAAGACACTTAAATATAATTATAATATATAAAAAATATCCCTCTTTTTTATTATTAATAGCTACATTTATCTTTTTTTACAATAAATAAAAAATATATATTAATAGAGGATCAAAATAAAAAAAAAATATCATAATTATACATTAATAATTACAAAATAACATTTATATATCGAGAAACAAATAAAACAACCTAAAACCTGGGAGGGGTGAGTAGTTAATTTTTTCATCCATATCTAAGTAACAGAATCACCGATTTAATCAGTTGAGATTGGATCGCATTTTTTGTTTGACCTTTAGCCGCAGCCGGCAGGCGACAAAGGCTTGGCGTCGCCACCGGGTTAGTCAAGGATGGATAGGATCATTAAACATCTTTGGAAATTACGTGTGGGAAGGAGCGGAAGAATATTCTCACGGGAAGAATGAATATACGAGTCCCAAGTCACGTGCCCAAAAGAAAAAAAAATCTCCCGGTCCTGTTTTCTTCAGATCTACTGTGGTGTTGAATGTGACAAAAACCAAAGAGCCAAACGGGTAGAAGTTAGGCCGTCAGTCTTTTCTTCTTTTCACTGTATTCAGGTACTGCTATTTGTGCTGGTTGCTTTTGTTTTATCAATGCAAAGATCCCTCTTCCTGAAAAAGGGCCAAATTACTACACCCAATAAGTAGTACTTCTTGTTAATTTGTCCACATAATGGCGTACTCCATCTTACAAGTTTCACGTGCAGATTCATAACTGTTTTTCTTTCCATATTATATAAATATATATAGATATATATATATATATATTTTTTAAATATAAATCGTCATTTTTAATAAAATTAAAATTTTTTTTCCTTAAAATAACTCTCTAAAAAAATATACTTGAATGTTTTTAAACATCTAACAACAATATTAAAAATACTTTCAAATATCTAATTAACAATAAAGATTCATAATTACTGACAATAAAAGTTAACTAGAATAATTTATATTTAGTGACGAAATGAATATTATTATTAAGTTTTATAGTTGTAATTATTAAATTCAATTTTATCTTTATTATATTTAGAATTTTGTCTTGATTTTTCTTTTTGTTAAACGTGTTACAGATTTATGGCTTTTAATATATTTAAAGTTTCATCAATTTCTATTAAAATTTGGTTTTCTTTTCAGTAATGGAAAACTTAAACTTCTAATAAAACACTAATTTTTTTACTGAAATTATAAAGAAAGTAGAAAATATTTATTTACTGTAAGAGAATACTTTTAATATTTATTTTCTTTCCAAAGATATTTTAAATGGTTTTCTTTTCTTCTAGAATAAATGGTTTTTAATAGCTAAAGTCATATTTTCTTTATCCAAAATTGAATATCTTATGACTTTTAAAATTAACTATTCATTCTCCTAAAATATATTTTTTTTTAATTTAATTTTTGTCGAACAATTTCTACTTAAAACTTAAGGCTGGATTAACACATTTCACTAACTCATTTTATTTGAAAATTTATATCCCACTAATTTGTGAGTCCCATAATAATTACCAAGATAATTTGGTAGATTAAATTAAAGTAGAAGAAATTTATTGATTTTACTATAACATTAAAGGTAATCTTTTGAAGGAAGAAATGTTTGTTTAATAATACTTCCTCCATCCCAATAAAGATAGCTCAGGTTCTTTTTTAAGTAGATTAAGAAAAGTTAGTAAGTGTAGTTAAACTAATCATTATTTAGATTAATTTTATTTTTATATCCTACATTCAATTTATTGACAATGTTAATAAATTCTAAAAACCTTTAATGGAGTACATTAGAATAATAAAAAAAAGGTTAAGAACACATTAATAGTATGTAAAAGGTTCATTTCTTGGTCGATAAAACTCTTCTCATTTACATTCAACCTGTAACCTGCTCACGTGAGAGAGACACTCGTTTCCAAGAGAATTTAGAAACTTTAACATGGTACTGGTTCGAAAATTTGAAATACTAGGAATTTAAACTCATTTTAGAGATGTAAAATGAAATTTAGTCATTTAGAAAAATAATAATTGTTCAGAATTTTTTTTTTTTTTTTGGATTTAAATATTTTGCCAGAATCTTGGGACATTGTTTTGAATATTCCTATAGAAGATGTCCCCTCACAAATGATATTCTCGCAAATTCTTATCCTTTAGCGAGCAATTTTGTTGGCATAAATCCACTAAATATCTTTAAATTAGGTATGAATATATTTTTCTCTGAGACTTAGGTTTAATTTAGTGATTTTATTTCTTACAACAATAAACTGATTTATTTAGATTTAATTGATTAAGATAGCAATTTGAGCGTTAAGACAAATAGATTAACTTCTTGTAGTAAGAAATAAAATCAACTTGTTGAACCTAACTTCTTTTTTTATCTTTTTGGTTCTCCACCTTTTTATTTTTTAACCCATCAATCCTTATTGCAAGTAATTAAAATAATTTTTTTTTACGTAAAATAATAGGATCTGAACCTTGCTTCTCATCGTTTAAGTCAAAAGGACTTGGGAATCCAGATTTTAAGGTCTTATACAGAAAAAGTTGGAGTTTCGCCTCCTTTAAAATTTGTCCTCCATCATTAGGTTGAACATTCAAATCAATTCCTGTATCACATGGCTTGTTCAAATCAATAATTATTTTCGTGATTAGAGAGTCTGAGACTTCCTTTTTATGGTCTTGATGACTTGAATGTCTCTTCCTTTGTCCATATTGATAAGAAAGAATGAAGAAATCTGCATAAACAAATCGTGAATCCATTTTAGCTGTCTAGAGATATATAGATTTTCTTGAAAAAAAATGCTACTCCAGAAAATTGGAGTAGTAATTGGTAACCCATAAAATATATATGTATATATTTATATAAAATAAAAATAAAAAAGAGGGTCACAAACATGGAACAAGAAAGGGAGGAAGAGTAACAAAATTAATCTTTTCACTCAATATCTACAGTTTAAGAATCTAAAACCAAATAAAAACAATGAAATCTCAAAAATATGGATGATGAAGTTTGAGGAGTACTTGGATGATTAGTTCGTCTTACCTTCGAAGGTGATGTTATCAATGAATAAAAAACCCACGTTATAGAAATAGAAGTTGGAGATATTGATGAAGGAATGTGAAGAGAGGCCATGACATGTTTCCCGCTGCTATTTTTGAGAAGAGATGCGTTTAATTAGAGTTTTCAGTAGAGGGTGGCGGCGATACCAGGAGTGGCCGGAGGTTATAGAGTAGAGGAAGAAAGTGAGTGTGAAGTTACAAGTTTGCCCTTCGTCCCTAATCTTTAAAAAAAAAAAAAAAAAAAAATTCTATACTTGGGTAGAGCAGTGCCAAACTTGCAAAGGAAACGTGAAAAGGGACATTTCACAACTTAAAAATATTTTGGGGATCCGATCAACCAAAAAAAAAAACCTTAATAGGACCAAACTCATCAATTTTCCTTTAAACATTCAACAATTCATGAGTTTTGAAAAATATACTTTACTTTCCCCTTTTTTTTTTACCAATTCATATAAAACTCTTCATTTTTTTCT
>JAOXNR010000001.1:1867434-1892104 GCA_028571225.1 Parsonsia alboflavescens | reverse complement strand
AAATGTAATTGAAATTACAAGTAAGTATTTCTTATTTTTACCTTTTTTTTAATTTTGAAAAAAATATTAATTTGAATGAGTGATGGGTAACACTTTAAATTAATTTTCCTTAATTACATTTTTATTTTTATTTTTATTATTGTGAACTTTATACAATGGTTGTTAAAAACTTCCTACATATTATGTTGAGTTTTATCCTAGTATATACATATAAAAAAATGCTATGGAATGCACATACACTCTTTATAAAAAAAAAAAAAAAAAATCTCTAACAATTAATTGGCTCTTTTTTTTTTTTTTAAAAAAAAGCTTCTATAAATTTTTTTTAGATATATTTTATAAACTAAATCCTAAAATTAAACTAAACCTAGGGTACTCGATCTAATTATTATTATTATTATTTTTAAAAGATAGTTGACTTAATCGTTAAACGCTAGAGACTCATTGAGAACATTCTTTAAAATGAGCTCCATTATTCACAATAATATTTCCCTATAAATATTGTCTCTAATACAATCTACTTCCATTTATACGCAAAAACCTGTATCACTCATGTACCTTTTTATGAGAACATGTACTAAAACTGATTTCCATCCCCCCTCCCCCCCCCCCCCCAAAAAAAAAATCTTACCCCGTTTGAAATTAAATTTTTTATTTTGACTTGCACATTATTTAAGAAAAATTTTCTTTAATTTATTAATTTTGTAATGTTAATTTCTTTGTAAAATTTTAACTAATTTAGAAAATAAAACATTTAATTTTATATAACTTACAAAAGAAATAGGAATGGTGAAATCTAGACGAAAGAAAAATATATATAGATATAGAGTGCTCCATTTAAACTTCTAACAGTTAAAGTTAATGGTTACGAAAAAATAAATTCTTTTATAAACTAAACCGTAAGGGTACTTAATTATATTTATTTTTTTAAAAAAAAAGTTAGCTAATCGTCAATTTTGACCATTAGAAACTTAATTTGGACACTCTACAGTATTATATATAGACATACATATATATATATATATATATAGATAAAATAATTGTTTGAAGATTAATGCTATGTTTTTATATGAAATATTTCATGCTATATTTTTTATTATTAAAATTTGATCAAATTGTCAATCACTCTGGTTCAACATCAAGGTTGATTTCTAAAAGGAAATTTTAAAATTTCAGGTCCTTAATAATTTTATTTTACTTTTTAGGCTCTCAAATAATTTTAAAATTTCAAAAGAGGTAATTAATATTTTTTCCTTATTTTTTAGATCCCGAAATTATTTTCTAATCATATAGTAAATCCTTTTGGATGAAAAAAAATATATTAATTGATCAGGTTGAGAGACGAATGAATATTAAAATTTTCATAATGCTAAAAACAAAAATCTCTAAAATAAATTCTTTTAAAAGGACCTATTATAAGATTTAATAGTAGTTTGAGAATGGTGACTATGGGCTCAAACAAAAAATATATATATTTTAAGGATGGAAAAAAATATAACTAAAACATTAGGATCTACTTTGAAAGTCAAAAATTGAATGTCATTGTACAAAGTGAAATAAAATTTCAAAAATTGTATGAAATTATTTGAAAACTAAATAGTATAATTTGAAAGAAATCCAATCCTCAAACGATACCACTTTGGTTCATAAAGGTTTTTTTTTTTAAACTATTTAGTTCTTAAACAATTTACGAATTTACCATATTGATTATTTTGATCGGAATCTTAAAATATATTATCGAAATTTGGAATCAATAATGGACTGATCAAAATGGGAAGAGTATTCCCGTTGTTATACTACTAAAAGGAAAAAAGGGAGCTGCCTGTGAGCTTGAACCCATCCAGATTGATGACAACTTACAAGATCGATCGGGCGGGCTGGTTGGGAAGGGGTGATTAGCGGAGAAAAGAATTGCTGAGAGCGAGATTCTACTATTTGGTTTTGTCGGGACGAATGAGTGGCTGTGAGTCAGTCCAGTCAAAAAGGGGAGGCCCCCTGTCTAGATTATGCCTTAAGTGTGGGAGGGAAGCAGTCTCTTTTATCTTTTTGCCCAAGATTTGCTTCGGGAAGGACCTCCCAGCGTTCACGACATCTCTTCCTTCTCACTGCGAACGGATCCTCCGGCAGCTTATTTATTTATTTATTTAAATTTCATCTAATGAATAATAGAACGATGGAAATGTCCTTCCCATTTTAGTCAGTCCAGCGTTGGCTTCAAATTTCGGTGGCATTTTTTAAGATTCCGATCAAAATGATCAATTCGTAAAATGTTTAAAGATTAAATAGGCAAAAAAAAAAAAAATGGAACCAAAGTGGTCAAAATGATATATTTTAATAAGTAAATTGACCAATAACTCTAATTTGAAATGAAAGGATTTTCTATTATATCTTTGTGTTACGTTTCATATCAAGCATTTATAAGGTTTAATTTATCTATTTTTAGAATCTAACTTACAAAATATATCTACAAAAATAGTTAAGAGACATATGTAAATTATTTTTTATGCTAAAAAAAGAAACAGAAAATTCCCTTTTAACGGGTCCTCCACCACTACTAACTAACGCCCAAAAGTGACAAAGGCAATGGGAGACTTAATTCAACCTGGGTCAAGGAATGTGCTTTCCGAAGGATTTATGGGCTTTGAAGAACTTGCATTATATGGGACCAGACTTGACCCACTTAACTTAATGGATTATTCATGTATGCAGCCTTTACAGGGCGGATAGGTACAGTAATGATGACGTCTCGATACGTAATGTTCTTAACTGCTAAGAATCGTCGTTCTGGAAGCAAAGTAATACACCGTGAGTAGTATAATTGCTATTTGAGCACCGTGAATGCTGAGCCCTGGATCGGCAATTTCAGTCTTCCGCGACCTTTTTTTGACTTCTGATAAGAGTCTCAGCAGATCTGATTGATCTTCTTCTTCCCCTTGTTCGAACCCATAACTCTAGAAACAAATGGGGCTGCTTTCTAACAGGTATATTTTCTTAGTCCTTTCCATTTTTGGATAATTTTCAGTGGGTGGGGTGGGGTTGGGGGGAATATTGCTTTTGCTTTTGTTTTTGTTGTACCGATTATTATTGTTGGTTGGATTGAACGAGACAGAGTTGATAAGAGCAGCCTCAAACCCGGGGATCATATTTACTCATGGCGTACTGCTTTGATCTATGCCCATCATGGTAATTGGGTTGATTTCCTTGATTTTCTTTCTTCACTATGGATTTGCAAACTGTGAATCCGATTTTCATTTTATTTTTTCCCCACTAATCTCTAAAATGAGATGAATTAATGGAATTAATTATCAACTTCTTTAGGTTTGAGGAGCTGGGTTTTATGGAATTAATAATTAGTATCAAGAGCCATCTAATACGAGGTTTTTGGTTCAGTGGAATCAAATCACAGCCTTTTGATACTGACCCAGCCTTCTCTAGTTGTAGATTGATAGACTATCATGCCTTTTTAAGTTGAGCCTTTAATGATACACAGTATTTTCACCTCTATTTCTGTCATTAGGCCAAAATGGAATACCAAATATATTAACATAAGTCTTCTGATTGAGCCTTCTTCCTCCAGGCAAAATAGCTAAGCCTTTCTTGGAACTGAACTATGATTGACATAGTCTGGAAGTCTGATCCCCCAGTTTCATTCTATATCAGAATAGGTAATTTTGTCCCTGAACTTTGCAGCTGTAGCCATAAATTGTTCTTTCTTTGAGGTTCCCTAACTTGTTACAAGCAGTAAATTGCATCCTTTTGGCCTGAAAAAATACACAAAGTTAATGTCAATTTAAGTTTTATACTCAACTCTTGGATATAAAGTAGGTTCAATGGCCTGAAAATAACCGAAATTGATTCCACCAATGCATTGCAAAGGGAAGAAATCTTAGTACATGGAATTGGAACTGGGTTGGTAATCGATAAGAGAGGCAATGAAATCATCTTCATGGATTTCAAGAGGAAGGAGTCTACCAACTTGTTTTCTTTAGAATGAGTGTATTGTAAGAGTTTTCATTTGAACAGCTAAGTTTTTTTTCTTTGCTGTCCCAACATGGATAATAAGCTTCTTTTCATGGTTTTGATATCTTGTTAAGGATGCATGAAAGATGTTCACTGACATTAGTTGTTAGCTATGAATTTTTTGGAAGAATTGAAACCTAAAGGGAATTATACTTTTACTAGAGGAAAGGCAGTTGGATATCAAAATTTATTTCATATACAATGACTTTCATTCCTGCTTGAGGACTGTAATTTTTCATCAATAAGATACTCGATATGTCATTACAGAATTTATAATGACATAGTGAATCCCTAGCTATTTGAAGTAAAAGAACTGTGATCTCTCTTATTAACTAATTGTAAGCTCTAATTTCAACGGGAATATGGAGAGGGGAAAAAAATTGTTATACAAATTGGTGTGACTAACTTTTGATTTGTTATTGATTGATTTTTGAAAACATAATTGAGTGATTTCCAGATGCTTTAACCTCTATTGTCAAATGCTGGTGGAAATTTTTGTCCTGTCCGCAAATTTACATTTTTAATGCGTCTATTATTTAGTTCTTGGCTTCATTTCTGGTGGAGAGGGATTTCTCCTCATAAATTGCCTTCTCTGCATCCTCTAGCATTTGATGATGATGTGAGATGGAGTTCGATGAGTTAAGGATTTGATTTGGTGTGATCAATGATTAAATAGATATTTTTTTGGTATATTTGACTAAAAGGATGCAATTAGTTGTTCGTATAAAGTTAGAATGTTAAAAAAGATATTAAAAAAAAGAAGAAGAAAAGAACAAGGACCTTTTTAGCTAAAATAGAAAACTTCAGTTATGAAATTGGATAATGAAAAATTAGAAAAATACTCTCAGGGGTTGACAATAAAATTCAAGTCTTCGTTAACTTCTTTCGTGATTGCCTTTTTTAGGCAAAAGGACCTAATTGGCTGACCTTAAAAAGTTAAGGACCTGAAAAGGTAAGAGCAAAGAAAAGAGACCTTTATGGTTAAATATGCTAAATGAAGAGATGAAACTGGTTTCCACCAGGTCCTTCTCATTCATCTCTGAAATGCTTCTAAGATTGCAATGACCAAGGCTTTGGTGCCACAGATTTGAAACTAATTGTTGAGTACAGTTATAGACATGCTCAGCTGTTTTTTTTGAATCTGCTGCAAAGACCCTGTTGTTCATCTTAACAACAAATAATTCTCCACCATAGGGATCAAAGATGTGTTAGAACTAGAAAGGAATCTGTTAAAACTAGGAAAGGAATGACACCAAACTTTGATTAAAATTTCAGCATAATTTTATTCATCAAAGATGCTAAATTTAAATAAGAAAAGATAACAGAAAAAGCCTATTTTTGTTCCACTCAAGGAGTGAGTTAAAACTGAATCCTATTTTTGTGCCACTCATGGAGTGGGTTAAAACTGACTGAAACAACTGAAAAACAAATATGCCAACTGACAAACAATAGGAAAAGCTGGAATCAATAATGCCAACTGTCTAACACTTTTCCTTGGCATTTTGATGACATACTCCAATCCTGTACCTCAAACTTGCAAACCTTTCCTTTGTCAAGGACTTGGTGAAGATATCAGCCAGCTGATCTTTTGATGGACAATGAACAAGTAATACTTCATTAGATTGTTGAACTTCTCTAATAAAATGAAATTTGATTTTGGTGTGCTTGGTGCAACCGTGAAATACTGGATTCTTTGAGATTGAACCTGCTGAGTTGTTGTCACACAAAATCTTTGTAGCTTTTATTTGTTCACTCCCCAAGTCTTTCAACATCTTCCTTAGCCAAATAGCCTTTTTTACAGCAGATGCAACGGCAATATATTCAGCTTCTGCTGTTGATTGAGCTGTAGGTTCTTGTTTCCTTGAGCTCCAACTGAAGAAACATGTTCCCAAGGTAAACAAATAACCAGAAGTGCTTTTGGAATCATCAACACAACCACCCTAATCACTGTCAGAGTAACCAACCAGCTCCATTGTCTTCTCTGTAAATTTTGGAAAGAAAATTCCAAGTGTGCTGGTTCCTTTGATGTATCTTAACACCCTTTTAGCAGCAATGAGGTGTGTTTCTCTGGGTGAGTGCATGAATCTAGAGAGCAAACTTACAGCAAATAGAATATCAGGCCTACTTGCTGTGAGATATAGAAGGCAGCCAATTAAACTCCTGTACATATTGTCATCAACTTTCTCAGAATCCTCATCTTTCCCTAGCTTCACACCAGTAGAGATAGGAGTGCCAACAGGTTTGCAATCTTGCATTTTGAACCTGTTTAAAATATCAGAAATATATTTTTGTTGGCATATAAAAATGCACCATTTGATTATGTCATTCCATGCCAAGGAAATATTTCATAATTCCAAGATCAGTCATCTCAAAAACATTCTCCTTTTCAGCTTTGAATTTTTGGATTAGTTCAACTTTGCTTCCTGTAACAAGCATATCATCAACATAAATGGAGACAACTACGGATTCACCATCAATGACTTTCACATAGAATGTAGCTTCACTTTCACTTCTATTGAATTCAAGTTGGATGAGATGGCTGTCCATCCTTTCATAACAAGCCCTTGGAGCTTGTTTTAAGCCATACAAGGCTTTCTTTAGTAGATACACTTTATCCTCTTGACCAGAAATTAAGTAATACATAAATCTCTTCCGTAAGTAAGCCATTCAGGAATGCCGACTTGACATCAAGCTGATGAATTTGTCAAGAATTGTGAACAGAAAATGCAAGAAACATAATTATGTCCTATTTTGACACCAAAGCAAAAGTTTCCTAATAATCCATATCATATAGTTGCTCGTAGCCTTTAACCACCAATCTGGCTTTGTGTTTTCAAATTGAACCATTAGGATTGAGCTTTGTTTTAAAAATCCATTTTACACCAATCACCTTGCGAGTTGTAGGTCTATGAACAAGCACCCATGTTTTATTCTTGTTGATCATGTCTAGCTCAGCTTGCATAGCTCTCTTCCATTCTTGAGAATCTTGTGCATCAGCATTGCTTGTTGGTTTTGAGATAACCAAGCTACACCTTTGATAAATATCTTGTAGGAATTTGGTGCCTCTTACTCGAATATCATCTACAAGTTCATCTTCAGAAAGTTCAGATCGTTCCTTTGGAAAGAAATCAGAATAAGCATTCTCATGACTTTTCCAATCCCAAACTGCTGCTTCATCAAACTTCACTTCTCTACTTAAAATTATTTTTTCTGTTTTTAAATAGAAGATCCTATAGCCTTTGGAAGAAGAAGCATAGCCCATGAAAATTCCTTTTTGAGCTTTATCGTCAAGCTTTCATCGCTTGGATTTTGGCACTTGATAAAAACAAATACACCCAAAGATTTTTAGATTGTGTACTGATGGTTTGCAATTGTATCAAGCTTTATATGGAGTTTTGTTTTGTAAGGCCTTTGTAATGATTCTGTTTAGCAAATAGATAGAGGTATTGACAGCCTCTACCCAAAACTGATTGGGCATCTATTTTTCAATCAAAAGATACTTAGTCATCTCCATGACAGTCCTGTTCTTCCTCTCAGACACACTGTTTTGTTGTGGTGTGTATGGTAAGGTGAGCTGATGTTCAATACCTGCATTCTTACAAAACTCAACAAACAAACCAGAAGTGTAATCTCCACCATTGTCAGATCTTAAAGCTTTAATTTTGAGATTGCTTTGATTCTCAAGTAAAGCCTTAAATTGTTTAAAACTTCACTTTTCAGTTTGATGAACCAAACCCAGCACATTCTTGTGCAATCATCAATAAAGAGCAAAAAGTACTTGTTACCACTCAAAGATTTTGATTTCATTGGGTCGTAGGCATCAGTGTGGATAAGTTGAAGCTTCTGGTTAGCCCTCCATACTTGATCCGTTTGAAATGACAGTTTTGTTTGCTTACCCAACTGATAAGTATCACAAATTTGAGCATCACAAGAGAAGTCAGGCAAATTTTCCACAAGTTCCTTCTTATTCATCTCTGAAATGGTCCTAAGATTGCAATGACCAAGCCTTTTGTGCCACAGATTTGAAATTGATTGTTGAGTACAGGTGTAGACTTGCTCAGTTGTTTTTTTTTCCAATTTGCTGCAAAGACCTGTTGTTCATCTTAAAAACAAATAATTCTCCACCATAGGGATCAAAGATGATACACTTGTGATCCTTAAAATGTAGTGAATTATTCTTCTCAAGCATCTATCCAACACTCAACAGATTTTGGCTAATATCAGGTATGTATAAAACATCTGAAATAATTTTGATACCTGAAGTTGTAGAGACAGCCACTGAACCTCTCCCTTCCACATCCAAATATTCTCCATTTCCCACTTTTTCTTTTGACTTGTAGGTATCATCAAGAATTCTAAACATAGTAGCATCATTGCACAAGTGATATGTGCAGCCACTGTCAATAAGCCAAGCATCAACGACGTCAATCGTTGAGAAACATGAGACCGCAAAGAGATTCTCCTCCTGAGCATCTTCAGCGTCAGCAAATTGTGCTCGTGGAGGTTTGAGAGCTTTGTTTTTGGACTTGCAAACTCTTGATATATACCCTGTTTGCTGACAGCTTCCGCAAACAGCATCCCTCCACCAGCAATACTTTTCCGAATGTGTTGCCTTCTTGCAATGTTTGCAAGGAGGGAATGGCTTCAGCTTTGTTCTGTCATAATCATGTTGTTTGCCTTTATTCTTTTGGTTGGGTTGTTGTTTTCCCTTACTAGAACTTTGCTTTTGCATAGAAAATGCTCCTTCACTGGTTTTATGTTGTCTCATGGTTGTCCTTTGCTCTTTTGCTTGAAGTGCACTCATTAGTTCACCTAATGAGATTTGGTTGAGGTCTTTAGACTCTTCAAGAGCTGAGATTTGGGATTCAAATCTCTCAGGAAGGGTTACAAGAATCTTTTCAACCACCCTTTTGTCTGCAAAATCCTCACCAAGAAGTCTTATGTTATTAACAATCAATGAAAATCGATTAGCATACTTACTAATAGTGTCATCTTCCTGCATATTCATAGCCTCAAACTCCTTTTTTAGGTTTATGATTTGCATTTGGCGTGTTCTATCGCTGCCTTCATATTCTTCTTTCAGCCTAACCCAAACTTCCTTTGATGTTTTACAAGTCATGATTTTGTAAAACATGTTCTCCGCAACAGCATTTTGAAGAAGTGACTTGGCTTTGGATTTTTTTGCTTTCTCTTCATTGTGGAATTTTATTTGAGCAATAGTGGGGTTTGCTGGCAAGGTGGGTACCTCCTTATCTTCAGTGACAATTTCCCAAAGATCATAAGCTTCTAAGAAAGATTGCATCTTCACAAACCAAGAATGATAATTTTGGCCAGTGAGAATGACAGGTGGGTTTAAAGTTTGGCTGCAGGATGCCATTTGGTTGTGTTTTGTTGGTGTCTTGGTTCTGAAACTAGTAAAGGAATTTGTTAAAACTAGGAAAGGAATGACAACCGAACTTTGATTAAAATTCTAGCATAATTTTATTCATCAAAGACGCTAAATTTAAATAAGAAAAGATAACAGGAAAAGGCCTATTTTTCTGCCATTCAAGGAGTGGGTTAAAACTGAATCCTATTTTTGTGCCACTCATGGTGTGGGTTAAAACTAACTGAAAAACAAATATGCCACTAGATAACTAACAATAGGAAAAGCTGGAATCAATAATGAATTGTCTAGCATAACTAACAATAGGAAAAGTTGGAATCAATAATGAATTGTCTAACAATTTTGCCTTCATTCTATCATTATCATCACATAAATGACAGTAAAGGCTGCCCTGGTTGCTAATTATCAAACGCAAAATGATGTAGTTGAATATGCTAAGCACGACTCCCAGGGAACTCCGAAGATTAGGTTAAAGAGATCCAAACTCAATGACAAAGAATAAAGTGATTTCCACATAAATTGCTCATATGGATCTAAGTACAGATGTCTTGGGATTCTAAAGATTTCCCACATGGGGACAAATGTATTCATATTCCACTAAGCTTTAACAGAGGCTTAAACATGAAGCCTCATTAAGCAGAAAATGGTATTGAACTATGAAATGGTTATAGCTTTGGAAAATAATGACTCAAACTTATAATTTGCATGTAACTAAATGGATAAAGCCAATCAACCTTTCTGATTGACATTTAAGCCGAAGTATATTGGTTTACACTAGTAGTTGTTCCATTCCCAATCTCCTTTACATGCATGATATGGCAAAGATTGAGTGCATCAAGCAATTCCTGATTTTTCATGGATGAAATGTTGTTTGCACACACACACACACATGCACACACATATAGAGCTTGCAGATTTTCCTGTATATTGATTGCTTTCATTTTCCTGATTACCTGGAAAGTATTTTGAGTTGTGTTCCGACCTCATAACCAGTTTGATGATTGCAATTGATTATATTCTGAATTGTGTGGCATATCCTCCAATGTGATCATCAATGCAGGAATCTATATGGGGGATGATAAAGTAATACATTTCACTAGACGTGGCCAAGAAGTAGGCACAGGGACTCTGTTGGATGTGCTTTTGGTAAGCTCAGGCCCTAATAGATCTCATGTACCATGCCCCACCTGCACCTTCTCAGAAGAAGGTCATGGTGTGGTCTCCTCATGCCTCAACTGCTTCCTTGCTGGTGGCATTCTGTACCGCTTTGAATATGCAGTCAACCGTGCTCTGTTTCTTGCAAAAGCAAGGGGTGGAACTTGCACTCTTGCAGTTTCAGATCCTGATGATGTTGTGATCCATCGAGCAAACTACCTTCTTAACAATGGTTTTGGGTGCTATAATGTATTCAAGAATAACTGTGAAGACTTTGCTATCTACTGCAAGACAGGATTGCTTGTCTTGGATCAGAGTGCAATGGGGCAAAGTGGACAAGCAGTATCCCTCGTTGGTGGTCCTCTGGCTGCTGTTTTTTCTACACCTCTCTGTCTTGTTACTACGAATGTCTATGGGATTGTTGCTACTGCTGTTGGGGTCTATTGTGCTAGCCGCTATGCAGCCGATATTGGGATGAGGAGGGAGGCGATTAATGTTCCAGTGGAAGATCTTACTGGAAGGCTAGCAGCCAATATTGGGATGGGGAGGGAGGTGATTAAGGTTCCAGTGGAAGATCTTACTGGAAGGCTAGCAGCAGGTGCTACTGGATGGTTGCTGAGACGTATTCTAGCTTTGCCAGCACCACCTCCTGTCAATTAATAATATGCAGGTCTGGATATCAAAGCAATATGTACTATGTGGTCCATGTGCTAATTCCATTCATGGTAGCCTAAGGTTGGCAACCCCTGGCCAAGCTATGTTATATTTGTATGCTGGAGATTTAATTTGGTCACGTGTGAAATTGTTGTTGTGAGATTGTTTTTCTTTTGTCCAAGTTTAGACTTTGTATTAGAATTATTATTATTATGCCTTTTCTTCCGAAGTGCAAGGAAGAAAGTCATCATAATTTAATGTACTCTTGTCTTTCTTCAAGCTGATGACTTTTGACACTGGTAAAAAGCCATTCATTCACGATAATCGTTTCTGAACGGTGCCAAATTATTTTTTCTAAAGAATATTAAAAATGAAAAAATAAACCTTTTTATTTTGTTTAAGAGAAATGCAAAATATTAATTATATAAAAATAATAACTAAATTTGATTAAAAAAAATAAGGTATACCTAATGTTCCATATCTATTGTTGAAAAAAAAGGATTAAAAAAAACACTTAAAAAGATTAACTGTCCTAGCAATAAAATGGTTAATAATGCTTAAAATAACAAATGCTCAAGTTATTTTGAGAAACTGACATTTTCCCAAACGAGCCCTGAGAGAAATGGTAAGTCTCAAAGTGAAGTGTGGGATTTTATTTCATTCTCACGCATTTTCATCGTGTTTTAAACTTAAGATTTTCTAGTTCGAATATTGTTATTTATCACTAAACACTAATGAAGCCTTACAACTGCTTGAATTTGAGAATTAAAGTAATTTAGAAAATCTTTATACGTCAATTTGGAATTACTTAATCATGTTGGAATCCTTGCAAGTTGCATGTCTCAAACCAAGAGAAGAAATGATGGTCGCAAATTATCCTCAGATTGACACCTAATAAAAGCAGAATAAGACATGATGACAAGGAGGACACCACTCACCGCTTCCCAATTAAGACACATAAGTACAAGGAAAGAAGAACAAGGATGGTATGGAATAAACTCTCATATCTTTTTCTCTTTTTTTGTTTTACGTGAATTTGAGTTTTGGAATTATTGCAGGAGAGATTCTCCTTTCTCCCATTTAATTCATTCAGGAATCTTAACAAAATATTCAGTGAATTTTTCAGTTTAACTGATCATCCCCATATTAGATACTTAGAGCAGAAAATGAAACAACTCTAATCTAAAGCACATCAAAGTATTTAAGGAAGACAATCAATCATCATTAACTCAGTTTCAGACATGTGAAGGAAAAGGTGATCTTAAAACATGATTTTGTCCAAGTGAATGACCAAAATCCCACAGCCGTAGGAATCGGAATGCCTTTTGGGCTGAGAATATGTCTTTCCAAATATAAAAGGGAGAAAGAAACCACAAGTGGGCGTGGATTCCCTTTTCCAGCCATATCCCATTATTTCGATTCCAATCCTATTTAAGAAATCATTTCTTACACTATCATTCATTAAATATAAGTAATTTTAATTAATTTTTTTATCATTAATTATAAATCTTGTTAGTTCATTAAGTATTTAAAAGTATTTTTTTACTATTATCTCTCTAATTATATATAGTGAAATAGTGTTTAGGTTTTTGGATAGATGATTAGGGAATATTTTAAGAAAAAAACATATACTTTAATTTTTGCAAAATGATGTCCGATGACTTAAATTTACTGACTAATATAATCCTTTAATTGTAGATCATATATTTCCGCTAATCATGGGATTTCACATATAAAGTGGATTAAGGGGAGTCAAACTTTTCAATTTCAGACAAGAAAATAAGAATGGTAATTCTCCTTTTACCCTAATTTTGTTTGTTTGTTTGCTCTCCTGGATTTCCTAAGTGGATGTCATGATCATATGAATTACGTACGTAGGTGAACCGGAAAAATTAGATTGTAGCCACAATGGATAATAGTATGAAAGAAGATTGCAAGAACAAGAGTCGGGTACCGAGGGTTTATCTATATCTTCCGAGCCCTGCAGTGATTGCCTGGGAAGGGCGGAGGGGGGGCGGGGTTGCTGTTGGGGGTCTCAATGATGATTGATGCATCACTCATATCATGGCCATGGGAATCTATATCACGTTCTAAACTGATCATTGAATTTGTCTTTCAATGGAACATGCAAGATCAGCATTGTCTGTCCTCACGTTTTATGCAAATTAATAAACAAATAAATAAATATATATATATATATATTTATATCAAGCCTTGCTAGCTTAATAATAAATAGCAGTAATTGAGATCATAAGGTTTCGAGTTTGAGACACACCGCGTAATTAATATGTTAAAAAAAATAAAGCTAATCATTTGTATTGATCAATTTAAAGTTTGAATAAAATGATTTATGCAAAAATGATCTTGAAACTTGATTAATGAGATTTCTCATTCACTTTGTCAAATTTGAGCTTGACACAATTAATCAGCTTGACTCAAGTTAGAACTTTCAAATATCTTATAATGTCATTAATTTTTCCGGTGAGAGATATGTCTCTTCACGGGTAGATGTCAACTTGATAAATAAATGAGACATTTTGATTGTTCTCATTCGGAACAATCAAGTTAGAACTTTCAAATATCTTATAATGTCATTAATTTTTCCGGTGAGAGACATGTCTCTTCGTGGATAGATGTCAACTTGACAAATAAATGGGACATTTTGATTGTTCTCATTCGGAACATTGTGTTCAGGGTGATGATATATCATATGTGGTGTTAGCGCAACAAATTGATCTTCGATTCACATTTTTCACTCGTCACTAAAGAAATTTGTATTAAGTTTATTTTTATTAAGGTTCGTGAATTATTTAGCACTAGAGATATTGTATAGACTTCAATTGATTTCTTTATAGTTGTTTTTATTCATTATTATATTAGTGAAGTGCTAATCTTATTGGGAATATCTTATAATATATGTTACAGTCAAACATTTTAACCTGACTATTCTATCTCAGGTTGCAACTGAGATCGAAATTACAACTTGATGTAATGACACAATATCAGACCTAGTGAATCTTCTCAACGAAAATTACTCAAATAAAATTTTTATTTAAACTCAAATTTACATTGGGATGAGATAATTATCTAGATAAATTGTTTTTAAGTTTGCAACTCAAAATGTTTATATAGAGTATTTAAATTCATTTAGGTGATCCTATCTACGTACAAAAATTAAATTTAAATGTCAGTTGAAGATGTCGAAGATTGGAAGCAATGGCTATTTATATGTCAATAAGCTGCAAGACAAACCATATTCAAGCGTAATCGAGTATATTGAAGTACCACAACTTTGCTTTCGTGAACTTATCTGATATTCTTGAAGATTATTACACTAATCAAAGATCAAATTCTTTGAGCAAAATCCAAGTTCATCGAATCTAAACATTCCTCCCTCACAATATCAACCAAATTTGAAAAGAAAGTTATACTAATTTTAACGTTCTAATTCAAATTGGAATAAAGAATAAAACGATCATTGAATTTGTTCACTTTTTTCAATTTGATCACTAAACTTCAATTCAATTACACCATTTGTCTTATTGAATTTCATCAATAAAGTCATCATGTGGTTGGCATGGAAATGAAGCACATGCGCAACCCGTTTGAACGAGCAAACCTTCTTTCAATTTATACATGACGTGGATTAATGACATGGCAAAAAAAATTGACAAAGCAAGAGAAAAAGAGAGTAATAGAAATAAAGAAAGCGAAGGAAGCTGAAGCTACATTGGACCCAGGCTGAAAATAATGCGGAGAAGCTAAAGCATGGTTACCATGCTATTAGCCATCACCATCGGTCAGTTGCTACTCCAGTTCCAATTCCGGCGTATGGAGCACAGGGCCACCATCAGCCGGCTAGAATTCCATCAATTTCCATTATTAGGTTTCGAATCTTGTATACCCTCCTCTTCCTGAAAGCCACCAGAAACACTTACGAAAGCAAAACCATCAAAGGCCTTTTTTTTATTAGAACTGTCATCTATTTTTCTCTGCTCTGTAATAATCTGCTCCACCAAATCTGTAACTTCAATTGACTCAACCCATTAAAGAAATCGAAGGGAGCCCTAGATCACTTCGCACAAGGATAATGGGGGGATGCAAGCAGTACAGAAAGCAAAATACTGGCCATTAGTTGCTAGTAAAATAGGGGCAACATAGATATGAAAATTTGAGTGAGAAAAATAACAGTTAAACGGAGTGGTGGACGTCGAAGAAGAAGAAAAAGTTTTTCAATTTTTTTTTTGTTTTAGGGGATCGTTGACTTAGAAATATTGTTGACTTGAAAAAGAGGATGACGTAGAAAGCTTATATGTCATCTTCGTTAAAATATAAACATACTTGCTAAATTATTTTCACCGATCACCACATAAGAAATAAATTATTTAAATTCTTAAAATAAAATAGTTAAATTGAAAGGATTATCAATTTCAATGGCTAAACCGAAGGAAAGTGACAAATTCAAAGCTCATTTTATTTTTGAAGCCAACTTAAATGGTTTACGACCTCAACTATGGTAGGTTGAGAGTCCAATCCTTGCCAAAAGGAAAAGGAAAATGCTTTGTAATTTTATTTAAATTATAAATATATTTTAATAATAATATCTTTTAAATATATATATATATATATATATATTTATATATTTAAAAATTATAAACTGCATGGTTGAACCAAATGGGTATTGGACACCGACACAAATATATATGAAAATTAGAAGGTGGTCAAGAAACCATCTGTATAAGATACTGGCAATTTTTATCTTTCAATTACATCACCATTAACCCCATTATCATAAACAAATAATATTGGGCAATCTTACCAAATCTAATGATGAAATCCAAATAATCATACTACTAATGGTAATAAAAAAAAAAAAAATTAGACTGGGCCAAAAAATTATTTTGAAAAAAAAGTAAAAGTGTAAATTGGGTGTAGTAGTCACTTTTGGAATCAATTTAATTTTTAACCACCTTTTTAATATTTCAAAATATAATCACTTTGAAAGTGAACTTATTTCCATACCCTTAATTGGCTAAAAAAGCACATCTCTTCTTTGTTTCTTTTTTCTTTACATAGTCTACATTGCTCTTCTTTCTCCCCCAAACGCCAGACTCTTTCCACGATGCGAAGCTTGGAAGTTCCATAAATAATAATAATAAATAAAACCCTCCATTCTCTCCACCTCAAATCTTTGGAAAGTTTAAAGTTTCATGGAGTAAATGCTTGTTTTCATCTTAAAAAATAAACAGGTATTTTTACTTTTGTGTTTTAAGAGTAGTTGTCAACTTAGACTTTGGAAAGATTTCACCTTTTTTGTTTTTCTTGGTTGTATAGCCCTTTAATCTTTTGTTTTGGATTCTATTCATGTTTGTTTCATATTTTTTTAAAAAGGATTCGATGTTTCTTCTCTTTTCTTTACAAAGATTGAATCTTTAGGAAGGAAAGGGTTGTGTATGAGTTGCTGTGAGTTATCTATGTACTTGAAAGGTTATATGAATTTTTTGTAGTTGTTATGAGTTGTTTTTTGTGCAATTTCTATGTCTTCTGAAGTATACTGTATTAAACAGTTATTTCCTACTGTACAGGTTATTTCAAGTAATACAAGTTGTTTGCAAAGGTGGTATGGGTTGTTATTTATAAGTGTTATGTGTTGTTTGAAAGGTGGCATAGGTTGTCTATAAGTTTTATGGATTGTACTTTCAATTTGTTTTTGTTCAAGGTAGGGGTATTTTCATGCAATTTTAAAGTTACATGGATAGTCTATAAGCACTATGAGTTGTTTTTCTACTGTACAGGTTGTTACATATAAGTGTTATGAGTTGTTTGAAAGGTGACATGGGTTGTCTGTAAGCTGTATGAGTTGTACTGGTAGTTTATTTTTGTTCATGTTAGGTCATTTTCATGCAATTTTAAAAGTTACAGGATTATTTATAAGCCTTATGGGTTGTTTTTTCTACTACATGGGCTACTTTTATAAGTGTTACGGGTTGTTTGAAAGGTGGAATGAGTTGTTTGTAAGCTTATGGATTGTACTACCAATTTGTTTTTTGTGCAATTTATATATTGATCAGGTTGAATGAGTTGTTTCAAAGCTATATGAATGGATTTTTTAAAAGCTTTATGAGTTCTTGCAAAACTATATGGATTGTTTAGTTCAATGTTTGTTTGTTCTGATCTTGTTCTAATTTCAGGTTTTCAAAAGTGGTTCAACTATATTTGACATTTGGCAGTAAATGGGATGATAGTACTTACAAGGGCAGTTGTTATATCCTAGCCAAGTTTTTAATATCTCAACCATGATTGAATGAAAATTCATGGTAGTTGTTATATCCTAGCCAAGTCTTTAATATCTCAACCATGATTGAATGAAAATTCTTTCTACATGTATTTTTATTCATTCCATGTAATTATATAATAGAACTTTATATCAATCATAATGTATAAAATACTTGAGTTTGATGTATAAAATAATCTTTTAGAGGTGGTACAACCAGTATGATACATAACAAAGTAAGATGGTATACACACCTCATACAAAGTATCAAAACAACACATACATTGAGAGAAAATAACTCGTATATGTGGGAAAAAAAAACTCATACAAGTATTAACATACATAACTAACTGAGATGGCAAACACAATCCGTACAAGTAGAAAACACAACCTACATGATACATAACTAATTGAGATTACATACACAGTAGAAGACAAGAAACAATGCAAATGATATATAACTTGAGATTACATACACAGTAGAAGACAAGAAACAATGCAAATGATATATAACTATCATGGATAAATACATAAAACATACAAGTCACGAAATAACCCAAACTTCAACAAATTTTACATATTTAAGGAAAGATTGGATCTTTTACTAAAATTCGTTGCAAAAATTTGTTACAAAGCAAAAGGAACACATGCCGCCCTTAAAGCTTCAATCTTTAAACAAAATATCAGACTTTACACATAAAAAAGGTGTAATGCAATACAATATGTTATCTTTCTCAGTTTATGCCTTTAATTTATGTTTTTGAATGAAATATGACAGACTAACTGAATTTAGATGCTTATTGTTGTTGTTTTGTAAGCCAACAAGCCGTTAATTTGATAAATCAACAACCCATACCTTCGTTTCATGTATGAGTCGTTTTATACTTTCCTGCATATTTCAAGGATAAACTAGACCAAACATGTAAGAATTTCATATATTTTTTTATACATTAAATTCGAGTATTTTATACATAATATTTGATTTAAAGTTCTATTTTACAATTATATGGAGTGAATAAAAATGTATGTAAGAAGAATTTTTATTCAATCATGGTTGGTATGTTATACATTTGGTTATCATATTACAACCACCCTTATAAGTACCATCATCCCATTTCCCTCCAAACGTCAAATATAGCTAAACCACTTTTGAAAACTTGAGATTAAAACTAACAAACATTAAACTAAATAATCCATATAGCTTTGCAATAAAAAAATCCACCCATACAGCTTTGGAAAAACTCATACAGCTCGATCAATACATAAATTGCACAAAAATAAACCAACAGTACAATCCATAAAGTTTATAAACAACCCATACCACTTTTCAAATAACTCGAAATACTTACAAGTAACAACTCATACAGTAGGAAAACAACTCATAAAGCTTATAAATAACCCATATAACTTTAAAATTGCATGAAAATGCTAATAACATGAACAAAAATAATCTACCAATACAACCCATACAGTTTACAAGCAACCCCTACCACCTTTCAAACAACATGTAACATTTATAAGTAGCAACCCGTACAATAGGAAAAACAACTCATAAGGCGTATAGAAAATCCATATAACTTTAAAATTACATGAACATACCCCTACCATGAACAAAAACACACTAGCAGTATAATCCATAAAACTTACAGATAACCTATATTACTTTTCAAAGAACCTGTAACACTTATAAGTAACAACTCGTACAGTAGAAAAAACAATGCATAAGGCTTATAAACAATTCATAACTTTAAAATTACATGAAAATGTCCCTACCATGAAAAAAAATAATCTACCACTACAATCCATAAAGCTTACAGACAACATATACTATATTTCAAACAACTTGTAACATTTATAAATATCATCCCGTACCTCTTTGCGAGCAACCCGGATTACTTCGAAACAATCCGTACAATAAGAAACAATTGTTTAATATAGTATACTTTAAATGACAAAAAAATTGCAATGAAAACAACTCATATAACTTTTCAAGTACATAGATAACTCACAAACAACTCATATACAGCCTTTTCCTCCAAAAAGATTCAATTTTTATAAAGAAAAGAGAAAAAAAATCATATCTTTTTTAAAAAATAAAACAAACATGAACAGATGTCAAAACAAAGGATTAAGAAGGCTATACAACCAAGAAAAACAAAAAAGGTGAAATCTTTCTAAACCCTAGATTGTTAACTTATCTCAAAACACAAAAATAAAGATGTTCATTCATTTTTTAAGATGAAAATGAACCTTTGCTCCATGAAGCTTCAACCTTTCCAAAGATTTAAGGTGGAAAGAAAAGATTTTTTTTAAGCTTCCAAGCTTGCAGTGTAGCGTCACGGGATAGAGTTTGGCACTACCACAATTTGTTAAAGCAACAACATGTAGTTTCCTTTCACCTTGACAAATCTACACAAGATCAACTCAAATGGAAAGCTTAGTGAAAAAAATTTCTGCTGCACGAAGTTAAGCGAAAAAGGATTCAACAAAATGCAAAATGGAGAAAGGTGAGAATGATCTGCTAGAAGGGATGGAGCCAGGAACGCCCTAACCCGTGACCTACCCTGTTCTGTTACTACTATTCCAGACCTGTCCCGTTTTGACAAGTTCGTCACAAATTTATTCAAAACAATACCGAAAATCCCCCTAATTATCACAAAAAAAAAAAAAAATCAAAGAGTACAAAAAAATTTATAAAAATTCCACACAAAATTCATATCAATTCCACACTTAAACAACAACAAGATCGCTCCTTTAAGGAGACGGGATTCCACTCTTATATATGAATAAATAGGATCCCACCAACCACTTGAAACTGATTCAACAACAGAAATTCTTCTTAAAAGAGAAATAAAAAAAATAACATCGATTATTCTACATCAACCCTCCTTTATGCCTCTGTCGTGCAGGGTTAAGGCTTGCTGAGACAATAGATAGTCAGGTGGCACAGAGAGAAAGAGAGAGGAGTGAGAGGAAGAAGATGGGAGTTGGAAGCAGGAAGAAGCGGCTAAGACTAAGAGAGAAAGAGAGAGACCTGAGAGAAAGGAAGAAGAAGAGAAATAGAGATGCGGAGCAAGAGAAGAAGAGGAAGAGGAAAAGGAAGAAGAAGAGAAACAGAGATGACTGAGAGAAAGAGAGATGCAGCAAAAGAAAGAGAAGAAGAGGAAGAGGAAAATTAAGGTTCAGATTTTATATTTATATATATATATTTATTTATTAAAAAAAAAAAAAAAAAATAACGGGCCAGGTCATTGGTCAACCCCAGGACCAACCTGACCTGAGCACGGACCTTTCCTTTGAAACTCATATTTGTTCTTTTTTTAAAATAGGTCAGACAATACACATCCCAAACAGGTCAGATTAGTTCGAGTATCAATCGAGTCAGGTCATTTTACCATCCCTATCTACTAGTTATTATGAAGGATAACAAGCAAAATGAGGATTTTTTGTCTTTTTTAGGGAAGAATATCTGATTTCAATTGTAGAAGCTTTAATGTTTCTTGGTTTTCAGTTTTCATCGATCGACGATGAGTTGATTTGTCATTGAAAGATCAGGCAAGTGTTTTGAACCATATAGATTATGAAAAAGAAATTTTTTTTTTAGCCATGGATAAATTGATCCCAAAAAAAATTCTCTCTCAACTAAAAATTAGACAACCATCAAATTTTAAATTTCTGATCCTAATACCATTATCAAACCGTCCGTTTGAAAAAAGTGAAATAAAATGAAAGTGATTGGGTGTGGGCCCGCTGATCTGTTGACTCTACCATGGACTCCATCTGCTCCCCCCGGCCGAGAGTGCAAACAAAAAGCTGATAGTCATTAGATATTATACCTAACGTTGTCTTCTAACAAACAACCAATGAAACCACATTCGTCCTTCCACTTTTGGTCTAATCTTGAGTTTCATTAATTGACCAATCAATTTGCCCCAATCACATGGTTCTGGTTCTTGTTGATACGACGTTTTAATGGAAAAATCTGGTCAGAAATTAGGTCAAGCTATATGAATTTCCTGGTTTTAATTAATTCAATCACAAGGTATAGAAAGGACAATGATCTACGGAAATAAATAATAATAATAAATAAATCAAAATTGCAAGTTTCCAGTGTTTTCAGTTCATATAATTTTTTTTTTTTTCGTTTTCATGTGCTATTATATTTCTCCAATTGTTTACTCGATGGTTTGTATGAGTGGATTTATGCAAAATTTTTCTTGAAAATGTCAACATTTTTTTACTAAGTTATTAATTTTCCAAAACTATTAATTAAGCCTCGTATTTTTATTCTAATAAAAGTATCATATGCTTACAAGCAATTATAAATATTTTATAAATTGATATTAAGTCGTTAATTCAAATTATAAAAGTGACAAATGTTGTAGAGAAATTTCTTATGAACTCATCCATACCGTTACAAAAGCATGATGGTGTATATACCTTAAAAGGATAATCTAAATTCTAAGGTATCGGATCAAATTTATTATTTCTTTTAAATTAAAAAAAAAAGTAAACGGTTAACTTTAACCGTTAAAGACTTAACAATATTCTTTATAAGATTTTCATATATAAATATATATATATACATACATATATATATATATATATATATATGTATGTACACATCTAAAATTGCATAAATAATCTCTTTCTCTCACCATTTTCTAATTGCACAATGAGGAAGAGGATTATTGGGTGTATGTATGAACGGGACAGAGCAATAATTTTTTTGGACCAGAATCTCGTGAGGAAGAGAGTAAAGGAACCAATGAGGAATCAGGACCATTTCCATTGGAGGCAGTCGTACTGTGTGTGTATATAAATATATTAGATATAATATATATGTACATTATAGATACAAATATCTTATTTAATTTAACTTTATAAAATATTAAGGAATGTGTTTGACTTTCATAGAATTACTAATTTATCCTTTTCATAGGATTAATGTGAAAATTAGTAGCCGTTATCTTTGATGTGCTCTAAGTGTGCACCACGACTTTTATTCGGCAAAGGACTATAAAGAGGCAAACTAGTCTTGGCTGACCGGTCCAACCTAGAAGGACATTGACGGGATTGAAAGTGAGACATTTGATCGTCACATTCACTACTCCAATCATTGGATTTTTCCCGAAGGAATAATTTATCCTTCTTATTAATTTAACTAGTAGTGCTGTTTTGGACAAATACGTAATGTAAATAGCAAAATTAAAGGGGTTGTTAAAGATATTTTATATTTAAAATATGTTTATTTCAAAAAATAAAATATTCATTTTAGACAATCAAAACATAAATAATGACATTCATTTTTTTTTTTTTAACACTCATACCTCCCTTAACTTTTTCTATACCCCTCTCCTCGAGGATCAATAATATCATCTCACTTATCTTTGATATGTCTAGAACTCAAGTCCTTGAGGTTGAGGAATAAATGTTCTGGAATTGGAATTATAAATGTATAAATGTATTTAAAATTATTGTTCTGGAATCTTCAACGGAGAGGAGACTCAGGATAGACCTCATAATTTCGTTTTCATTTTTCGAAAAAAAAAAAATTGGAATTATATTTTACCGACAGAATTGACCATTTATGAAAGTTTTTTCATGGATTTCAATCACGGAATTTATAACAATGGTGGTACTATTTTATTTTCTCCAGTACCTTTGTCTTTGTGGTTGGGAGTTTGACATTTTTGAGATGGGCAAATAATTAAGTTGTGGATATTGACATTAATTAAGTTGATATGTTTCGAGGATTTAAAAAAAAAAAACAAAAACATGAATTACAGTGAACAAACTTCCAACGTTACCTTTCATTTGCATGTGGTCTTAAAAGTTTGACCTAAAAGATCTTCGGACATTGAAAAAAGTTACTACAATTCTTCTACTGGCTGCACCAGACAAAAACGTAATACTATCCTTTAGCCTTTTTATTCATGATTCATCACCTAATCTTTACCTCGTGATATGAATTATGAATTTTATTCAAAAGAAAGAAATTTGTTCCGTCAAGCTTAAACATCCCATTTGTCATTAAATATAAGTTATTAAATTCGTTTTGCAAAAAATTAAGGTACCATTTCTTGAATACATCATTAGAGAGGGAATACAAAAAAGATTCTAATTAACTAACAACAATGATTTATAATTACTGATAAAAAAAATTTAATTAAAATTATTTATATTTAGTGATGAAGGGAGTATATAATCTTGACTGTGTTCCGGAGAAAAATGTACTAGTATCCTAAAATTATGGACTCTTCAAAAAGTTTACAGAAGACATGTCACGTATGAGTAACATTAAAAATATTAAATAAAATATCTTATAACTACGTAAAAGAAAAACAGAAAAAAAAAAAAAAAAAAAGACAGATAATTAAAAGATAGGGGAAAAAATTCTTTAAGCAGAGTTTGACATTGAGTAATTTTATTATGATTGTATAAATATTTTTGACCCAACATGATTTCCAAGAATCGAATCTAAAATTTCTTAATTATGGGACAGACTCCTTTGTCACTTTCTATAGTTATGTACAAACTTTATTTTTTTAATTGCCATCCTTTGAATTAAATTTAATTAAGTTTAAGTATACGGACTTTTTTAAAGAACATGGCAATGCCTGCAATGATGATACCGATGGGATTTGGATCCAGAAGTGAGTTAAGAAGGCCTTTAAGCAATCACACCTGGCCATTGTTTGCTCTGTATTCATTCATGTACTCCCTACTACTACTAGTACTGATGCCCACTGACTGGCTTATTGCCATGAGTGTGCAGAGCGGTCGCAATTATCAAATGTACAAAATAGGATAGCAGCCCTGAATTAGTGGTCTCGAATCTGGAGAGACAGATGAATATTTTTCACTTCCATGGAGGGTAAACTTGTCATTGTCTCCATCATGGTCCGTGTGCAGATGACATAAGGAAAAGGAAACGTATTGGAGCTGTTGTTGGGGAAGTACTTTCATAATGTGTAGATTAGATATAGATGATTCTCGTTTATTCAATTCCCGGTCAGATAATTAATTTGCAAATTATATTCGGACAGAGTATGCAGAAGTCATATTCCTTCTACTTATAAAAGACAAATTATGTAATCTTATTAATCACTCATCGAATAAAAAAAATATCAATATTAAATGTTAAAGCAGACAATTAATTCCCTTGATTAAACATACTA
>JAOXNR010000001.1:1838240-1861605 GCA_028571225.1 Parsonsia alboflavescens | reverse complement strand
TATATGTATATGAAAATGTTATGAAGTGCATATGTACATTCCGTATAGAGTGCAATGTTAAGGATAAACTAAATCTTAGGGATATTGGATCAAATTTATTATTTTTTTAAAAATAAAAATAGATGTTAACCGTTATCTTTAATCTTTAGAAGCTTAATTATGTACTATATAAAAAGTGCACATAGCATTATAATATTGTTGACTGGGGTCACAAGGAGTCGTTCAATATCAAAACTTGTAGAAAATCACTCCCGTGATGACGATTTCTGCTGATAATGTATTATAAAATAAAGACTAAAATAGAGAGAAATAGAGAAAGAGCAATCATTTTTTTATTAATCAATTTAGAGAATTTTCAAATTCGGTCAAATGTTTCTGTGTTACAATTAGGATAGGGGAACTTTCCATTTATAGCTATAAGAAGATCAACCTTCATAAATAACTACTATGACCATCATTAATAAACTTTATTAATGGTATTATTAATTAACCACATTAATGGTGTGGTAACCATTGATGAACCTTATTTATGAACCATCATTAATAATTGTAAAGGTTTTCATAATATTGGAGAGTTAGATACGGGATTGCTTTGGAGTGGATATATTCGCATTGGTTTAGTCCAATGAATAGCCATTCATTTATTTCATAATAAAAAAGCTATAATTATAAATTTTTATCTTTCTATCTTCCTAATTTAAATTAAAAGATACACAAAACACAACTATTACAAATATAAATTAAAAGTACAAGAACTTATTTTCACTCTGTTTTTTACTATCTTATCTGCTTTATCTTTTAGAGAAAATTTCTTATTTCGTTCCAAATATTTTTTATTTAATCCATCTGGATTTAAAATTTTTTTTTTAAAAAAAACTTTTAGATCAATAATATTTATATTAAATTTTAAAGTCTCTTATAATTTATTTTAGACATATATTGGTCCTTCATCTTTTTTTTTTTTTCAACCGAAAAGATCCTTTTACTCTGATTTTGACAAAGTTAACGGGGGAAAAAAAAGACCAAATGCTTGAAGGGCATTTTTATCTCATCATTATTCTCGCTCAAGATCTCTAATTAAAAAACAGTCCCATATCGATGGCTTCCCTTATCTGGTGTTGTCGTGGAAGTTTTGGAGAACTTGGCATTTCTAGCGAATGCAAGCAACTTGGTTCTCTACTACAGCGACTATATGCACTTCTCGCCATCCGATTAGTCTAATTTCGTCACCAATTGCATGGGCACTGCTTTCCTTCTCGCCCTTCTCAGTGGCTTCCTTTGTGATGCTTTCTGCACCACCGATCTCATCTTCATGATCTGTGGATTCGTTGAACCTTTGGTAATTAAGGTCTTAATTTATCATTTTTTTTTCTTTTCTGGGGTTTCCCCTCTTTTTGGTATCATCATCACGAGTTTTTAAGTGATTTTTACACATTATTGATTCAACATCATATCATCATCCAATAATTAATTTTCCCTCCATTCAAAGATTTCTTCCTTCTTTTTTTTTTTTTTTTTAATTAATTAAAAAAGTCTTTGCTTTTTTGGTTGGATCCTTGGCCTACACTGCAACAGCATCCAACATGATGCACTAAGTGATTGTCACTTAATTGATTGATTGTAGATGATCAAGGATTAATTTACCTTAGAGGAATTTGAGAATTGGAGAATGGAATAGGTGTGAACGAAAGAGTCCAAGCAAATAATGGCATAATAGAAATTGACACCAATTTAGAAGGTAAGGGATTGAACGATGAAGGTAAGATAGGATTGCTTTTTAATTGGAAGTTTTGAACCGAAAAAATTGATGAAGCAAAAGTGCCCTTTAAGCATTTGACTAAATTTCTTTTTTCCCATTGACTTTGTGGGAAACGGAGTTTTTGAGGCCATGACCTTTTCGATTGAATGAAAAAAAAATAAATGATTAAAATAAAATATAAAGGATTTTAAAAGTTTAATATAAAAATAATGGATTTATTTAGGTCAAGTTAAAAAGAATATGGATCTTAAAAGTTAAAAAATAAAATAAAATTTAGGATCTATGAACCATATCTTTTATATTTAATTTACAAAATATATTTTAAAAAAATAATTAAGAAATAAATGTAAATTTTTTATTATTCTGATAAAAAGCAGTATAGTAAGTTGTGTTTGGGGTTGTCCCTTACACTATATATATATGAAACACAAATTATATTGGAAAAGAATATCGCAATAGAATGTTGCAATCAGTTTGACAGCAGAACATACCTGCCCGATTGACCCTTTGTAACGTTAACCTTAAACCCTAAATCCTATATTTCTCTGATTGTTAAACTTTGGAATTCAATTGACCTAAACCCTAAATCCTATATTTCTCTGATTGTTAAACTGAGGAATTCAATTGACTGCCACTCTGGTTCTTAGGACATTCAGACGATTGTAACAGATGGTGAAGCAGAAATATCAATCGAAGAAGCAGCAAAAGCGCGGCGGAATAGACTTCAAAGTAATTTGTTTGCCCATATAGTTAAAAAATATATATAACTATGTCAAAATGTTATTGCATTTTTGTGATATCAATCCATCTATTTTGCAGAAAATAAAAAGGAAAGTTGGCCGGAAATTGCCGCCCCCAAAGAATGAAACCAGCACTGAAATTAAGTCTAAAGGTAATAATATTAAAGAAAGTTCCATTCTTGAATTGAATTTCTTCTTTTTTATTCATGAATTTTTTTCTTCTTACCATCCATAATTTATCTATTAAGTGAATGGAGAAGTAATTTTATGCGTTTCTGTATATCTGAGGAATGATATCAGATAATTATATTTCTTAATTTTGTTGATAAGAAGGCGATGAACGTTGTGGGCATTAACTAGGGAAAGGTTATAAAGAGTAGAGGTACATAAATAATCATTAATTTGAATACCAGAAAAGAGTGATGAGGTGTAATTTCAATTATTAATTTTCTTTTTCTTTAATCTTTAGAATGAATTAAACCGATTGTAATTGCTTTTTCCTGTTCATTTTTTATTTCCTTAGATGATGTTATTGTCTTATGCTATTCATGAGCATAAAATGAATCAAGGTTTATTGGTAGTCATTGGCTTCATTCTATGAGCAGCAATTATTCTCCTTGAGCAGAGAGTGGTATCAGAGAGGTCAGGCTTAGCTGTGAGTAAAAAGGGTTTGACACTGAAGGAGCTGCTTCAGCAAACAAGTCATCACAATGCAAAAGTCCGCAGAGGTGCCTTTTGTTCTCCTGTTCTCTCCTTAGCACTGATTTATTTTGATGCAGAAAATGGCAATTTTCATAATTGTAGCCGAAAGAGGAATCGAATTTATGAATAAGACTCATTTTATTTTAGGTAAATCGGGAAAACAGGAGAGTATAGTCAAAAAGAGCAAGATGTTTGGAATATTGAAGTTCATGAGTTTCATAAATACTTGCTGTATTTTTGCATGGCTTTCCTTAGAGGACTTCTGTGTACACATAAAAGACCAGATTATCTTTACTTAAGTTCTTACTAAGACTTGCATTCTTGGAATTGCTATATTCTCTAATGAAGATATTCATTTCTGTCATGTGTTTATTTAACAAATTGCACTTGATTTTTGATCCCACCCTCCTAGGTCTTCCAGTGTAAAAACTATTAAGTCATGCGGGGAATTATAGAATTTTAAGAAACTATAGGTTTTTGTTGCAAATAACTTTCATTGCCCCTGTAGTCGTTACTGTGAATTTATGCATTGAAAAATCTCATTTATGCATCTGTTAACATTTATGTGTTCTTTTCGCTTGATATTAACAAGAACCATTTTATTTTTGGTTTTCCTCTAGATGCATTGATTGGTATTAGAGATATATTTCTTAAACACCCGGCTGAGTTGAGGCATCACAAGCTTGCTGCTATAGAGAAACTTCGTGAACGCATCTGTGATGATGATAAACTTGTTCGTGAAACACTATACAAGCTATTTAAGAAAGTGGTCTTACCTAGCTATAAAGATGTAATTCTTCTAAACCTCCTGAAGAAATTATATGTCCATATTATTTCTAGGTGGAATGGGCTTAGTTTTAACTAAAATTTAGCAAAAAAAAAAAAAAAAAGTTTTAGCTCTTATTATCACCTTTAATTTTTCTTAGCATCTGAGTTAGTTATTTTTGTTGAGGCTTCTTATATATTATTGTTCTATTGCTTTTCCTTCAGGATAATCAGGGCCCATTTATATCTTTGATGATGGCATATATTTTCAATGCAATGACACACTTGGGAATAGATGTGCGTGTAATGGCGTTCAAATTTTTTGACCTTGTTGTGCAGAATTATCCATCTTCATTTTCTTTATATGCTGAAAAGGTGTGTCAACATTCTTCCTTCACCTCAATGTTACCGTGTGCGTGAGTTTTTATTTCTGCATGAAAGGAAAGTTTTACGTCAAGCTTTGCTGTCTTTTTTATTCCATTTATCTCAAGTTGTATGTCCCTCTGTTTCCCCCCAAAAAAAAAAATGCTAGACCTTTATTTCACTTTATTCTAAATCCACACATTTTATTTTGAGATGTCATAAAATAAATATCCACTTTCATAAAATGAACATATTTTTCACCTAAAGTTGCATGGACAACTTTCAGGAGTGATTCCCACTTATTCATGTTTCTGAACAACTTCAATTAATAAAGTTTCACAGGTAACCATTTTAATTTTAGGGGATCTGAAGCCACTACCTCATAGTATCATCATTGACCATTTAAATTAATGAGGGTAAGGTGGTAACTTAATTGTGGCTGACATACTCTTCTAAATTTCTGTCTTATATTAAGTGGAGGGATGAATTTTGTATTTTGCATCCCCTTGCTCTTCTAAAATAAACATATTTTTCATTTAAAGTTACATAAAGAACCTTTTTAATCCAATGGTGTGAATCCCACTGATTCGTGTTTCTGAACCACTTGAATCAGTGTTTCAGAAGTAACCTTCTCAACTTTAAGGGGGGTGTAAAACCACTCTCTCATAGGTATCATCATTAACCATGGTAATTTAACTGCTTTCAACATGCTTTTCTAAATTTCGGTGTTTAGTCGAGAGGAGACATTGAATTTTTGGCAGGGGGAGTATATTTTAGTAAAATATTTTGCCCTAAAATTATGAACCCTAATGCTATCTGCTGAAATTTTGTGTTTTGCACAATACAGATGTTCTCTGGAATGTAGGTATATTCTTCTTCCCTTTGTTGCATAAAAGGCCAGATTTCTTTCTTAGTTGGTTCTGAAAAAGGAAAAACATTTCAATCTGCTGTTATCGCTGCTTCTAGTTATTGACTGCAAACTCTATGAAACTTTTTCCTGTATATTTTAACTCTGAATTGTTCTCTGGTTTGCCTTCTGTTCCGAAATCATAACCTATACATTTCTGTATCTGGTTCTTTCAGTTGCCTCAACATTTCTTTGCTTCAGTCATAATGTTTTATTTGCAGTTGCCTCATGACTGTTCATTTCCCTTGCAGATTCTCCAAAACTATGAAGATATTTTGAGGAAGAGCCAATTTCAGTTACAGGATCAGATCAAGTTAGAGAGTGTCCTTTCTGGATTGGTTCACTGCTTGAGGCTCTTGCCATCTAATAAGAAAGATGATGAGTCATCAATTGAAAATGTACCCTCTTGTTCTTACTGCAAGTACCATCTGGTTAATGTTTTCTAATTATATTTTGGTTCTGCTCTGATTGTATTTTTTATGTTCAAAGTTCTGTTATCTTTCTGAATATTAAATTTTTGCTGATTACATTGTGACATTCACATTATATCTGAAGGTTGTCTTGATATCTCAGAGGTCTTGTAATTGTTGTGTTTTACAGACTAGGTGTAAATTAAAAGTTTTCAGTGAGGACATTTCTTGATTGGTTTTCTAGTGACATCTGTGGAGATCTTGAATGAAGCACTAGTCATTGAGCAAAGTAGCAGTAGTAGAGAAAATGGGAAGGGAGGTCAAATAAGGAATGTTTCAGTCTTGTACAAGCTTCCAACCAGAACAGGAGCCTTTTCCATCATCTTGCTTTTAATAAAGGGAAATTGTCAAGCATGTTTCTTATCCTTGAGAAATCTCTGGATAGCTTAACCTCAGCCTTCATCTTTGAGTTGTTTGTTTTCTCCGTCTTTGCTTTTGCATGTTGAAATCTTTTCCTTGCTGACTTCACTCATTCTAAAATCATGAATCGCAGGAAGTTCATCGGGGAAGGATTTTGCATGCATTTGACCATGATGCTACTGAAGATTCTGCTGGTGAGGGAGATTTCCGACAATAAACAGTCTTCAAGCCACCCACTGTTTGTGGTGTATTTCTTGTATATGTGTCTTTTATCCATGTGATACCTGCCATTTGCTGAGAGTTCTTGCATTATCTGCGCTCCAGGCAACAATAAAAAATAATGATAAAACTCATAACTGTTGATTTAATTAAGAGTTATTGAGAGTAGGGCATATGACACTTCAAAGGGTAAAACTATATTATTTTTGGTAAGTAGTTCTTTGAAATAGAGAAATCTGTTTCTCTTCAAATTGGCTTGTCCCCCTTTCTAGTTTCATGGTAATTGTATGTACATTGTGTCAATTTTTAAGTTTCTATAGGTCAAAAAACTTTGTGAATAAAGGTTGTGCATTTGTTTCTATAAAGAAACAAATGTTTCTCTAGGAGGCCATACATGTTCAGATTGTTACATCATTCAAATCCCCTTGGAAGTACAAAGGTAAATTGCATATGTAGGTTGCCTTCTCAAGTGATGATTTTGTGGTTGACGTACTGCTCTGTTTTCATATAGGAAGTCATTTCTAAACTCTGTTGACCAGGTAGAAAATATTGTTGACACAATGGTCCTCCATACTTCTTTGCAGGGATTTTGAGCATTACTGAAAAACTGCAAGATCTTTTGCCGATTCTAGTTGGTTGTTTTCTGGATGCTCAGTCTTTTGATTGTATGCTGTTAATTCTTGAAAGCATAAATCTTGTGCTCAAATTCTATGTTAATGAGATTATACAAAGTGGAAAATGCCCAATCCATGTTCTGGCAGTTAGTGGAAGAAGACCTGGTTCTGCTTCTAGATGGGATCAGATTTTGTCGCCAGCAACACTAGAAAAACTTTGGGATGTCTTTCCCCTGAAGGTTCAATGAAGTTTATCTTGTTAGACTACAATATCTTCTGAAGTATCTGAAATCATTCTCTTTGAGTTTTTTTCTGTTTCTTAGGTTAAAGCATTTTCTTAGATTTGTTCTCTAAATTTATTTATTTTCCTTTCCAGGGCGATAAGAGATATTTCATATTGAATGCTACTGTCACAGAAATATTTCTGCTGTTGAGTGAATGGAGGTATCCTCATCCTGCTTTGGTGGAAAAATTTCTAGGATTTTTTGAGAGCTCTTTAATTGAAAAGGTCTCTCTCCCCACACTTTTCTCTTCATTTGTTCATTTCAGCTGTCTGAATTATTGGTGTCTGATAATGTGTTTATGCTTTCTGTACAGATATCCAACAATTTCACTGGATCTGGTGAAGTGTTTCATGAAAGACACCTGCTTCCACTTATATCTTTCATTCCAAAACTTGTTATGCGAGTGACAGATGATTGGAGGTCTCGTATTCTTAAGGTGGGCGATGTTTTTTTCCTCTTCTGCATAAGAAGCTGTTTTGTGATTTGATACTAAGTGTGTCCAAGAACTCGGTCATCAGCAACACTTTAATGTATCCGGTAGCATATAAATTTTCCTAATATTAAGCATGAATTCTGGCATTTTTGCAGGCATTTACTGAGGTCTTCAGGAACTGCAGTCCAGAGTCTTCTTTGAAATTGGCCTGTGTCTCTGTCTTAGATGAAATACTTGATCCGGTAAGATGTTTGATTTAACGGTACCTTTTAAACCAGTATATTTGATATTTGATTTCTTTCAAATGTATGAACCCTTTTCTCTCTTGCTTTGGACTCATACCTTGGTGTTTGATGGCCTTCGTAAGCAATGCATCCTTATGGCTCTTCATCATATATTACACTAACAGAAATTCTGTTTGAAATGAGTAGGAAAAGGACTGGGGTTGCTTACTCTTTTCAACTGATCCTGAAATATTGCACTACATGCATATCTGGACAAGTGAGCTTCCTCTGCTGCTAGTCCTTCTGGATAATAAACTTCCAGTGTGTTCGAAGGTGTGAATTTCCCTGCCTTATTTATATCGCAATTTCTTGTCAATAGTCGACAAGTCCAGGCGATGGTTTAATTGCTCACTATGCATTCTCCAGCTTTATGTTTGTTATACCTGATAATCTTGCTGTCTTCTGATGTAAGGAGAATTCTTCTTTGCAGGCTGTGTTGCGTCTTCATCTCAACATGGGGAAGGCTGCAATGTTGAACATTTCATTTATACAGATGTATGACCAAATGCAGGAAAAATTCAGTGATTTTTTCAGTACCAGCTTAGATGGAAGTAAAGCTCATATTTCTGATTATCAATCTGTTTCTTTCCCTCTTTATTGCATATAATGATCTCTTCTTGACTTTCTTTGTATTGCAAAAGGTGCTTCTGGTGGTCCATTCATGAGGTTAACTAGGGATATTCAGGAACTTTCTCTCTCTTGTGTGTATTACTTCTCTTCTTTGCACTCCCCACTGCTCCAATCATTGGCATCATGCTGCTTGAGTAAGTGATATATCTGTTAAACATTCTTATTGGTGTATTGAAGTTTGTCTTTGATTTGAGCTTGAAACTTCTTTATTATTATGTTCAATATCAACCAGAAAGAGTCTGCAATTATGAGGAACTATCTTCAACTGCTCTCTTTTTAACTCTCTATTCCACTAATGTTGCGACAGTCGAGCTTCCAGTCATTTGCACATCAGTGTTTTTATATTTATAATATTTCTTTTTACATGTCGCTAGCATCTTTTTGCTGGAGATGCTTGTCTAAACTAATTAAAATAGAGGGACTCAAATGACTAAAGGAAATGAAATCTAGTTATTCCACTGCATGGTGCATGTGTTTTCATGAATTACAGAATTTAACTACTAGCTCATTGATGCAGGTCAAGATATGGAGCCATTTTTACTTTTCCGAATCTTGGAGATTCTTCATTCAACTTATAAAACTGGAAATGTCCTGATTGCAGATTACATTAGTTTCCTCATCACCTTACTTTCACAGTTCAGAGTTTCTCCTGGTATAGTACTCTCTCTTTTTACCCTTTTCCTTTTTCCAACAGTTGTAGGCTAAAGTTATCATTGCATCTCTTTCTTGAATAGTTAGATTAGTTATGTTTTCTCTATTCTGTTGTCTCTATGTTACTCACTGCTGGTTGACATATTAAGAACATGTTTCAGTTTTTGCTTGATCTAGAAATTCTTTTATCTGTTCTCCTTAAAAGGGGAATGAAAGGATATTTTGTTATTTCTTTTTCTTGCCCTTTAGTTTTTGGCTTTCCATGAAGTTTGACTTGTGAAATTCGAGAAAAAGTTTTTGACTTGGAAAATAGAGTGCTTGTCTAAGGCAGAAAGAATCTCTTGTTTTCAATAGCATTTAAACATGCTTTCTATTGGTTTTCCTCATCCAAAACCGGAAGAGATTTCTGGTTATGATTTACAACTTTTTGAAGAAGAATTTATATATCACGTGACTAATGGGGATGATTATCTGAGAAACCAAGGCAAGAATGATTTCCTTATATTTTAAGCTTTTGCTTGATAAACAGAATTTTTTTTTTTTTTTTCAATGAGAAGACCTGTTATGAGGACATGAGAATTTGCAGAGAAAGCCAGTGGCACAGAGTTATGAGTCTAGGAACAAGAACTGGAAAAATGGTTGAGTTTCTACTTCTTATGTTGTCAGCTTGTGGAGAATCACCTGGTGACATTGGGAATAAGTTTCAAGGTTGGTAACAGGAAGAGGATTAGGTTCTCCCCTGACTTCTGGATATGACATGCTCCTCTGAGATTCCAAGACCTCCTTTAGATTTGCAGCAAATGAAGTTGTGCTGATATCTCGATTCTCTTCTTCTCAAATGAAGATTCATACAAGTTGGAACCAGGTTTGGTTTTTAGGAGCGACTGAGATCATTTGGAAACCGAAATAGGTTCATGAGTTGTTGGTTTTCCTCTATAAAACACCACCTAGCTGTTCAAAACATAGATGCATTGGTATGGAAGAGTTTTTAAGAATGACTATTCTGGATCAAGTCCCATTCTGCATCTTTTACTAGGAGTTTTGGTTGTACTTTTCCACCAAGAGCAATTTGCAAGAACCCCTTCTACAAGGTCAGTTTTTCACATGAAATCTTGCTTCTGAGGCAATTCCACCTCAAGAAAATTTGTAGAAGAAAGGGCTTTATCTGTGCTCTAAAAGCTTTAGAAACTGTGTACAATCTCTAACAAACTGTGTACAAACTGGTTTTCCTCTATAATACACGACCTAGCTGTTCAAAAAATAGATGCTTTGGTATGGAAGAGTTTTTAAGAATGACAATTCTGGATCAAGTCCCATTCCGCATCTTTTTCTAGGAGTTTTGGTGGTACTTTTCCACCAAGAGCAATTTGCAAGAACCCCTTCTACTAGGTCAGTTTTTCACATGAAATCATGCTTCTGAGGCAATTCCACCTCAAGAAAATTTGTAGAAGAAAGGGCTTTATCTGTGCTCTAGAAGCTTTAGAAACTGTGTACAATCTATAACAAACTGTGTACAAACTGGTTTTCCTCTATAACACACCACCTAGCTGTTCAAAAAATAGATGCTTTGGTATGGAAGAGTTTTTAAGAATGACTATTCTGGGTCAAGTCCCATTCTGCATCTTTTACTAGGAGTTTTGGCTGTACTTTTCCACCAAGAGCAATTTGCAAGAACCCCTTCTAAAAGTTCAGTTTTTTGCGTGAAATCTTGCTTCTGAGGCAATTCCACCTCAAGAAATTTTGTAGAAGAAATGAAAAGTTGACTGCTTCATCTGTGCTCTAAAAGCTTTAGAAACAGTGTCCAGTCTTATCCTCTACTTTGAGAATGGTCCTTACTCCTTTTAGAAATATATGGTTAGTTATGACTAATGAAAAGGTGTGGGATGTAGCACCTCTCAGCAATTCTTAATCAATTTTGAGTGGAATGAACTATAGGACTTTTTCAGGATGTTAAACTACTGCTGTATAGGCTTGAATTTAGCTGTATCTGCCTCAGCCATTTGGTATTGTGGTGCAGGGAAGCTCGTATGGTTGAGGCTAGTGCTTTGTGCAGCTTTGAGTTCCTTTAGTATTTGACTATTTAGGCATCTTTCTGGTTTCATTTTGCACATAGCCTGTGTTGTGGGAGCACCTCCTTGGTGCAATCTATGTTATATTTTTTGGGGAAAAATTATGCCTTTAGACTCACCATTAGCCTCTCTTTTCCCTTTAATTGTTAACTTATTTCTAGTAATTTCTGTACTTAATAACTGAAAAGCTTGGAACATTCTGCAGAAGATACAGGTCCTGCTAGAAGGAGAGACGGGATTTCAACTCATGAAACTTATAGATCCCTCAGTAATGTTGTTGGCTCATCTCTACGTCAAATGGGAGACAATTGTCTTGTTTCCCAGATGTTGGAGAAAATAATTCTTGATCACGTGGTGAGCCAAAGGATTGCTTTTCATGGCTTTTGTATTTAATGTATCTAATAGATTTGGATGAAATCTTTTGTGTATGATGAGTTCAGTTAATCTAGTTGTTGTAACACTGATGGATACCCATATGTTGCCTTTGCGGTCAGGCACTCACACTTCCAGCTGATAACATCTGTGGTCTTTTGAGGGTGCTTATAATTCTGAACTCCAAACCTACAAGGCTTTCTGAGTTGAATATCGTCAAATTAGGTCATTTTCTTCCAGGATACTTGATACGTATTGCTTCTGTAAGTATTGTCCGTCTTTCTTTATAAGGGCAAAAAGGTTTATTGTAATAAATTCAATTTGTCTGTTATTTGATTATATCTCCTTCCATTTGCCCTCTGCAACTCCTTAGATGCCAAAGATATTGTCTTCCATGATCTAAGTATTAGTTTGTGACAATAACCTTTTTGCTTAGACAAATTGCTTGTAAGAGAAAACATTAAACATTATTACTCTCAACCCCACTTATAAAAAAGCAATCACTGATTTTATCAATAATCCACTGGCCTTATTTGACACACATAGTAGTTTGTTTAACATGCTTCACAATTCCATACAACGTCATTATGGTCTCTGGATGATAGTGTAGTGGTCTGTACTATCCAAGAGATTCTTAGCTCTTCAAGATATTCATAGGAGGTGGTGCAAATGAGGCAAGTCGAGCAATGCGCCTACATAAAATTTTACATATATATTTTGCAAAAAAAGAAAGATATTATATATTAAATATATAATTATATGTAATTTAAATAAAATTTTACATAAAAAGATATATTATAGTATTAAAATCTGGTTGGCTCACGAGCTTCGCGGTTCATAGAAATGGCTGAAGCTCAATTCAACATTAAACTTGAGCACAATTTTAGCTTAACTTGGGCTTGAGCTTGAATCAAGCCAAGGCAGCTTGAGCTCAGTTTGACTGGCTCAAAATTTGCTTTGTTCATTTGCATCCCTAGAACTGAATATTATAATTACTAATAAGTGACATTCTTGTTTATTTCTTAACTTATTTGAGTGTTGTTGCTGGAAATTCCTTAAAAATGTCCTATTCCATTATAATGGTTTCTTGAAAGATTTAATACTCCTTTCTGTAGAAGCAAATCACTAACTCTTTTAGCACTTTCATGCAGAGTATGCAAGATGATCAGGAACGTAGTTCCACTGAGAAAATTAATGATAGCTACTATTATCTTCTACCCTGTTTTATCCTGTTCAGCCACAGCTCCAAGCTCCTGTATCTTGTCTTAAATTCTCTGAAATTGCTGATAGCTGAAGAAGTTCTGTTGCTCTCTCCTCATCGTTCTCACTCCATAAACAACCAATTGAATCGCACATACACAATTCTATCTCTTCTGTTAATGATGCATGACGATATTAAGATGAAGAGACTTCTACTGTCACATAAAACACATGTCAAGGGTATAATAGGGGAAGTGGTCAAGCATCAGGTATGGCCTCTTTGTATACCTTTTTCATGAGAAAATATACTTTCCATTTGTTGGGGGCATGATATTTAGAATGTGCTACTACACAAAATCATCTTGTTCATGTATTCTATATGTTGAATGACAACCTGTCATCAGTTTATGCCAAAAGTGAATTTTCTGATTAATTTTTTAGTTTCTTATGTTGCTTATGGCATTTAGCTTCAATGTTGAATTGCATAATGTTGTGAATGCTGGTTATTGGATAAAGATTCTTTATCGTGTGCGATTTGTTGCTCAGTGATTCTTCTCCCTATAAATGGCAAATGACAAATTTGTTAAAAAGTTTATCCTTTCTTGAGTTCTTCCTGCACAACCAAATGGACGGCAGGCTGTTTTCCTGTACAGTGAATTTTTGCATTCATTTCTGAAAATGAGAAGGCACTATTTGACCATTTATTCTCTAAATTCGCATCAATGGTCAATCACTGTAAGGTATAATCTTCTGGAGCTCATATATGGGATCAACTACTGAAGCAGGTTTAGCATCATTTGATTGTTGTAACTACTGTGCTGTACCTTAATGGGTGGTGGTCTACTATTAACGAGTGGTTTCAAAAATGAATTAGCAGTGGGCTCTTTCTATCATATGAGTTGTTGAAAACTAAAATATGTGATTAAATGGATTTTGTTCACTGTTTTCTAAATTTTTTCATCAAAATAAAGACTAGCCAAGTTGTAAGCCAATCAAGTTCGTCTTCCGTCCTTCACAAAACACCAATTTTAAGCATCCACACATCCAATACAAAAGTTTCTCATTGTTTTTTTTTTTCCCAGCCAGTCATTTGTTAACCATTTATTTCGTTAAAGTATGGAGCCCTCAAGGAAATGCTAAGATAATGAGGGCAGTTAATGGTTGTTTTTTTTTGGATACTTGATCAGCTTGTGCCCAAAGAGTATGGAAGAACTCTGGTAGAAGCTCATGTCTCTAAGTTGATGAACTGTACATTTGATTTAGAATATAGGAACGACAAAGGTAAACAAAGGATTACACCAATAATTCAGTGTCGAAAAGATAATGTGCTTTGTTTATATTGAGCATCATTCCTGAAATTTGGTCCAGTATGGCTGCTATTTGTTCCTATATACTTTCAGCTATAATCTGACATGCAGTTGACAGTTAAAATCTATGTTTCCTGTTTACAGTTGTCTGGAGAATTGAACATTTCTGTAGAAGAAACTCATAAAATTCAAAACGCACTTGCTCGTCTAGAGTTGGAATTTGTTTGATCATTGTTTGAGTGAAAATGCTGTGAAGGTGCAAGGGAACAAAAAGTAAGTTTTTTTGTTGGGCTTGCATGAATATGATGGGTTGTATCTCGCAATTTGTCTATTTTATTTGTTTTCTTGTGTTTGTCACCAGTAAGTTTTTATGTTCTCAATTGCAAGTATTATTGGCATGGTACTACTACTTTAACAGAGATTGCCAGTTTCTTCGAATTGTAACATGAGATGGTCATCACCCCCAAGCCCCCCGGTTCCAGGGAACAAAGTGCATGTGTCATTAAGTTTTTTTTTCGCTGCTCTTCTCTTATAATAACCTTTAGCAACTCAAAGATGTAAAGTGTTATCTTCTTTCACTCTCTATAATGGCTATGAGCTCCCCCCTATGAATTTTTTATTGGAACACCTTCCAGCGTTAAAAAGACTATGAACATAATAACCTTCTTAGAATTTATTCATGAGATATACATTAAAATTAAATGTCTTCTTTTGATTTTCTTTTGATCTCGCATATGAAAATTAATTGGGCTATTTTAGCCGTGAATAAGTAGTATACTACAGTACATCTTTTATGTAAAACAGAGGGAACATATATTTTATTGTAAGAAGCTCTTAATAAATCTCTTCATTCTGTTTTCTTTTGCTTTTAGGTTAAAAAGGAACTCCGGGAAGAGAATATTGGGAGCAATCTGCACTCTTCAGCTGACTATTTGGCAGTTCTGTAGATGGTACTGTTGCCAGACTGACTAACACATGGTGAGGACAGAGGCATGTTTTTGTTCTATCATGTCGAGGAACTGGCTCCACCAACCGAAGAAAAATTTGCCTTCTTCCATATCTGTAAATTCAGCCTTCAAGTAGACTATTTTGATGACTGTAATACAAGTTATCTATATTTGTATAGGTATTACTTAGTCCATCTGAAATTAAATTTCTCCATTTTTATTTTTAAATCTCTTTATGATAAATATATATTACATTACATTCCACTGACTTTTAATTAATTCAGATAGGTGACTTGGAATTTTCATTTCTTTTCTAAAACAAGTAAATTTTTTGCATACTATCATTATCTTTTTAATTCAAGGATTTACATTTATATGGTACCATTTTATCACACTAATACTTATGTTAATGAGAAAAGTAGAGGGACAATCAAATGTTTTTCTTTAAATTTTAATTGAGTTAAAGTAAGATATTTAATGTTAGATGGTAGGAATTTTTAATATTTTAATCAATTCCGGACGGTTGTGCAAGGCACATAAGCTGTTCGGGCATGTTTATTCATGAAGCGGGACAATTACGGGTGAATAAGAAGAAAAAAAAAACGAACTTCTATCTTATGAAATCAACCTTATCAAAGTTTTAAGATGTCCAGCAATTCTCATTCATAATGTCAAACCAAATAATTGGAGTAGACATGTCCAGTTTACATCCCAATCTGGTATAATGGAGACAGATGATAGTTCCGATTTCCGAGTTGTGAGCTTCATTCATTCACATCACAAGTGAGTAGTAGTTAATAAAATGAATAACCACTGCTAATTCTGGGAGGGGCGTAAGCAGGAAAGGATTATATCCTATCCACCAAAAAGATGTCTTCCAATACACTAAATTGCAAACTTATTGGCCCCCCAAAGAGCAAAATAAGCATAGGGGAAAAAAATATAGATGACAATAGTTACGATGTCCATACAATGGAGTGTGTAAATACAATCTTTGAGGATAAATTGACCGCAATTTTTCTCCAGTAAAAATAAGAAAGGAAAAAAAGAGAGAGTAAAAACATTCCGCCATTCTCCGACATTTCTACAAAAACCTAGCTTCTGCTTCTGGATGGTACAGTGTCTGCTTCTAGGATCTCACAAACACAAAAGAACAATTAGAAAAAATTTTCCGGATGTCCTCTGGATAATATCATTAGATTTTGCTACTGCAATGGAAAATGTTGAATAGGCCTCAACACAATCCAGCTCAAATCTAGGGACCCTGCAGATAACATGGAAAAATCATGTAATTTAGTAGACATCTACTTGAAAGTGGTGTCATGTGAAGAGCATTAGAACTAATCAAGTGTTTGCCAGAAATGAAGGCAAGGGATGAAAATTGAACAATCAGATTTAGACAGGCCAAAAAGGGCTGCCAATCTACAATGAGAAGGATAGCTTCTTCTGCACTCTGGTCAGAAAGGTCAAGCACTGACAGTAATGAAACATGGACAAAGATTGAGATGCAGGGGACCTTTTTAACATGGACCGACACAATCAGTTACATACCACTATAGGGAACATAACGCTCATTGCATGACCAGAATTTTAGCTTCCTCCCTTCTGCTTGAGAGTAATCTTGTCTCCCAGGCTGAGGGCAATTCCTTGAGTCTTGCTCCTTATTCTAATATAACCACTCAACTTACCATCTGTTTGTTTCTCAATGCTTACATTCACTAAAGCATCCTCCCCAAACACACTCTTTGCATATAGATTAGCAGCTAGAAATCCACATTCTCCTTCCAAAGCCGACCTGAAAAAAAAAGAACAGAAACGGCAATCAATAGTTAAATCCTAAACATTCACTTCATTATACAATGCAACTATATTTTTTAAGCGTGACCCCCATTGGGACAATGTATTTTTAAGATGCCATACTGAAGGAGGGAAGAAAAAAAAAGTGGGGAGGGTGAGGGTGGTCGGAGGATTAGTTGCAGCTATAATAAATAGACAAGTGGAGATAAAAAGAAGTAACAAATCATGCAATCCCAACCCTAGTCTACCAAAGAAATGAATAATGGAAACTCAAAAAGCCAGGAGAGGGAGGTCTCACTGTGCAGTCAGGCATTTCATGTTGGTAGATTTAATAATATGGTCAAGAAATTCCTTCTCGTCTTGAATAACAGTGTTTACAGCAACCTGCCATAGATAATGTCAGAATGAACACCAAAATCACCTATAAAGCATTGAGATACGCCCAACTTAAATAGAGAAGCAGCTGTGGCTGCACTCAAGCTTGGCAGATATAGCAAGCAGCAAACATTATGGCACAACAACATTAAGAGAGGCTTAGTAGAAAGAAAATTCTAGAAATATGGAATTCTTCCATCAATATTATAGTGTGAAGCATTTAAATATGACCAACGACAAGTTTAAATCCTTCTTCTCCAAATGATAAATTGCTACAGAAGACATTCCTGTTCAGGTATCATGAGTAACCTTAAACAAATTTATGTTATACAAGAAACAGATGAAAGATGAACTACGAGAATTTGCTCCAAGGCTTCAGCTGGAAAAAAGGTCAATCTGAATAACTAGAACAAAATGAAATATCAAGACAATAGAGAATCTGGTAAACCACAACCATAAAAGAAACTTCAAAACACACTATAAAGCCAATGCTCTGAATTGATTTAGAAAATGGAATCTACTTAGGGTGGTAATAGGCTTCTATACTCATAAACATCGTTTATTCACCTATCATTAATGACCTAATGAATATCATTCTCATTGGTTTTCAATCCAAAAAAAATTCCCTTTTACCCTTTTTTTCCTTTGAAAAATAATTTTCATCAAGGAACACCCACAAAAAATTATATTCCCTCCGTTCGGAATTGAATGTCCCATTTTGACTTAACATGAATTTTAAGAAAATCAGTTGACTTAATTCATTTTCCACTTAACAATATTAATTTTTTAAGAAAATTTTAAATAATTTAGGAAATGAGACATTCAGTTTCGGACAACTCAAAATAGAAATGTGCACATTCGGTTCCAAAAGGAGGGAGTATTTTAACATTTCCAAAAATCAGCATGTGGGCCCACAATACAAATTAATTTAACTCAATATTTTTAATCAAATTCAAACATATTTGTTAATTTATTATGAATCTTAACTATCTTACAATTTTATCCAATATGAGGTACCCAACCAAATAAAAAAATCCAACAGAAAAGAGTCAATGATCCTTGTCGAAATGCATTCTCTATTTTTATTTCAAACCAAAAACAAACTTAGAGTTGATATATCAAAGAAACAAATCTCCAGTAAAATAAAATAAAAGAGATATTCTGATACCTTGTTTTCCCATTCAAATTCAGCCCACATTGTCCTGAAAGCAGCATCTGAACACACAGCAGGGGAGATGTAGTCCATAATGTCAATATGGATGTCATTGAGGACAACAACAGTACGCTCAAGTACATTTGAAGTTTCATAAACTATGTTTCCAAATATAACCCCTGTTTCAGTTGATGACACCTTAATATTGGCTTTTATCTGCTTGCTTGATTCAGGAGCTAGTGTGTAGTTCTGTGGCCGCTCAACAAGTTTAAGATCGCCCATTGTAGCCAACTCCAAACACAAATTCTGGAGAGTTTCCTTTGTTCTATTAATCACTGTGACGTCTAGCACAATGTCATAATGATGAACAGTCACATAAGCTTCTGCATAAACAGGATCACTAAACCCTGTCAATTGAAGAATACGATTGAGTTTATTTGCTTCATCTCCCTCCTTAATAAATTCCCCAGTTGCACGCTTCAAGTCGTCTTGGACTTGATCTTCCAACTCCAGCTGGCTCATGCCCTGAAGTATAAATAAAACAAAAAGGAAAGTAAGATAAGCCTAATTCCATAAATTCCTAAACCTCACTAATCACTGAGTGAGGAAACTGTAAAGATTACTAGTATAAAGGAACCAAGCTCAAAACTCATGCATCTTGACAGAGTATTTAAAACTAAATAAAATAAAAACAGACTTAATGAAATAAAGGAACCCAAAATCAATAGCATGCCTAAGAAAATATTAGATGTAACAGCAATACCACCTCTGCATCAAATAGTTAATCTGACAATGCTAAATCACTGATCATAACAGCAATCTTTCACTCCGTTCAATTTTCAAAGTTAATGAGCTATTTTCTTAACCAAAATACACTCCAGAAATTTTTATGTATAGAAACTGAGACTCCAATCGCTTATGAACTTCAGATATCTCTCTGCTGAGTAGAGAAGTACAAAACTAAGAACAAGTAATTGTCAAAACCAAATCACACATAAAAGGAATATATCTCCATTTTAATGGCAGGCATGGCTATAACACATAGGGAATACTTTCTACCAAAGTTACAAGTCCACTCAAGCTAGTAGGACTTAACAGAGCAATATACGATAGGTATTTCTTTTTCTTGTTAATCATTTATTCAGGCAAGAATGTACAAAAATATGCAATCAGTTTTTTAAAGTACAAATGAGTAGCATTAATCATAATAGTTTGTTGAGTTCCTAGAAAGTATAAAATAAGAACAGAACTCCTAACCTTTCTGCTTTTCAAGTGATAGAAGTCAATGAGATCATCTGGTTGAGAATGAGAAGTCTGAGCTTTAGCTTTGATTTCTTCTGTTTCACGTAGCTGCTTATCTGAAAGCATTTTGACAAAGCTCTGACGGCAAGATTCCAACCAGATCTTCCTGATGTCATCTCCGGTGTTACATAACAGTCGTATGCACAGAACAATCCTATCATAAGAATCATTATCAATCGGATGAGGAAGGGCTGATGATTGCCCTAGCTGTAGCATTGAGACCATGATCAACAGTGCACTTGTAGATACTTTGTTGACTTCAACTTTTGACGGTTGAACCTCTTCCAATCTCAGGATGAGTTTTGTCAGTGTGCAAGCAACAACTGCCCCAAGGAAAAAGTCACCCGTAAGGAGAAGAGATCTCAAATTTCCAGTAGTCAAGGATCCTTGGACAACAGTTGGGGGAGAGAAAGCAGTTTCAGAAGCAGCACTTTGAGTGGCATATGTCCCATCAGCAAGGATAGCTGGTCTTCTAGAAGAGACAGTAATGGAGTTTACTTGTTGAGACTTCTTTGTGTCAGCAACTTCCCCTTCTTCAGAAGCAGAGTAAAAGGGCAAGTCCCCAAGGCACTGTTTAATGGTTGCGATCCCACTCTCAACTTCAGAAAGAGATAAACAATATTCTCCAATGATCCAAAGAGCACAGGCACAAACCCGTGCAGCTCGTATCTGGTAGAAAGTATCCAATAACCTTGTCACAATGGAAACCCTTAACTTCGGGTTGGTTTCAATAATTTCTCGCACAAAAACAACAACATCCATTGCAGAAGCAACATTGCTGTCTCCCAAGAAATCCATCAATAAGTGGACAACAGTGCTTGCCACTTCTGGGAATTTTATCGCACAGGAATGGATGGCTTGAATGAGCATCTGGCGGTACTCCCCATTCTTCTCAAGCTCCCCGCTTTGAGTTTTCACAACTTCCTTCTTTAAGGTAAGAACAACCTCATTGACATTTCCAGGTGTGATCAAATCAAGAACTATATCAAGTGTCTTCCTACGTATGTCAAGGTTAGGACTTGACAATGCCCTAAGGACATCCATTATTAGATCAACCATAATGTCTCTATGAGTTGACTTAAGTTCATTGAGACGATCAAGCACAATAAGCTTCACATTGTTGTCGCTCTGAGACTGAAGAAGCTGGCTATAGGTATTGGCCGCAGCTCTAATAGCAGTAGGAGCAGAGGACAGTGAAACAAGGGTGCCAGCACATTCATAAATAACAGCAGCAGAAGGGGCATTGAGCAGAGCTATAATGATCTTTATGTATCTCCCCTTCTCAGCCTTGTTTGTTCTACAAACCTTCCGGATCAACTCAAGGACAACCATTTGAAGCAATTCCCCCCAATCTGACACACGATCAACATTTGTCAAGAGGAAATTAATTGCACGATCCTGGGCACAGTTGAAAAGCATCAGAAATGCATTTCTTTTTGCAGATGGGTCCTGTTCAGTTGAAAGAAACTTCTCAATTATCTCAGGGGCATCTGCCAAAAGCTGTTCACCCTGCGGGAGCTTGTATATTGACATCACAGCAAGAATGGCATTCCTCCTCACATACGGATGCCGGTGCTCCAAGTTTAACAGAACTGCAGGGATCAATGGCTCAATGATCTCTACTTCATTCAAGCGGCAGAGGAACCTCAAAGTGACACCCCGAATGTATTCATTAGGGTGATTAAGATTGTTTCTCAGATTCTGACAGATAAGGATCATTTCAGGTAAAACTCGGCCCTTAGAATCAGTTTTGTCAATGATCTCCAAATAAAGTAGCAGCAATTTCTGAACTGTGTGGTCTTCAGAGGGCAACACATACCTAACAATTGTGATGAAAAGTTGGGGCAAGGTCTCTCCATTTAATAAAAGCATTATGGCCTTCTTCATAGCCTCCACCTTGGCAGGAGCATCATGGCCCTCAAGAGCTTCCTTAATCTCATTGGCTAGAGCAGGTGTACCCTTATCAAAGTGAACTAACAAAGAACAGGATTTTTCCATTTCTTGCTACTGATTCACCTGAAACAAACACGAAGATTCAATTGGCGTGCAAGCCACAGATCCCCAATCACAAGTTAAATCAGGAGGAATTACAGACCAGGCATCTACCTATTTATCATTATATAATCCTGGGAAAACTGAACGATTTAACTAGTCATTCTGACTATTTCTACTGGTATAAATAGTCACAGAAACTAGATCAATAGGACCAGTGATAGGAAATTATAAACTTACCAGCTTATATAAAAAAATAACACTAACTAACTAACCTCAAGTGGATAAAATCGACATAATGTCAAAAGCAAAGTAAAAACTTTACAGAAAAAATCACTATTGACAAATCTACAAAATCAAAGATTAAGATCCAATATGCTAAATTCTTCTAAAGACTGCGGAATGTCAATGCACTCATTCAGCAGCCCTAAAATATCAATTTCCCATCAATTCCCAAATTCACCCATATTCAAAGGCATCCACGTCAATTACAATGGCCACAGACAGATTCAGCAGAGGAAAGACAGTAAAAAAAACAGATCTGCCTATTGAAATTAAACGAAAAGGAAAGCACAAGGACTTACCGATGGAATATGCAGCGTCGGCCGGTGGGATCAAAAGGCTGTGTCAAGAGATCAACCGACAGAGACGGAGGGAAGAGAGAGCGAGGGAGGAGAAATTGCGCTTCAGATCTGCGATCCGCAGGCGCAGAGAGAGTTTCCGAGTCCTGAGTCGTACTACCAGAACGAAATTACTAAAAGCCACTCTCTTAAGTATTGTTTGGATCGTACTCCGGAAAAACCAAGTTGTTGGAATTAAAAGATCTGATGTAGCATAATGTGTACCGGACCTACGGCTAGCGTTACTTCTTTCTGCTATTTCTATTTCCTAATTTTCAAAGTGCAGAAAAAAGAAGAAGAAAAAAGAAAAGAAAAATCGTGAATGCCGTTTTATATAAATATATGTACGAATTTGTTAAGACGTGTTCCGAAGCATAGACCTGTCAATTTGGGTCTAGACCCATGGGGCCCATGGACACCCTTCACATGTGGATTGGGCTGGATAAAAATTATATCTATATGGGCTTCAAATCGGATAAGGCCCACAAAAAGGGGGGCTGGGCTGGGCTTGGGAAGGGGGGCCAAGAGGGCTTTTGTTTTTCCCCGCATTCATCCAATCATCCCTGTTCCAATTTTACTCGTCTGAATTTCAAACTTTCGAGTTCCGACATTAACTTCTTTCAGCCTCTCTCAATCAATTTATGTATCTTCTGCAACTGAAAATTTTCTTTGTTTCGTGTGTGTGCCGAGGTAATTTTCTTCTCTCACAAAATCTTCTATCCCTTTTCATTTCCCCCTTCTCTGATTTTCATTCCCTTTGTTTTTTGGTTCGAGCAGTCTTCTGGTCAGCCTGAAACTGGTTCAAGAGAGATTTGATTTCATTATTTTTAAGAGGTAATTTGTCAAACTCATACTATAATATAAAAGAGGACTAAATACATTTTTGTCTCATGACCAAATTCCCTTCCCAGTTGAGTCTCTACATTTAATTTCTATTTTTAACATTTACTGTGGTAATTTTTCTACTGATGATTGAAGAATGTATATATGCCTTTGTGTGATCTGTTTTTCGAACAGAAAAGAAGACTTCATTCAGTAGGTAGAACCAAA
>JAOXNR010000001.1:1774245-1838140 GCA_028571225.1 Parsonsia alboflavescens | reverse complement strand
TAGGAGTTGCTTCTTCAAAGAATATGCTGCGCTTGTATTCTTTTGATGCTCAATCTCAGCCCAGGAAACTTTTGGAGGTAATTTTTAATTCAAAAAAGAGCAAATTAAACCCACCTTTTATATATAATATATAGACTTAATTTTGATGTATCTTTTTCTTCATTTTTTTTGATAGATTGACGCTCATAAGGGTAGAGTAAATGATTTAGCCTTTGCACATGATGTTGGTGGTCTAGTTACATGTGGAGAGGACAAGTTGGTTAAGATATGGAATGCACAAAATGAAAGCTTCGGTGCACATACGATAAAAATGAAGCACCCGTTACATCCATCAACAGAAATGGGAAGGTACATATCTTTAATAATAATAATGTATGTTCACAGGATCATCAAAGTTAACATACGATGACTCCGTGCAGGAGAATCTGATCTTGTGGTCAAGTGATGGGGGAATAGTGAAACGGTGGGCTAAAAGTTCATACAGTAACAATGAGGAGCCGGAATGCTTGTTAGATTCAACTATCCGTTCTGATCATCGATGCGTGGCACTGGCATGCAATGAATTTAACAAAAAATTCTTTGTCTGCTTTCGCAACATGGAGTCCGGCTGTTCTCGGATCTTGGGAATGGATTCAAAGTTTCGTAAGGTGGCAGCTTTCGGAGACATCATGGTTCGGTGGACGCCGAGAGATGCAATGATTCCTAATGTGGAAATAATGGGAGACAGAATATTGGGTGTTGGATGGGACTTCTCTATCAAATTATACGATCTCAACACTTCAAAGCTGTTGGACAATAACAAGTTAGAAGGGAAACTGGATGTAAGTTTAATTTATTTGTCTTTTTTTCTTTTTTTTGGGTTTAATTTTGATATGTATATTAATTAATTAATCTGTATATATCCTGCACCAGGAGGCTTGTCCGAGAATTTGTTCCAACAGGAAAGGAAGTTATATAGCTGTGACTGCTGCTAAGAACAATTCTATCATGATTTTGGCAGATTCCGAAGGCATAAAAATCCGCTGAGGCGTTTCAGAGATTCCTTTCTGTATGAATTTTATTTCAATATTAAATTGTCACAAATATTGCCCAAATTAAGTAATTATTCATTTTTGTGTCTCGCAAATCTTGCCCAACCTTATTTGGAGACTTAATTGAAGTCTTCACCATCTGCAATGTAGGGCTCATATTTACATGCAGTCAATACATTTTGTTGCCGTTGATATAAGTTACACATATTTTAGCCAACGGTGTATTTTTTTATACTAGTTTACCCTTGAATTGGGAAAGGTATAAAACAACCCAAACATTAAACGAATGTTCAGGTTGTTGGATTAATGAAGGTATGGGTTGTTTACCACGGTAGCAGACAAATCGCTCCATCTTTCTCTTTGAAAATAAACCTGTTACGTCTTACCACCCGTAACTTCCCACCTTTTTAATTCTTCTCCTGAAAATACTCCACTTCTCCACTACTCGAACAACCTTTTCACATTCCCGCAAGCTTCAGTTTTTCCCTTCAGCACCTTTTGAAAGATGTCTGATTTAAGGGCTTTTTAATAGTAAAGTTTCGATTTTTTGTTTACTTCTACGAACTAACTTCAGTAAGAGATTCGATCTTTATTAAAATATGTAAAATATATTTGAAGCCCAGGTTATTTCACATCTATTAATTGTTTTGAGATCTTGTGTAGAGTTGTTACATGTCATCCATAATACTTATATATAGTATGAGTTGTATCTTATCTTGTACTGGTTATTTCCAACCTATATGGGTTGTATATGCCATCTCAATTAGATATGTGTCATACAAGTTGTATTCCTACTGTTTTCTCTCCATGTATCGGTTGTTTGGGTACCTTGCACTGGTTGAGTATGGAAAATCTATTAATTGCATAACATCTGGTTGTTTTTTCCTAAATTTATGGGTTGTTTTTGGTTAAGCGTATGAGTTTTTTTCTCTCCATGTATGGATTGTTTGGATACCATGCACTGGTTGGGTTCATTAAGTGTACTGATTGTTTTCTCTCCATGTATGGGTTATTAGGATACCTTGCACTGGTTGGGTATGGCAAATCTGTTACGGTTGTTCATCCTATTCATAATGAACCTTTATTTTGCTAGATTTAGCAATTTCTTATGCATAACAAGGAAGAATGAGGAATTAATATTTCTATAAACCTTAACCACACAACAAAATCAATTCTCGAGAAAGATATAACGGAGGCCATGAAAACAATCCATCCAGTTTGTGAACTAACAACCCCTCAACAGACATGCATGGGACATCTGATAGCATTTGATAATCGCAATCATGTTGCTAGCAACATCCTCCACCAGCTAGCGTGTAGGAGAGTGGTGTTACCTTTACACTTTACAATGAACTGTGGTTCCTCATTAGGGACACAATAGCCAAGTTTAATAGAAGGGAGTTTTGCTTGGTTTCCTGAGTGAAATTTGGCAAGATACCAATGACCATCGCAAACAAACACACAAAGAATAAAACCCGCAATACATGAGGTATTGGCCTACCAAAGATAATGTTACGGTCCAGGATCTATGGGACCTCTTTTTTCATGGCTTTCGTTCAGGACGGAAGAATGAAAAAGTCCAAAAAGGGGATGATGTGAAGCTAGCCCTGCTGCTCATTTCTCACGTATCACTGATGGGCTGCTCCCTAAACTTCACCATACAGTAATGGGCACTTGATTTGGTAAATGATGGGGCTGGATGGGATGCATTTCCCTGGGGTAGCCTGTTGCACGAAATGTTGATATACTGGATTGATAAAGATTGGTGGTCTCCAGCGAGCATAAGTGCAAAGGAAGCAAGAAAGGGTGGAAAAATTATTTGATACCCTGTGCATGGATATATCTAGGCCCTGAAGGTGAAGTGTAGTCTTTAAGTGGGTGTTAGGGTTGTTTAATGTCTATGTGCATGTTGTTTATTAAATATGGGCGGGTTGTTTAATATGTATATGCGGATTGTTGAGTGTGTGTGTGAGGGTTGATGAGTGTATGTGTGGGATGTTGGGTGTGTATGTGTGGGCTGTTTTAGCGGTTTTTTTTATAATGAAACCGAGATGATCTTTTTTAATTCAATTTTGGGCATTAGAGGTAATTCCTGCTCTAAGCAAGTTTGCTAAAATTGTGACTATTCCAACTAATCTAATCTGGCATCCAAGGATGTTGAAGTATCTGTGGAATACCAAAAAAACAAAATCTAAACAGGGAATTCAACATAATGGAATCAAAAAAATAGGTAAGCACCTGCTTCTTGTCGGATTCTAAACAACCCATGCATACACATTAAACAGTCCGCACATACACACTCAACAACTGTCCTGAATTTGACATCATTTGTGTTTTGCAACTGGTTGCGGCTGTAAATCTAGAGCTAACTGAAGAGGAGATGGCCAATGATTACTGAGTTGAGGTAGATGAGGATGACGATGTCAATGACATAACTTGCTTGCATTATGATCTATGGATGAGTGGGCATGTTGAAAAAATTCCTTGGACCAACAAGCTCTAGTAATTGCCTCAGAGCCAATAATGATGGAAGATCCAATGATGGAGAAAGAGGAAAGCATGTCAAAGGACACAAAATCTGAGCAAGAGGCAAGCATGGAGAAAAACACAAGGACGGAGGAAGAGGAAAGTGATGATGATGCCTTCCTCTACATAGGGACAAAGGAGTTTCTTAATTCAGGGGAGTCAAAAGATCTGGTGGGATCGAGTTCCTTGTCTAAAACTCTTACCTTCCCCCCTCCCCCAACCCCCAACCCAAGAAAAGAACAAGATCTTCTACTACTCCCCCCAAAAAAAAATAAAAAGTTTCTGTTGAGAAGGAACCGCCACACCAACGAAGTGGAAATTTTTCTGAAAGCTTAAAGCAACAAATAATGACTACAGTGGAGGAGAGGTTCAGAAAATTTGAAAAGGAACAGAGAGTGAAGACAGAGGAGGTTTTGAATGAACTGGCAGAGATCTAGAAAAAATAAAAAGCTTTTGTAGATATTTTGTCAACACTTGGAACTGAGGAACCGGAGAAGGCAGAAAATGAAAAAGAAGGAAAACAAGGAACCAAGGAAGAGAAAAAGAAAAGGAGGAAGAAAAAGAAGGAACTGAGGAGGAGAAAAAAGAGATGGAGGAAGGTAAAAGAGAGAATGAGGAAGAGGAAAAAGGAATGGAGAACGATAAAGAAGGAACTGAAGAGGAGCAAAAAGAAATGGAGGAAGAAAAAGAAGGAACTGAGGAAGAGAAAAAGGGAACTGCGGAAGGAAAAAAAGGAACTAGGGAAGAGAAAAAAGAAATGGAGGAAGAAAAAGAAGGAACCGATGAGAAGGAACAAGTGAATGAGAAGAAGAAAGATGAGATAGGAAATGAGTCTGGAGTTGGGGAGTTCAACCCATTGCCATCAATAAGAACACCATCTCCCATAGGGAAGGCCCAGGAGGATCAAGACGCTTCACAAATAGAGCTCCCAATGCATCTTGCATTGGTCATAAGTCAGTGGCTTAAGAGTCCTTACATTGATCCCTTCAAGCCCGTAACCAAAGAGATGAAGACTACGTACAACGACTTGCAAGAGGAGTACGAAAAATTAAAAGCCAAGCCAAACGCTTAGTAAGATACTACCCCCAAACATGTTTGTTTACGATATTCAACCTATCTGTTTGTATTGTCACGAGTTATTTTTTCAAACCCAACCCTCTGTTTGTATTGTCACGATATTCAACCTATCTGCTTAGTAAGATACTACCCTCTGCCCTTAAAAGCCAGGCTAATAAGCCCTTGATGTTATTGTTGCTTGGTTTTTCAAACCCAACCCTCCAAAATTGTGAGGTAGGGCTTGGCCAGCTCCAATTGACACTTCTATGTACTATTGTATGTACAAATACGATAATGAATAAGTTTGAGTTTTTCATTCAATTGTAGACTCTTGAGTTTCTTGTTCAGACTACGTGCTTGTATCTTCTATCCTATGTCTCCATGGGTAACGCCCTATTGTGTGACTACGTTCTTTGCATACAGACCATGCCTTCGGCCCACGTCAAACCACAGAAGTTCCAGTGTTTCCAGTCAAAGGTTGAGTCAACGAGCATCCATTCAATCCAAACGGTCTTAAACATGTTTGTCTGCCATGAGCAATCGCATAACACAATGTACATTGTCTCCTTCTCTAAACTTCACCTGTGGAAGCAAGTCTCCTAGTCCGAGGTCAGCCGGCCTGGCCTCTCCATAACGGTGGTAAAACAACTATGTTCTTAACAGTTTGTGGCACATTCCAATCAGATGGGTGTGGCACAAGTCTAATGGAACTAGAATATGATGCAACCCAAGAATCTATCGTGTACTGCATGTCAATAAACTCAGCAACAACATCATTAGCATTGAACATCCTACGAAAACATGTGAAAACAACTCTTAACAAATCAGGAAAACAACCCGTGTATCAAGTATAACAACCCATGCATTGACTAAAACAACTCATGCCCCAAGTAAAACAACCGGTGTATAAATCAAAAAAACAACAAGTGTATAAATTAGGAAAACAACCTGTGCACCAAGTGAAACAACTTGTGCGACAAAGAAAGTAACTCGAAACCAACTCAAAACATACCTTAGTGCTGCCAATGCATGTCTACATGGAAGATCAAGTAACTAAAACATTCCACAAGTACATGTAGGATTCAAGATGTCAATTGTGCCATTGTTGTCATTGCTGAATCTCGCCTTGTACGAAAATGTGTACGGGCTTCCACCATGTCAAGGATCATTTTATTGTAGTCCTTAGACAATGCAGTGTTAACAGAGCTTGCTTCATAATGTAGTTCTTGGAACCATCTCATGCCCCAATCTTGGACAACTGAACCATAACTGTAATCTGCATTTTTCGTGCCTCCACTAACATTGAGTTTATTAAATCTACAATATTTTACGTCATGCACGTGTACTGATTAACTGGAGCCTTCACCCACACCCATCTCTTTGGACCCTTGTTGATTAGCCAATCATGTGCAGCCATGTTCAATCCTTGCCATGGTTCTTGGGTAATCAGCCTCTTTGTACGAGTTGGTAACGTTGGTGAATAGAGCAATAATCAAGGGATTTGGGAACAACTTAAACCTGTTTTTCAGATGATAGAAGCACAAGCCATGTGCTACCTCGTTACAATACACATGCAACACTGCCCTCCTGATGCTTGGGTTGTCATCGGAACCAAAGATCAACCCAACGGGGCATCCAATTGTTCCTCTGATTTTGTTCAAGAACTAGGACCAAGAATTGAAATCCTCGACATGGCCAATGAAGAATGCTTACTGGTAGATCTGCTCACCAAAGAACAATTAAGGTAGAATAGGTACGTGCAAGAAAACAACCAAGAGAAATAGGAATATACAATCTATGCAAGTAGAATAGGTACATGCAAATAAACAACCCAGACAAAAGGAACAAATAACCTATACCTTCGATAAATAACCCAAACAAGTACAACAAACAACCCATACCTTAGAATGAACAACCCAGATAATTAGAACAAACAACCTATAAATGTTACCAGTACAACCCGTACATGTTACCAAAACAACCCTAGTCTTTATAAGCTGCTATCAGTAAGATACCCCTGAACTTTCCCTTTAAATGCATAGCATCAATACAAATCACTGGCCTTATATATTGTCAAAATCCCCTCAAACAAGCACCGATGCCCAAAAACAATATTGTAAACAATTTTGATCATCAGTTTCAACACCAGCCAATGTTTCTAAATTCTCTATGACCAGTGTGTGAAAGTATGAAGGTAGGAGTTGAAAGGACTCGTATGGTGATTAAAACATGACTTGCATGGCATGGATGCCTTACCATATGCACAATCAACACCAAGCTCATCTTTCATGATACTGATCACATCCTGAGGCATGTATTGCTTGCACTGATTCCCTTGCATTGTTGGGAATAAATACCTTCCTATTAGGTGAGAGCTTGCCTTTTTATGCCTCATATTTGTGACATGTCGCTAGCACGTGTGACCCTTCACAAACTTACCAACTTGCCAATAGTCACCTTCCATCTTCAACTTCCTCTCATGAAAAATAGAATCACAATGTTCACTCATGCAGCACACGACAAAATGCCAACGACTAGATCTCATTAGCTTCAGGCCGAATTTCTCCTTTAAGGCATACATCTCTACTTCGAACTTCATTTCCTCCTTACTTTTAAAGATATTTCCCTCACATATGTGATCAAGTTCCAAAAATGTTTCTTCTATTGAAACTTCCTACATGCATCCGAAGTCGGTGATAGGGATGACCCACTATCTTACCAAACTAGCTGTACATTTGTCCTCTTCATCATTATTCTCATGCAGGTTGTTTCCAAACGAGTTGTTCTCATATAGGTTATTCCCGAAAAAGTTGTTCTCATTTGGATTGCGATCATCCGAGTTGATATCAAATGAATTGTTAAAATCTAACATGTTAAAGTCCAAGTTGTTTCCATCCGAATTGTTCACATCTGGATTGTTGTTGTTTGGAATGCTCACATCTGGGTTGCTATTAGGCGTGTCGCTGATGTTACCTAACCCGTCAAAGATAGGTTCAAGGCTTTCATCAATCTGGTTTGTTCCAATTACATTAGCACTTGGCTGGCATGCTATGAAAGTCACATTACATGCTCTGGACTGGTATATTGTTGACACGAATACCTGAACAACTAATTCACACAATCTAAGTATCCTTGCAAGATGCACATCATTGTTAAAGAAGATCGGTGGTATTATGTCCTTCTCATTTCTTAGCAACTGAGCAAGCGGTTGTATCTCTTTTCCATTGCACTACATTCCAAGACAATCTTCCACCATCTTCAACAAACCGAGATAGATAAGTTAGATCCAACATCCCATAGAGTAGTATCACCGCCCCTCCCAAATGTCAAATATAGCTAAATCACTTTTGAAGACCTAATTTAAACAGCGTCAGAATGCCTGTGATTTTAAAAACAAACAAAAAGTACAATCCACGCAAATTACATATAACCCGTACCACATAGAGAAACAACTCGTAACACCAATGACTAATAACCAGTAAAATATTATAGGCACGAGCGTTCCAATAGAATCCATGAAGATTACAGACAACTCATACCACCTATAGAAACAACAAGTAACATCGACCACTAACAATCCGTAAAGATTACAGACACAATCTTTCTAGTAGAATCCACAAAGATTACAAACAATCCATACCATCTATGAAACAACTCGGATCACCCCCAAGTAACAACCCCTATAGTACAATGACAAGTCATACTGAGTACAATGACAACCAATAGAAAACCCATGCAACCATTTTTCACATTCGATGCACTGCCACGAACAACCTATATACAGCCAAGTTTTGAGATCAATCATGACAAAAACATAAAAAAGATATGAATATAGGGAGCATGAAAGATTCGAAGCTTGTACAGCCAATAAAAACAAAAAAGACGAAACCTTTTGAAACCCTAGTTCATAATATATATAAATTGCACAAGAACCAACCAGCAAAAAAATAAACCTATCAGCTTGCAGAGACCATAGAAACAACACGCAAACCATAAAACAGACAAACAACCCATGTATAGCCCCAAAACAAACCGTTCAAATCTACGAAAAAGGGGTGGCATAAACATAGAAAAAGGATGAACATAGGGGAAAACGAAGGATTTGCAGATACAACCATAAGAAACGACAAAGATCAAACCTTTCCAAACCCTAGTTTCATAAAATATCTTGAAACACATGAAGTTCACAACTTTCCAAATGAAAACGAACCCTTAATATATAAAGCTTCAATATTTGAAGTGGAATTTTGAGATGGTGAAGCTTCCAAATTTGACGTTCTTCATCGTGGGCATAGGTGGAGGAGGTGGGGAGAGAGAGTTAGGGCAGATAATAGCTTCAAGCTTCAAGCTTCAAGCTATGCAGATTTTGAAAAAAGAAAAAAATAATAGATTTTTAGAGTTTTTTTCGTTTTTGACCAAGTGAGGATAATGAGATAATTTCATTTTAAAAAATGATTATATTTTGAAATATTAAAAAAGTAACCAAAATTTAAAAGATTTATTCAAAGTGACAATTTCCCGCAATTTCCACTATATACAAATACTTAATTTGTTTACAAACATCGATCTTTTATTTACACAGAATATATCTATACGTACTGGCAGGGTTGTCTCCAAATTAACTTATTCTGGGTATTATGATAAATATACATAAACACATTGCATTTCAAAAAACCTACATACAAACAGCTATTCACATGAAACACAAACCACCATTAATCAACACGATGGAGAAGTATCAGGAGGACTCTGGTCGAAATCTCACAAGATTAGGAAGGAGCTCCGACTGGAGTTTCTTGATCTCTTGTGCATCCACTTTGCAGTATTCCAGTGACAAAGATTGCAAATTCTTCAAAGGTTTTAAATATTGCAATCCCTCGTTCGTGATCGAAGAATTTGACATATTTAAACACACTAGTCCAGTCAGTCCTGCATATGCATTTTCCAAAAAATCAGGTAGAAATTTAGGTTATCAAATTCAGGTTCAACAAAGTTCCTGATCCTACACTCTCATTAAGTTCATAAGAGACAAGACACCATCGAATTCTCAGACTTGGGATTAACAAACCTGAAATCAATTCCAAAGCTCTATCCGTGAGGTTGAGGTTCTGAGAGAGGTTCAGAATCATTAAAGAGGAAAGATCTTTTATATTCTTCACACCAGCATCTGTTAGCCGTCCACCACATATATCAAGGGACACCAGATTCTTAAAAGCTGCTTAAAATAAGGAAATAGATTAGATCACTTGAGCTAAAAAACATAAATCAGCACAACAGTTTCAATATCAAATAAATGTTAGCAAACTACTACAAAGCATGCTTTAAATTTTTTCCCCTGTTTGTTTCTTTTTGTTCTTATATTCTAAGACGCAGAGGGGTTTAAAAATGGGAACATCATTGCTAGAAGCCAATTAAAGCTCAAGTGTACCCTCTCTCTTTTTCATCGTACCTCTCATATAATTTTGGACAAATTTAAGTTCATCCAACCAAAACGATGTACTTTCTTTTCCCTCAACTGTAAAATAAATTCTCCCTCCATTCAAGAATATTTGTCACACTTTGGAAGGTCTTGGGGTAAAATCAAAATAAAATGTTTCATTTGTTTTGTCCATTATATAACCTCATCTCATTTGGTGCTGGCATTACATTTGTTTCGCTTCCAAGGAACAATCATCTAGTACAGAGGATTTTTTTTCTTTTTAAACCTCAGTTACCAGAAAAACTCCAAACCATGAAAAACATAACCTCTAAGTAAAATTGATATCGAGCAAAGCCATAAACATGTAGTTTTGTCGTTTCCAAGTGTGACAACTATTAGAGAACTGAAGCGGACTAAACAAACAATTCCATATACATTCAAAGCAACAAAAACTGCTTAAATAAGGAAGGAATTCCTCACACACTTAAAAGTTTGATTGAGCTTATTAATTCTAGATTTACTTCCATAAAATTACAACCACCTATTTAAATTAGCACATCTAGCTTTATCATAATAAACATAAACAGAAGAGAAATTAATCAGCACGTTGACAAAATTAAGTTAAGCACAAGGAAAAGAATCAGTTACAGAGCAAGGAACTTGTTCCAGAGTCTGTAATACGTGCTCCAAATAGGTCTAAGTGGGTTATTCCAGTCAAACCTGCAATAGTGAGAATCCATTCACTTCATCAACTACTTGAACATGTACGATAAATACCAAGAATAAACTCTTCAAGGCAGTGAAAAATGTGTAGTAAGGGGGAAATCGGCAAAAAAAAAAAGGATATTGAGTACCTGGCAAGGTAGGTCTTCATTTTGATAAGATATCCTTTCAACATAAATATTACAAACTTTCTTTCCAAGTTTCCATATTCTCTTGTTCAAATAAGTACCACTGTCTTTAAATAGTATGAGGTAGAGATGCAGCAGAAAATGAAATTGGTTGGCGTGCTTAAGAGGATGGTAAAATAAATTATTACTTTATTACAAAAAGAATATGCATTTTGAGTTGATAAAATAAGTCTAGTTAGTTATTTTGAAACAGACATTACAAATTGCATTGACAGCACCAAGCCCTAATGAGAGCCAACACTGATGTTGGTAAAACTGTAAAAATGTCATAATAAGGCTTCGCTATAGATCAAAACCTTACTGGTAAGCATTGAAAGCCCACAATCAGTAATCTGGGAAGTATCCACATTGAGTGATTTCAGAGATGTCAATCCAGATAACTTTCTCAATCCATTGTCAGTCACTAATGTGAATGAGAGATCAATGTTCTCGAGATTGATCAGGCCTGATCAACCAGTGATTAATAATAAATCCTCAAAATCTAGAAAATGTAGAATGTAAACAGATCCAAGCAAATTGGGAAATTCAATGAAAGCCATGAATATCAAGCAGAGTACTTCCGAAGTCTGGCAAAGAAAATAGTACAACCAGAATCCGCTTCGAATTACATCACCATAATTCACCAAGCATTTCATAGAAATCAATGTATGTCCTGGTAAAAGATTTTATAACTTTTAACATACATACATACATGCATATATATGCAAGGGTCTGATCCCTTCAGCTAATTTACAGTTTACAGACATTGTCCAAGAAAAAATGAAAATATCAGTGGCTTATCAGCCTTAGCACCTAAAACTGAAACACAAACCTAAAGCACCCTTGTACATCAAACCCAGGAAAGTTATTTACCCAGTAGACATCGTAAAAAAAAATCACTAGCTGATTGAAGCGAAGGTTCAACAGGATCAATATATTTCTGCATTGCAATTAATAGACAAGAACCAAAAGTAGGATGATTTCCAGAAGCAACAACACCGGGGTTGCAAATGAGGAAATAAAAGAAATAGAACAAGAAAGTTCCAAGATTTTGCTCACACACTTCAGATAATCCAAACATGTTTACAGTGGAAATTTCCCATATTATAGAATGTTGTAAACAGCAAACCCTACCATGGAGATGCTGAAGCCCATTGCTACCTACTTCAGAATCAGACAGCCCCAGACATCTTAAACGCCTCAGGCCTGGAAGTCACAGATAAAACCAGAATGCTGAGACTATCCAAGCACCATCTTTTTAGTACACTTTTGGAATGCTAATACCCCACCAGGTAACATGCAAAAAATCATCACCATGGGCACAACCTATCTATGCCTACCCAATGAGGGAAAAAAAGGAAGAAGAGACCCACCATGCAAATGCTTACTCCCATCATTTAAAGATTAGGAATTCATATAAATATACCACCATATTATTCAGTTAGACTACATAAAGAAATCAATGGCCAAACACGGAGAAAAATATTGGATAATTATTGAATCCAAGGATTGGGCCAATGATTAGACAGCCCCTTTAATTGGAAAACAACTATTTTGGAACTCAGTATTCCCTTACACGTAGAATGATCAAAATATATTAGGAAAATGATGTGTCTGCAAATTATCAAATAAAGAGGAATAAATCAAATACCACTTAGATTAACCAGTCCTTCATCACCAATATGGCAAGAATTCAAATTCAGCTTTTCCAATTTGGTTAAACCTGAAAAAAACAAAGAAAGTAAAAAGATTGTTTTATTTTCAGATGTATGCAAAAGAAGTCGAAAAGGCCTAGAAGTAAAGGTATGAAGATTGCTAAATTGGCAAGGAAAATGGTTTTATTCTGTATATAAGTAACTCATGATTGATGGAAAAGCTTAGCATCTTCAAACTAGAAAGTACTGCAAGGAAAATGAAGATGATTGAGCAAGCCAAATATTTGCATGTCTATCAACATCACCAGAAGCTCTCTTCCGAGTGAAGACTATCATTACCACCTAACTACAACAACATGCTTCAGGAACATCTAACACCTTAAGCAACTCCAGATTTATAGTGCAAGTGTGGTTCACTTTCTGGTTATTTTCTGTGTTTTAAGTTTAAAAACTCTCACAATCAAATCTGCACAACCTAATATGGAAAATGTCAGACTCATGAACAACCCAATTTCTATTATCATCTCGCAGAGAAATTCCCCCCAGAAATCCTTAGCCAAAGAAATCCATCTATTTAGATTTCAGGAAGCATGATGAAGAATCACTTGATTCTTTTACGAAGGATCCCTGCTGTAACATGATACGAAAATGACCATAATTTTGTTCTGAAAGTGAGAAGACAATAATATCAAGAGGAGGAGAATTTGGTTTGTTTATTTCCCATGAACATCTTAATTTGAGAAATGAAAAAATGTGTTAGAACACAATGTCATGTTTCAGAATGACCAAGACATAATATTTCTTTACTGGCTGGAGATATTCTGCATAGATTCCCAGAAATATGGAAACATGAAAATAACCTTTCAGATGGACAAGAGACGCATCGGTAATATTGTTGAAACTCAGGTTCAATTCCTTCAAGTTTTCAAGTTCTGAAGATTAAATTAGCAAAAGATATCAATTCTTATCCAACCTTTTAAACATTTAGACAAAGCTAATAAATCCAGATACTCACCCTGAAGTTTATCACAGCCACTATCAGATAAACAGCATCTGGTCAGATTGAGATATTGCAAAGACACCAGGGCTGCAAAGTAAATGCTATATTACTGATAAGTTTACCAATCTGTGAGAAAGTATGTCATGGCAGATGATGAGAAAGACAATTCACAAACACCCCTCCGCAAACCAAAAAGGAAGGGGTGCAGGGGGTAAAACATCAAATAAAAATTTTTAGAAGGAAGGAAAGTGGTTTTAAACTCCAATCTCCTCCTAAAGCTAAATTAAAAATTTATCATTACCCAGGCAGATGCATAAATCTTAAAAAGGAAAGATTTGTGGCATGACATAACTTCAAGGGTTTCCAATACATTATTCATCTAGAACAATATCCAGTTGTTCTGAAAAAGGGTTCTTTATTTGCAATAGTAGGTCAGATAATGGCCGGGGAAGCCTCACTGGGAGTCTTCTGAATACTATTTAGAAAACTAAAAGAGGCTTGTGAAGGCTGCAAGCATGATTTCTTTCCAATAAATTTGATTCAAACTGAACACTTATCAAATTCAATGCATTTCACACATATGTGTATATCTCCAAACCCAACTATAGGTTGCACTAATTTTCCATCATGGAATCATCCATTTACTATCAACTCTTTGTCTTTCATTACAGAATCCAAAAGTAAAAGAAATGGTAGAAACTTCATTTAAAAACAAAAAACAAGAAAGAACGACAACAAAAAACAAGAAAGAACGACAACAAAAAACCCTTCATTAATTAAAAGGTAACCTGAAATTGGATCCAAACAAGAAGATGTAACATGACATCCCTCCACGCTTAGTGAACTAAGGTAGCTTAAACCTGTAATATCACCAAATATTTTTGACAGATGACACACTTGACCAAAATTCACAAGAATTACATTGCATAGGACAACTGAAGATATATTGAAATGGAATTACATATTGCGTAATATAGAGGAAAAGAGGACTAAATTTCAGCAGCTTCAGTAATAATTATCTTAAAGATGTGTTCATAAATTCAGTAACAAAATTATGAAATATCAGAGGCATTCACATTTGCACAATGTGTCAGGTGGCTACCTCCATAGGTTCAAAGACTAATAATCTTGCAATATTTTCTAAGGGCAAAATTCCAAAAAACTTTAAACAGATTAATAGCCTAACATTGTTTTGAAAATTTAAGAGGATTGGATGGCCATTTTGCACATCTCATAAGATTCAAGAATTTCTATAAATGTCCACATTTAGTAAATACTCAATCCAGCCAAATTTACATGTCCTATTTTCTATTTTCACATGTAAGAAAATGTTAAATTTTATGGTTAAAAATAATAAAATATCAATGAACCCTTCTTTAATTAAAAGACTTATTAATCTATTCTCCCTCTCTCTTCCCCTTTATGGAAAGTGGAAAATTCGTTATTGGCTAATGAAAGATCAGTAATAGTGGTTCTTGGAAAAGGTTAGCTCATGAATATGGAAGGCTAGAGTGAGGGTAGATTCAAGGGGCCAAGGGATGAATCATAAATACTCCCTTCATTTAAAAAAAGAAGGCATTCAATCTGTGACAAACAAAAAAAGAAGGATACCTGGACACTTATTTTGGCCACAGGAAGTAATATACAGCAGACATAAATTAGTACCTTTTAGGTAAGATACCCCAACATCTGTGCTGCTAACAAAGCAGATATGTAGTTCCCTCAAATGTGTAAGTCCTTCGAATCATTCAAAAGGAAAATACTATCAGCAAATTTCCACAAACTTCAGCACAAGCAAGATAAAGCAAAAAGAGAGCCTCAATAATAGGTTACCAAAAATACCTGCAAATGATTCAATATCTGAATCTGTAACAGATTTACAGCATCTGATATGAAGAGATTTGAGATTCATCAAACCTAGCAGAAATAGGGTATTATTTCAACATAACTGGTAAAATACAAACAATTTCAAATCATACAAGGAAAATAGAAAATTCAAAATAAAAATCCCAAGCACTTTTCCTGGATTATTCACAAAAGAAGCTGTTTTAAGGTGTTCTTGTCATGTAACTCATTATGTTGCATAAGCTTCAAGAAAATGTGGTGGCAAAGTTATTCTTGAAGGAGCCTCAAAAATGTATACTTTTAGAAACAGCTTCTGATTAGATTTCAATATAAAAACACATTTACCATCTGGGCATAATTTTCAGTGGGTTTTTTTCCCCCAGAAAGGATGAAAGGGCAAAAGGGAGGCCCCGCTAGCTGCTTTATGGATACACAAAGCTAGCAGATATGCTCATATTTGTATGCCACATGTGAGAGCTCTATAAGAAAAATGGAAAGCAAGATAAAATCACATTGGGGGGAAAGAAACCAAATCTAGTCCCCAGTCTCTCAATGAAGTGTATCATAGATTCATAGACATTGCAATAGTTAAGCTTTCAGTGGCATTATTAGATTTATGTTTTCCATTTCTAAATCTGGAAGATACATGAAGCACCACCAGTACATGTTTCTGAAGGGTGAGATGACCACATGAACAGCCCAAGAAAACAAAATGGGAGTATTTTCTCTCTCTTGTTTTTTTCCTTTTGCCTCCAATACAAACCTTTAAGATGGACAAGCCCACCATGAATCCCCAAACATCCATCCAAGTACAACTCCTCCAAATTAATTAATCTGGATAAAGTACGCATTCCTTCAGCACTGATTGCAGAGCTTTTTCTGAGGCCCAGATATGTCAAATTTGATAGACCTGAAGACAAAACTAAAGCTTTACACAACCCAAAGTTAAGGAACTTCAGAAACACCCGAAAAAATTATAGCTAATGTAACATTTTGAAGATCAAAATAATCGAACTGTAGTGTCAATGTAATCATGCCTAATTGACTACAATGTGGAAAACAAAAGTTTGAATACCAGCCAAGAGAGACCCAAGTAGAGTATTCTCTTAATGTAATAGAGAGACATTAGTCATCCTTGTACACTGTCACATATGGGAATATAAATGATGAGACAAAGTGGAGGAGAAGAAAGTAAACAAAATCAATCAGCAAGAAAGAAGTGGTCTGTAAAACATAGTATGGTAAATCAAAGTTCACTTCTTGTGTTGTAACTGAAATGCTTTTTATGTCAAAGCAGGTGGCAGCGAATAGCAAAACTCAGTCCACAACCAATAATCTCTTCAATAAGTGAAGCATACAAGGTAATCTGACGACTTATTATAAGCCTATGTGGATTAAATCTAAGTGAAGCATACAAGGTAATCTGACGACTTATTATAAGCCTATGTGGATTAAATCTAAGCTACTTACAACAGTAGACAGCAGCTAAAAGCAGTAATATATAGCAGTTAAGGAAGTTACCAAAATGATAAATCCATCATCATCCGCATGCATGCTGAGCCTTATTGCTAAAAGTTTTGAACTATTCTCAGCAGGTGATTTGTAATATCAAAATTACATACATTCATGCAGATAATGATTCAAAAGATTCAATAGACAAGTAACACGCTATACATCAATCTTTTCTTAACACCATATAATTAACGTAGTCTTTGACAAAAAATAGCTCAACGGGTCAAAAGGCAGCCACACAAATCTATGTGGAGAATAGAATAGTAAATCTTGACGTGTAGCTTCCATAAATGTTAAAGAAATACACCTGAGAAAACAAACAAGTTTGTGCAAATAAAAATATCAAAAAGTACATAATTTAGCAGCACTTTAGAAAACGAGCTGATCTTTCTTCATGCGCACTTCAATAAAATTGTGAACAAGAGGATATATTCTAGAGAGTTCTAAGACATAGTAGCATCATAAGGTTAGTATCTACCAGCAATCAGGTCTAGCCCATGTTCTGAAATATGATCAAAATGATCAAAAGCTAATGATTGGAGGTTTGTGCAATGCTTTAGGCCACTTAACCCCAGATCAGTAATCTCAGAACTAGAAAGATGAAGAGAAAGTAAAGATGATCCTTGAGAAGAGAGGACATCTATCCAGTGGTCTTTCACTCCTGGATAATCTCCCAGACATATGTCCTGCCATATCACACACCACCATGAGACAGGCATACTTAGAAACATCGAAGTTGTTAAAAACACACAGAATTGTTAAGCACCTGCAGTGCACAGTCCCTGAAAGCTTCGATAGAAGCATCGGATAAAGAGTGGCAGCAAACCAAATCATTGAATATCAACTGGCTTATATCTCTTGGCAGCACAGAAAAAGAAGCATATCTATCAATGTCCTGTTGCAGTTGGAAAGCATAAGATTTGCAGACCAACAGAGCATTGAACCACCTGCAACTCAAACAAAACCAAGCACCTGGCGAATTTGATAGATGCAAAGTTCCAAAAGAGATGGAATACTGCCTCTTCCAGGGCGATAATCAACAATTGGCCGAAGAAATGAAGTCCCTAGCCATTTTGAGCTTGCACTTTTGTAGTTTGAACAAGAGACCCCCCTTCGTATCGTGTATTCATCAGCATGGTCTCTCCGCCAAGAACAAACTCCTCCCATTATAGAACAAGAGATTCACCTGACACCAAATATATCTGGTATGCATGAATGACGAAAATATGAAATGATCACATATAAATCACTATTTTGGACTAGTGATGTTTTTTTTTTTGGGGGGGGTGGAGGCGGGCTGCTTAAGCTATGACACACCAAACACCACCTTAGAGAGTATAGAAGATCAAAAAAATTGAAAATTTTTTTGACAACAATTTATTAAAGAACCCTTCAAGAAAAATTAAATTAAGTGCCAAAAGTGTTTTTTTTTTCATGTATTTCTCAAGTCAAAACAACAAAGCTAATTGCTTCAAACAAGACAACCACCATCAAATATTCAGCAATTTCTGACAAACAATTTACATCATATATCACCAACATAGAACACTAAGAAAAGAGAATTCCCCAAGAAAAGAGCTTTTCCCACAAAAAGCACTCTAAAGAAAAAGTTAAGCAAAACCAATTTATCAAAAAACGAAATGATCAAGGAAGAAAGAAAAAAAGACACCACCTTTGTCATGAAAACAGGCTGCACGTTATAGTCATCATGAACACAACCCATTCAAATATGCATAAATTAAGCAAATAATACCTGAAACACAAGAAAACTAAGTTGATCTTTATAACTCTGCGGTCCAATACGAAAAATGAATCAGAAATTGTGACTGCTATTGTAGGAGTGGAGACAAGTGGAAGAGGAGAACTTTGAAACTGATTGAGCAGAAAAACCGGGGGCAAAAAAGCCTAAAGCGGTGGTGGGGTTTGGAGCCATTAGATGAAAGCAACGTGGCTAAATATTATCTTTTAAGCGTGGCATTTGATTTGCAGCAGAAAGAGAAAAAAAAAAAAAAAACTTCGAAGATAAGGAGGACGAGGAAGCTGTTCGTTTTTTTCTTAGGCAACTCGGATAGGAATTGAATTCTTGATCAGAGGTGGGCAACGGATATTCTGCCTTTTGCTTATTTTAATTATAATTATATTTAATAACAATTTTTCTATTAGGTTTTTCGCATTGTTTCTTTACTTTAATTATTGAAAGAATCTCATTTCCAAAAGAAGCTTTATCCCCTGAGTATGTATTCCAAAAAAAAAAAAAGTATTGGAGTTTCTTGATATCAAATAATCAATATTTTTTAAATTGAACCGGATATTGAACTAAATTAATAGAGAGATTAAAGTTGGATCGAGAGGACAGACCGGATTCAATCAAATTTTTTATCTTTTTATAATTATTTTTAATAATTTATATATAACCTATAAAATTTATACAAAAAACACTTGTAGATAGATAAATTTTTGAATATAGATAACTTGATATCAAATATATAGCTGATATCACTTGATTAAGGCTTAGTGGTTCGAATCTCATTCAAAGCTAACTCAATCGTAGGTCCAAATGGTTTGAGCCTGATTTTGGATTTCTGGTGATTTTTAAAGCTAATCGGACTAGTGACTAATCTTATTCCCGATTAGATCGGTTGATCTGATCGATTCGATTATAATAATCATACAAGTAATTTCATAAAATTTTTAAAAATCCCATTTAGAGCTAGCCCAATAGCCGGTCCAAATGGTTTGAGTCCGATTTTTTATTCATAGTGATTTTTAAACCTAATCGTATCGGTGACCAATCCAATTTCAGGTCAGACTGATTGAATAGGCCAATCCATACCAATTTTAATAACCATGCAAGTAATTCTATAATAGTTTTAAAGATATACTTCCGTCAGAGAATAATATGTAACTTTGATGACTTGTATGCGAAGTCGAACTACTTTACGATCTAAGCAAATCCCTTTTTTCTCCAAAGTCTTTTTTTTTAATAAAAAAGATACAATTGAACAAGTCAAAGTTAAAATATGATATTTAATTTCATATAGGTGAACATGTAATTGTTGATATAATTTTCTTAAATATAATATATATATATATATATATATATATTTATACACGAAAATGTTATAAAGTGTCCTTTTAAGTCTTTAATGATTAACTATTTTTATCATTTAAAAAAATAGTAAATTTGATCCAGTACCCATAGAATTTAGCTTATCCATTTAGGATATAATATATAAAATATTTTTACAAAAAATAATTTTTTATTAAAGATTTTATTAAAAAAAAAAATCAGATATTGACTATTAAAAACTTAACTATGCATTCCATACTCTATAGGATTTTCATGTTTGTGTGTATAAAATGATACAGCCAAAAATAAAATAAAAAAATTGCTTCCTTTAAACTATTTTCTTTTCCTTCTTTTTTTAAAATAAAAACGTTTCTTTCTTTCTTTCGTCATTTTAATTCAAAGATCAACAATTCATGGGATGTCAAAAGGGAGAGACATTTAGTTAAAGAATATCATTAAAAAAGAAAAAATATATATATACCTAAAAAATGTGTTCCATCTTAAAAATTTTAAGCCGAAAGGCGATTTGCAATCACTGTCGTGAAGAGGCCAAAATTTTATCCGAAAGTGACCTTTCTTCGTTCTCCCTCTCTTTCCCTGTCATTCGTTCTTCTTGAGTTGAAAGCTTTAGATGTGACACTTTTTCGACTCAATTTCAATCCCCTTTTTTCCTCTTCTGCCCAACTCATCATTTCAAATCCACCCACTTAATCAACTCATGGTAATGAAATACCAGGTACTTACTACTCACAATGTCGAGTCATTTTTTTTAACATCTAGAATTAACACAAAATTAAATTCCCTATTTTTTCCCCTTACTTTTCTGTAATTTTGTCGAACGAGGGCAAGCAACTTCAACAACAAACGTAACAAGTTCTGATGCAAACAAAAAGATAAAATGCACAGAATCTGTCCTAAATTGACTTGAATAGTATACTAAGTCTCTTATGCCTGGCAGAAGAGGGGGAAAAAAAATTTACAGTAGATGAATAATAATATTCTCTTAACGAGGATATAGAGGTGATCACCATGATCCAGTGGAAGGTAGGAAAGGAAGGGGAGTTAAAAATAAATCAATTGGATTACACACTGGTCAACAGGCATCTGCTTACACGTATAAACAGCAGTGAATACACAACAGAATCAATTTCATCCCAGGCCTCTCAGGCACACAGACAGCCTTGCTTATTATGAAGCAACTGCAGCGCGTGTGGAATTTCGACCTAATCCAATTCCCAATCCTAGAGGAGCAGAATCAGTTTTTGCATTGCTTTGGTGGCTACATTTTGATGAATGGACATGGCCCTGGTGCCCATTTGTACTCTTATTCACGTTAATAACTACATGGCCATTTCCGTTGCCATTCACTTGATGGGAATGGCATGCTCCGTTCTGAAAGTTTGGACTCCTTACCATGTTCATCATCCCAATACCACTTTCAGATTGTGATGATTCTTCATTAACCTCCACGTCCACATTATACCCACCTATCAAGAAATCAGAACAGTTTTTCTTGCATCCATGATCATAGGGATTCCTAAAACGACCACCAGCTCCTCTTAGGTAAGTATAACGCAGTATATTTGAAACCTCATTGGTAGTAATGTTCCGAGAGATCTGTACCAGTGGAAGAATAAAAGTGTTGAAAGAAAATTTGATTTTTTAAAATTGGCAAAATAACTTGTATAGATAGATGTTCATGTTCATATCATTTACACAGGAGGATGACAATGATGCATGTTCTATGGAAGCTTAAGGACCAAACCCCACAGTTCGTTAATTTTCAACTAAAGAGGACAAGAAAAAAACATGTTTTAGACCATAATTGCAAAATAATTCTCAAATTTTATTTTAGCAATTGAAACCAACCACTCCAGAAAGGAAAGAAATTCCTTCACTCTTGTTCAAAAAATTATTGCTAAGAAAAAGAATACATCAGTGAATGAAACAAAGAATTCCTTTTATGTAATATATATATATATATATATATATATATATATATATATACAGGAATTCTATTATGTGCACCAACCGTGTGCACCTGAAGGAAAAATAGAGGAAATCTTCTACGACGTTGTGTTTTTTCAATCTGTAAAGAGAAAGTTGCGACACCGTAAGGTAGATAGATTGAAAAAACACAACGTCGCAGAAGATTTTCGCTATTTTTCCTTCAGGTGCACATGAGGAGCACATAGTTTGATACACATAATAGAAATCCTGTATATATATATATTAATATATATATATATATATTTTTAACAAATATTAAAAACATGTTTCAGCTTTTATGTCATCCAAGCATGCAAAGCCGATGTTGACATCTGATACTCACATGTTTTCTAAATCATAATTTCATTAAAAATAAACAGTTAGCAGAAATCTCAGTTCGACAAAGGATGCAGAACATGGGCTTTCCACTTGCTTCTAAGTTTTGCAACGCAAAGAGTATTAGAACTGTCAACAAACTGAACAGTTTATGCACAAAGCTTGTTCGAGTCGATCACATTAGTAAAAAGCTTGTTCATTTAACGAATGATTTGAATTTGAACAAAAATTTAGCCCAATTAATAAATTACATGAACCTTTTCGTGAATAAATTGGAGCATTCAATGAAACTATAATTCATATAATATTTAACTTTTATATTTATCCTCTAAAAACATATAAAGTTAAAGATTTCTTACATTTATCATATAACATGCAATAAATAAACTCAAAGTCAAATTAATCAAACAATTTGAATTCGACTTGTAAAATTAAACCAGCCTAAAACAAACAAAATTTAAACTTCATGAAATAATAATCGAACAAAATTTTAGCTCAAACTGTTCAAACCAACTCAAGATCTTGAAGCTCAGAAGTTTCAGTTTGATTACAGCTCTACAAGGTATTTGAACATCAATTCCGAACACTATTAAATGGTAACTGGGGACATGAGAAAACAATTTAGTGTTTTCCAGAAACTGAGAAAGAACACCTATATCCCATGATTGTCTTAGACATGTTTTGGAAACAAAATGTTCCAATAATTGAACACCCCACCACCAGAACCCCAATCCCTCGCTCCCCGTCCCCACCACTGAAAAAAAAGGTCAAATCAAATAACCTAACCCAAAAAATAATGTCAATGGAAATTGGATGATCACAGAAATTAATACACACAGAGACATGCAATAACCGAGAAAGGTATTCAAAGCAGAAAAACAGAGCACTAAGTAATATATGTCTGCAGCAGCAGGAATGTGAAACATAACAAGAGAAAAAACACAAAAAAGAAAGCCCTATCTAACAGTAAAACTTTGAGATTTAGAAATTTACTTGAGAAGCTTGAACGGCAGTTAAGACTGCAACTCCTGAGAAGAGGAAAAAATCTGCTAGCAAAAATGATATTGCACCAAGATGCTCAGTACCAGCATGGTTTAACCATGCACCAAAGGATGACGGAGCCAAAGGATCAGTCAGGACTCCTACCATATGAAGTATTTCAGTTCAACTCAGCAAGGAAAACAATTTAAGACAAGAAGACAGAAACATTCAAGTAAAATGCTGACACTACTAAACAAGCACCAAGAACAAATGCTTACGAGTTAGAGCAACTCCACCGGTTATCAGCATTGCCAAGACTTCCAGAACAAGAAACAAGAAGAAATCCCATTTATTCTTCTGCATCAAAAGATTGGTAACATTTGATCAGCAAACAAGAAAACCTAGAAACAAGCTTTAGTGCTTATGTTAAGGACAGCAAGTTGTTTTTATGTTTGAGGCAGACAAATCTATCTCCCAACAAAGACTAAGCGCATTAACTACTCAGTCAGATCTCTCCTTATTTCCACTCTCTAGATGTAAGCATATGCATTAACATTATTCATCTCCCACCCCCCTAGGAACCCCCTTTACTTACCAACATTAGAACTACATTGGTTGGGACAAAATCTACCGGGACAATCATCAAATCTTAAGGACTACTAAAGACACAATTTTCAAAATTTTCTACTCTATGACGGTACACAGCGATGAGCATCCTAATACAAGGGTCATCAAAAAGCATAGTTACCAGGCTTCTCAAATCACCTCCCACCCAGGAACAAAACAAATAGGGCCAACAAAGGAAAGAATAACAGAGAACGTGCACAAGGAAGATGCAGCAGCAAAAGAACCTTGCCAATGCAATTAGAGACCCAAGGGCAATGATGGTCAAATTGCTCAACACAACGATTGCAGGTGGAACAGTGCTTCGCACGAAGAGGCCTAACAATCTGATAAGAAATCAGCAAATAAGACCAGAATCCAATCAATATAAAACACCCAAAGACAAATTAAGAAAGCAAAATTAGATGGCACCTTGCACGTTGAGCAGAGCTGAGACCAATTCCCAGAAAGCAATGCAGGGTGATTGATCTCAATCTTTAACAAAGGTTCCTAATAAATAATATGAAAATAAGCAAAACAATGCCAAGAAGTTGATCTCTTGTTTGAACAGAGTACCAAAGATAAAAACAATAAGCTAAGAAAGAAAATTTTGAATTACATAATTAAACAAGACTACAGACAATGGAGGTCCCATATGAGATAAGTAGGAAGTGGCTTACATCATCTTTCATATCTTGAGAATCGCGTGCATCCATCCTGATGTAACCTGGATCTTTGCTGAAAAGGATGACTCCAACAATTTTTTTTTGTTAATTGCTAATTGCAACTTTGAGCATTTCAGACACGTATCCGTGAAAATATGAAATTCAGGAAACAATCAATCCAAAACTTAAGATGTAAATTCTGATCAGATTGGTAAAACCACAGAACATAGACATGCACAAGTACAACAATGCACTATCAGAGGGGAATTAAAAATTTTTCCCTATAAAATAAATGGTTTGAAGGAAAGCAGGTATGGAACAAACCGACAACATACTATCTGGTGAAGAGTGCTTCTTTTAATTCAATAATACTGCTATCATAATTGAAACAAGCACAAATATGACACATATAGCAATGTATTATCAGATGTATAGTGATTAACATTTCCTCCATATATACATCAAAGACGAGGGATGTGGATTGAAAAAGGACTTATTGCCCGGTAAAGTGTATCTGTTACCAGATGAGCTAACTCTTTGCTATGGAGGACTAAATATTTTATAAAATACGACAGCACGTCACATGGATCATAGACTTAATAATAAAGTCTAGAAATTACATTTCTACTGTAATTCTTCAGGTCAAGGATACTAATTCAAGGTAGAAAGATGAAATCTGATGTCTATTGTGGTGTGAGGTTGAGAAATTATTACCTGCTGCATCTATAGAACAACACTAATCCAGCAGTGGCCGAGAGAACACCGAACCATGCCAGAATAGCAAAGCCAGAAGTTAATTCTGGTAGATTTGAAGCTGTGCATAAAAGGCAGACACAAGATGTTTAAAAATAATATCTTGCTAGAGAACAGCAGATAAAAGGACAAAGATCCTGAAAAGTACCCATGATGACTGAATGAACATAGGTCATGAGTAGCAGAAAGATTATACACCAAAGTATTGGAGCGAGTCCTAACTTGGACAGTTTTCCAAGGCGGCTATTCCCATCACAACGGTTATCAAGCAACCTTCTTGCATTCCCCTATAAGTTACATTTATGAAGAAGGCCTTAACATTAGTTGGTGCAATAAACTTGAGAAACAAACACTTCCTGGGATAAAAACTCAATCATGCATTGTGAACCATTTGCAGGCAAATGAATTAATGCAAATTGTTATATTTGCACCTTATCTAAAAGTTCAAGCTAATAGACAATGACTCTTATCACCCCTTTACATGTGAGTCGAATACAAATTTTCAATAATAGGCCCATCAAGTAAACAAATAACACATAAAAAGGAGAGCACAGAATCTCCTGCTCCAGTTTCCAACTCATTTAAAACTTAAACTGTCAAATCAGGTAGAAATTTAACATGATATTATTAGAGCAAAAGGTCTACGTTCCTGAATTAACAAAATTTATTGTCTCGCCCATTAGTTATTCACCATGTGTCAGGCCTATATTGAGAATTTGAGTTTAGCTCATATGACCGGATGAGGGGGCAGGTTTAGTGTATCAAATCAAGTCCTCTCTATCAACTTAATCTTTTAGATGAGGTAAAAACTTAAACATAAAGTAATCCACTTCATAGCAAATATATGGGGCAAAATAGAAAACATTTTGATACATTCATGAGATTCCTATTCTTCACAGTTGGTATCTGCAATCATAGGTATTTGTGCAAGTTCTTTTCTGACAAATTAAATTTACCAAAGCAAATAATGGGACAACACTCATCTCTTGTTACACAGTTAATCTTAAAATCAAGGAGAAGTAAATATTACTTTCTAGTCAAGAAGATGGAGAAACATAAGAGAGGCATATAGGTATACTTGAACAAGCATTCAGAGTATATTAATTCATAACATTAAAAAAAAAAAAAAAATTGCATGTGGATAATATGGGTCGCTTTCTGTGTTCAAAACTTTTGGATTTGATGTTACTAGGACACATACTAAAAATAGTTAAAAGTATAGAATGATAAATTAATGAAGGTCTGAACATTTGATTTGCAAAATATTTTAGAAAATACATTTAATTTGTATTATGTATTGCATTTGTTGGGTATAAATTTATGAAATTAGATGAGATATAAGGTAAAATTATTTTCAAAGTCCATAAAAGAAAAATAATAAACATTAATAAGAAATCCCAATAATAATCACATAACTGCAATGAATTACTCAAATGGAGTTCCAGACAAAGTTATTCAAGCAAAAATAATTAACAAGTTCATAGGATACCTACAAGGAAAAAGGCAACTTGTCTGTGATTTTTGTCAGAAGCAAGTTGTGCTGGTGTAAGGCCAGTGTTGTCTGCCAACATGAGATCTTCCTTTTTCCCAGCCTGCACCAACACTGTGCATGCTTCTAAATTCCCTCTGATTGCAGCCCAATGCAGAGGAGTACAACCTACAGGCAAAACAACCAAATAGAAGGATTTCCAATCAGGAATAATGACATTGTACTACGGCATATCTTCTTCATTAACTGCTAAAACTCTGGCTAAGACAAGAAACATGTATAACTACCCTCTTTATCCTGTCTTCCCCTATACGCATCCAAAAATAGCAGAAGACGTATACAATCGGCAAAACCCTTGTATGCAGCCCTACAGTTGCAAGCACAGAAAAAAGGAGAAAATAAACTTATTTCAACTGCTTATTCCCAATATATAAAAGAAGAAAAGAATTCATTGAAGAAATACAAATATTTCCGCTGTAAAAGATGAAATGTTTCGATAGATGGTCCTAGCATTCACAGTGGCATTTAAAGAGGAAAAAAAAAGGATTCAAGTATGCAATGACAACAGTTCAGGGACATTTTCTGCAACCTATCAGCCATTATCATAATGGATGATGACAAATGGAAGCAACAATCATCTGGGAATGCACAAACAATCATCTACAACCTTGTATTTCATCTTGAAATGTAGTTTCAAAACTCTTTTGGGTTATATTTAACATGAACTACAAACATGTGTTTGATATTGCTTTTATTCAAGTCAGTTGCTTCTGTATGTTTCCCCTTTCTTTCTTCTTCACTTTGAAAAGGGAAAGGAGAGTTAGGAAAATAAAGAGACCTGATTTTTAAGTTGAACAAATAGACTTTAATAGAAATTAAATTTCTAATACCAGTGCAAAGGACTCCTTCCATCATTATCAGGGACATCAGGATCTGCATTCCATTTTGTAACAATGAAATAAAGGAAAGATGTCTGACCATATTGTGCAGCAACATGAGTAGTCTGCAATAACAGAAAACTCAAAATCAATCACAATCATTTACAGCAAGTGTGGCTTATTAATATATACAATCTTCAAATTCCAATGATTATGACAACCGGATCAAAATTTCTTCAATAGAAATCCATATAAGAGGGAGAATATTAGTGAAGTGATAAAAGTCCACCAAGTCACTTATTTGTCCCCTAAAGTGGATTGGAAATTACTAATTACTAGCATATTATGTTAACTTCCTTTAAAGTTAATAATATATTAAATGCATTTCGTACAATGCAAAGCACGAAAATGAAAACAAACCTGATAACCATACATATCAGCAGTATTCACTCGAGCACCCTCTTGAAGTAAAAGCTCAGCAACTTGGATTGCACCCCTAACAGCACTCCAATGCAATGCCGTTTGCCCAGTATTATCAGCAGCATTGGCATCTCCTCCATGCTGCAAACGTTAAACTAACTCATCAGTTAACAGTCCCAATCCACTCTTATTCTTAAACTTTTTGAGAGACAAATAGCAAGCCATCCCACAATAACCTCAAAGACCTGGACAACATAGTCCTGTAGAGAAAATCAACAATGCTTTACTCTAGCCAATTTTGTACGTGTAAAAAGCTCCGCCAGGATTCTATTATGCAATCTACATTTCATATTGAAAAACTTAGGTGTCCTGAGAAGAACTGCATGTTCTAAGTTAATCAAAAGAACAATAGCTAGAAAAGACACCTAGAGTCCACAGAAAGCATTGAAATGAAAAACGTAAAATTCAAATTTTATATATAAATATATATATATATATTTATTTATTTATACCTCAATAATATATTGAGCTGCTGCCGTGCGGTTATTGAGGGCGGCCCACTGAAGAGCGTAGTAGCCAAGATTATCAGGCTCGGAGACCGAGCAACCCTCAGTTTCCACCAATCTCTGAAGCTTCTCCATATCACCATATGCGGCAGCCGTGTACACATCATTCCTCAAGTTCTCTTCCTCTATTTCGCCGGCAATATTGGCCAAGGACGTCGATTGGCCATGATCTCGGGATTCGAGCTCCTCCACAACCTCGATCTCTGACGTCATACCACAAATTTAACAAATACCAATACAATTTCCGCCGGAGAAAGGAATGAATACTGTATTTGTAGGTCTAGGGTTTTTTCGGAAGCAGAGACGGGGGGGGAGGAGAAAGGAGGAGAGGAGGAAAAATCAGTGGGAGAGTGAGTTGACTCGGTTGAGGATTCGGAACGTTAATGGAAGGGACTTTGAAGGTGCAGCGAAACCCAGAAATGCCAAATTGCCGTCGTTTCCATATGGATGACCTTCCGGGGCTGTATTTCTATAATTTTCTCGTTCAAATCTTGGGATATTTTCTGTGTCCTAAGTAATATAAAAAAATTTAATACCCATTTAGTTCAACTTGTTACTCCCGTAGACCGGAATCGGATTAATATAATATTATAGAGTACCTTTCTATTTTTTAATTTTCAGAATTAATTTTTCAATTTAAAAACTTAAAAGATTAAAGATTTTGCATCTTATGTAATTTTTCTAAAGTCAAACGACAATTAATATTATTTTTATCAACTGTAGATCAAACTAAAAGAATATTTAAAGATGTAATTTTAATTATTAAGTTTTGCAAAAAAAATATATTTGAAATGAATTTGTAATTTATCATGATTTACGGAAGATTATGACAAAAGAAGGAAAATTCCCAAACTAAAAGATCGTCAAAACACACAAAAGACAAATATAGAAAGTTTTCAAGGTGAGATTTTGATCAAATCAGGTTGCCAAGTCAACCAAGCTACCAAATGTAGAAGAAGTCAAAGAAGTCATAAATTTTCTACACACATAGACTTCAGTCGAGAGTAGTAATTAAATACCCATGTACTTGTAATGTCAAAAAAAATTTGTGTAAATAGTGGCTGCATGTAGCAAGTTAGACATAGGCAAAAAACAGCAAGAAAAAAGAGAGAGTGAAGAAAGAGAGAAATTTTTCAGCTTTTGAAATAATTAGGATAGTTAGAAATCTTGATAAAAATTACAGCTTTGGTATGGTGTGAACCTTTCTAACTTTCGTAAATTTTCAAGCATGAGTGAATAAATAAGTTTCCTTTTTATTCCCTATAGAAAAGAGTATTGTTCTTTACTCTTAAACTTTTGTCAGTTTATATATAAAAGTTCTCATATACTCTATACCCAAATTTCTTTACGCCTAAAGGTGGAAAACGAATTTAGACTGTGCTGGGTTATTCTGAAGGGATGGTAGGAAAGTTACCTGGTTTAAGGTTGATGTTGTGACGCACGTGAAAAGTTCTATCAGATACCCCTAATAATACTAGTCAAAACGGAGATTAAGGTATGGAAGTATAGTGGACCTTTTTGTATCAATAGAAAAATTTTATGATCTTAGAATAATATGATTTCTATATTTAGGGAATGAATATGGAACATGAAAAAGATTACTCAGAGCTATCGCTTGATATATTAGAACTAATTGCATCTAAACTATTTGTTGTTGATAGATAGAATTTTCAAGAAACATGTACAAACTGTAATATTGCTGTTAGAAATTATTATAGACATACTAATTACTATTTTAAAGGATATCTTAATGGTAGATTAGATAGAGATAATGGATATTTTGTATATCTATTTAATCTTATTCTACGATAATATAAAATAATATTGTTGTTACTCCTATTAGTGTTTATATATTGTTGCATGTATACTATTTACAAAATAATAATAATTTAAATGAATGAAAAAAAAAATACATGAAGTCCGAGAAAGATTTTTCTAAACTACATCCAGATATTTTGGAATTAATAATCGATAAATTATTCGTCATTGATAGACAATCTTTTCAGTTCGTATACCATAATTGGGATAACGTTGTAAGATCATATAAATTGCATCAAACATATTACTACAAGGATTTTATACAAAAACATAAAGGAAAGATTAAGAAAGAAAAACGAAATTTTCTATACTGTCAACATAAAATTTTAAATTTAAATAAATATGATTTCTGAACAAGAAAGAGATTTTTCTAAATTACCAAACGATATATTGGAAACCATAGCTTCCATATTAATCCGAGATGATAGAAAACATTTTAGCATGGTTTGTCATAATTGGAATATAGCAGTCAGATCTTATAATAAGCATAGATATTATTACAAAATGGAATTTTATTATGGGAGATATGAATATTTTTACAAATATTTTAAGAACCCACACTACAACTTTTTTATTTCTACAATTAACAAATGATAATAGACATAGATATAATGGTAATAAATGATCATATTACATATTTGATTATAAAACAAGATAATATAATAAGGAACATCATGATTTTGAATCGACAATCTCTGACATCCTATTTTGGTGTCAGAGCCTGTTTCAATATAGATAATGTCTAGATAAATATAGAAGTACATGATGAAAATTTAGATATTTACTTTACTGATCACAAATGATACCCAAATCAAGGGGCTGAGGAAGAAAATTTAGAAAACTTGGAAAATGACCAAGAAGTTCCTAATATAGATTTTAACCAGTTCATAAATGATGAGTCAACGATGGATGATAGTAGTTGGGGATATAGATCTGAATAATGGATTATGAAGTGTGTGACAAGATTTTTGCTAAAATAAATAGCCTAGACAGAAACATAAAAGATTGTAAAAAAGGACAAAGATATTGGAAAGTTACATTAGTCTATCTTATTCATATCTGCAGTTCCTAGGTTATAAGTATCTATCAATTTCTTACCCCAAGGGTCGGGAATCTTTGCAAAAAGCAAAGGCAAATAAGTTTGTGTATCGAAAACTTTATTAGAAATATGATAATAATAATATTGAAAGACACATATATATCTATCTATTTCACAGATATCACATAATTGTAATTTCAATAATGTAATCATATATTTATTAATGGTTCCTGGATTTTTTAGGAAGTTTCATTCTCCAGTAAACTCTAATCTTATAGCTTCAACAGTTCTAGAAATGTAATTGGCTATATTATCGTCTTCACCATCTATGTATCTTTTGGTTTCTTCTTCAATATTTTGCCTAAATCTAAGGGCACTATTGACTAGACTTCGTTCGAGAAATCCTTTAATTATTTCAAAATCCATTTTATTAACAAATACGGCTATCTATAAAGACGTCTCCTATTTATCTATACCTTCTTTAGTGTTTTTAACACAATCTAAATCCAAATAAATTCCAAAGGGATTAATCAGTTCATTTTTAATATCTCCTAGAGGTGTTTTGTTCATTGTTACCTGAACTCCTGCATAACCTCTTGTAGACTTATCAAAACTGGTTCTTCTTATCATAGGTTGACCACCACTGGTACTCGGTATATCGTTTATGTTGGGGTTCCATTCAATCTTCATTGCATAATTAGGCTTAATATTTATAAAATTATCTTCTTGAAGTTAAATCTCCAATTTGTGTAATTAGATTATCTACTTCATAATTTTCATTTTCTGAATCTAAGTTTACCATTTTAGATTATTTCCACCATATCCTTCAAGTATTTTCATTTTTTCTAAGTGTCTTTTAATCTGACTTTTATTGCCTGTCAGACCTTTTTTTGAGTTTTTATCAAGTTTCTCATTGATATCTTTTAATTCTTTTAATATCTTTTCTCCAAAATGAATTATCGTTTTTTGTATTTCTATTAAATCTTTTTCTATCTTAAATGGACTATCTTCTAATTTTTGGTATTTATCCATGTATATGATCTTCTTTATAATGTTTCGTTAGTTTTTTATGTTTCTTTATTAATTTAAGTTTAAGTTTTACTCCTAAAATGATAAGTTCATCTATTTTTTTCTTGAATTATTGAGGTTGTTTCAGTAGGTAAGCTTAGAATAAGATAGACTGATCTAAACTCCCAATATCTTTGTTCTTACTTACTATCTTTTATGCTTCTATATAAGCTATTTATTTTGGCAAAAATCTTGTTACATACTTCACAATCCATTATTTAGATTTATATCCTCGACTACTATCATCTACTGTCGGTTCATCGTTTATGAACTGGTTAATATCTATATTAGGAACTTCTTGGTCATTTTCTAAATTTTCTCAATTTTCTTCCTCACCCCCTTGATTTGGGTTTTGATTATGATGAGTAAAATAAATATCTAAATTTTCATCATGTACATCTATGTTTACTCCAATTTGGTCTACTTCAAATGGATAAATTTGAGTGATAAAAGATGTTCCTAATATAATTTCTTCATTCAAATCTTTAACTAATATAAAAGAGTTAGTAAAGCAAAATTGACATTTACAAATGCAGGTAGATCAAGTCTTTTAGTTACATCTAACCAGTAAAAGAAATCAACGTGATCTTTTAATATTTCCATATCTTTGTAATATCGTTCTCTTAATTCTAGTCTTTTTTCTTCAGGGACTGTTGCAAAAAACCATCCTCTATTTATTTTATTTTTGGTCTCAAATAGAGTTTTTAAAGTAAAGTTTTGTCCAATTTAAATTCTTCATCAGATATGATTACTAATAATCTTCCATCTACCTTTTCAGATAAAGTTGGACTTCCTGAATTTTGGCTAATATTATCTTCATAGTTTGGTTTTTGGAATTTCTTTACTAAAGTCAATACTAGAAAATCTATTTGATCTAATACTTTCTGATTTTTCTAATTTATAACTAGTGGATGCTTCTGAGAAAGATTTTCTATTTTTAATCATTGCAGTTGGTCTTTTAAATTCTAATTGAATACTTCCATTTGGAGTTTCTATTAGTTTTTCTAATGTTTTGGATTCTCCAAATTTTCTTTCATTTAATCTTTCAAAGTTCCATTTATGATCCTTATTTTCTAAAACATTTGTCCATTTTAATGTTCTGGGTCAAAACTACTTGATCTAAAAAAATTGTTTCTAATAGAAGAGTTTCATTTGGATTAAGGTGTTGAATTGCTTTTGGGTTTACTGTTGTTTTCATTAGTTTATAATAAATTCTATATACCAATACTAACCCTCGAGTTTCTATTTCAACATTATAATTTTTTACTTGCAAATTTAATGTTACAGCTTTTAAAAAGTGTGGATCATGCAAGTCAAGGGAGCAATTAGGATAACAGTTCATATAGATTGGACCATTTCCTACATCAAATTCTAGTACTGCTATTATGCTTCTATCAAAGTCTAACCATCTAGAATCCCTGAGGATTAGACATACAGGTTGACTTCGTCCAACTAATGTAAACAAAGGTTTAACAGCAATTTGCACTCATCCAATATGACAATATTTAAATTTTTTCTCTTCATGCAAGTTTGTAACATGTTGATTCATCAAATAAATGATTCCAAATTCTTTGTCTATTGATATTGTACTTTCAGTAGTTTTGATGATATAATAATGAGTAAAATCAAATAATCCATTATGATAAATTTTACTAATCTTTTTAGATGGGATATTCCATCCAACTAATTTCTTTCCAATATCATTCGAAGAAATACTTATTTCTTGATCGTTAAGAACACTATTTTCTAGTTCAGATAGGTTCTGTATACTAGAAGTAGTATTGCCTGACATGATTCAAAATCTTAGATGAAAATTTTTTCTATCCAATAGTTCATTCAATTAATAATCTAGAAATATCTCTTCCTATCTTAATCCTTAAGTTTTTCTATCACAATTCTCCTATGGGAATCTTAGGACTTACCTAAGCCTGGACTCTCCAGGTATGCTGCCTGCTTTCTCAGGGGTTCTCTTGCATGGTCTGACCCTAACAACGCCTTTCACCTGCTGCTTAACAATGGGCTACTCCAATTGTCTTACAGTCCTCCCTGATACTCAACCTAGCATACTCAGATTCTGAACACCAAGTTCTGAATCTTCCCAATCTTTGGTAGAATATGATAGATAAATAAAGGGATTAAGGAAGAAAGAGAGATTTGAAGATTGTAAAAGTGGATTTTAGCAAACAAAGATGCACAAGGATAGTATCCCGTACACAGCTTTCTCTACTCCATAGGGTCACTATGAATGGCTAGTAATGCCATTTGGATTAAAAAATGCACCATAGATATTTCAAAGAAAAATGGATAATATATTTAAAGATTATAATTTCTTATTTGTTTATGTTGACGATGTTTTAGTTTTATCTAATGATTTAGATTCGCACTTAAAACATCTTGATATATTTGTTAATCTATGTCTAGAAAATGGATTAGTTCTATCATAGAAAAAGGCAAAGATTCTCCAGAATGAGATAGAGTTTTTAGGAATGCAGGTAGATGGATCTGGAATTAAATTGCAGAGTCATATCCTTGAAAAAATATAAGTTTTTCCAGATAGATTAAAAGATAAAAAACAAGTTCAAAGTTTTCTTGGAATGTTAAGTTACTCCTTTGATTTTATTCAAAATTTAGCGTGTCTAAGAAAACCTTTACAAGAAATACTCAAGAAGGATAAAATATTTGAGTTTAATAGATATTTAGAGGATAGAGTAAAAGAGATAAATCAGAGTGTAAAGATTTGCCTAAATTACAATTACCAAAAGAAAGTGATAATTTAATATTAGAAACAAATGCTTCTGAGCATGGATTTAGCGAAATTCTAAAAAATGACTCCCAACAAGAAGAGATATGTAGATATTGTTTTGGAAAGTTTTCAGACACACAAACTAGATATCATATAAATGAAAAAGAACTCTTAACTGTGGTCAAAAGTTGTCAAAAACTGTATTATTTCTTACTACCTAAGAGATTCAAATTAAGAACTGATAATACACAGGTTAAAGCATTTATTCAGAATAATTTACCTTCTAAACCTGAGTATAAAAGATATATTAGATAGCAGATGTTATTATCTGAATATTCATTTAATATTGAAATTATTAAATTTGACAAAAATGTTTTAGCAGATTTTCTGATCAGAAGTGACAGATCTGATGAAAAAGATCATTGATATGATTAATAAGATGGATGCTCAAGTCCAATCGATCCAGCATAATGTTACTGAAATCAATGAGATTAAGCACTATCAAAGTGCAGAAGAGATCGAAAGCCTATTTAAGGCAGAATGTTCCATGATAATGGCAAAGATAGGTAACTATTCAGTTGCCAAAGAAGTTGTAGATAATTTACTGAAAAAGAGAGAACTACGAAAGATTGAGATTCAGAATACTGGAGAATTTCAAACCCAGTAAGCAAAGATAAGGGTAAGACAGAGGATATTTCTCAAGGTCCTCAGAGGACGAAGATTACTACTGATATTCTCATGAAAAATCTCGATATTTCACCATCAGGCAGACACAGTGAGATTATGAGAGAGTTATATTCTCTTAAAAATACAGAGAATCGACATTTAGATATTTTTGAGATTTATCCTAGAATAAATTATCTAGAAGATTCTGATCCAAATGAAAATCGATATTGGTATAATCTTGGAGTCATCAATTTGATATTCATGACTTCACCTAATTTCCCGGAGATCAGCGCCCTACCAAGTTGGGTTAAGGAGGGAGTTAAAGATTGTTATATGCTTAATCCAACGATTACACCGCAAGATGTCTTGGTTCTTAAATTCCTATCTGCCGACCCTGATTTCTATCAAGATGAAATATACAACTCATATCATTTTATTCAATTGGGGAAAGCGGAAACTTTTGCAATCAAGACACTGGATATGAAGAAAGATTTTGTCAAACACACAGATGAAGATGTTCATTATCGGAGAGCACCCAGAATTAGAATAGTACTCCAAGGCATGGAAAGCTGTTTCAAGAGAGGTTTCCGTACTTATGGAGGTGTGAAAAGTCACTCCTCTACAATGATAACACCAGCTAGATCAATATCGCCTTCAATGGACAAATATCTGAAGATGAAGATAAAAATGCTTGAACGTGGATAAATTAAATCCAGTCCTACAGCTCAAAGAAAAGTTTGCCAACTAAGGCAACATAGGGGAAACATCTGTCCAACTTGTCAGAACAATAAAGATAAAGAGAAGATGGAGTGCGATACCAGTACAAGTGAGGAATAAGATTATGACAGAAGAAGGATAATTTCCAAGGCTAGGAGATGGCCAAAACACACAAAAGACAAAGATAGAAAGTTTCCAAGATGAGATTTCGACCAAGCCATGTTGCCAAGTCAACCAAGCCAGCAAATGGAGAAGAAGTCATAAATTTTTTGCACACATAGACTTCAGCCGAGAGAAGTAAATTTTTCTGCACAATTGGAGAGACTTTCAAGTAGTAATTAAATACCCTATGACCTTGTAATGTCAGAAAAAATTTGTATAAATAGTGGCTGCATGTAGGAGGTTAGACATGGGCAAAAAATAGCAGAAAAAAAAAAAAGAAAGAAAGAAAGAGAGAGAGTGAAGAAAGAGAGAAATTTTCTAGCTTTTGTAATAGTTAGGATAGTTAGAAATCCTTGTAAAAATTACAGCTTTGGTGTGGTGTGAACCTTTCCAACTTTTGTAAATTTTCAAGCATGAGTGAATAAACCTTTTGATATGCATTTTTTAGTCTCTTAACTGCTATCAGATGTTTACAGGGTGTCTTAAAGATCACCTGATATAAAGTAGTATAAAAAGTAATCTTATCGGTCTTTCTATTCCTTTAACTAGACTTATAACATTATTAGAAATATCTCTACCCTTAATAGGTTTTAAATCTTGTTTGTATTCCTTGGGAAAACAATCTAATTTACATAAACATGATCCTGCTCTACAATCTATATAGGCAGCAAAATATTCGGCTCTATAATCTTTATACATAATTCCAATTGGTACGTAAATACTATAAGGGCTAGTCATCTTGGAATATCAAAGATTTTGAAATTTTATTGCAATTAAGGTGGAAAACAGGGCTTTTTAGAAGAAAAAATTATTAACATTCTGAATACAAAATTCTTGCATGATCTTTAGTTAATACCTATTTAAAAAAAGATTAAAAAAAAAAAACATAGTCTTTCGTATTTTTGAATAAATTATATTTTCTCTTTTCTTGAAAAAAAAAATTAAGTTGAATTTGAAATTATTCAAAATATTGAGTCTAAATTCATCCAATGCCTTTTACACTAATATAAATGTTTTTTGTAAATATCTATGTTTACTTTTGTAAATATATTTTATTAATAAAACCTTAAAAAGCTATACTATACTTTAGTTGTACTTTATCTAAATCAGATAATATATATTATTTTATTGAGTGATACAGAAGAAATACTAGAATATGTGGAGCCACATTTATATACTCCTTCCTCCTCATAATATAGGTCATTTTAGATTTGCGAATTTATTTCGTAATTTGTCGCTTTACAAAATTTTCATGAGTATTTATTGCACATTTTTCACTTTTACACTAATGAATCTTTCTTACTCCAATTTTATAAATAATTTGACAATTGTTTTTCTGGATGTTTTATGCATTACATTTTACAACGTATACTTGTACAAAAACATTAACCAACCGGTGAGCCGGAGAAAATAGATCACTTGTAATTTAATTACTTTAAAAAATGGGTTGGCCCATCACACATAATTTGCTCTCCATCATAGTTGTCAAAATTGCGAGTTGACTCGTAAATTCATACGGGTTTACGATTTATTGGGTATATATGTGTAAAATCGGATCAAAATTGAAAAAGAAGGTAAAATCGATCAACTCGAGAGTCAACTCGATAAAATCGTCCGGACTCAAGTATTCACAGATACAGTCAAACGCACCTACCAGCACTCCAGCAAACCTTTACACATTCTGTTGTTAATGTATTTTATATATCAGCACTTTTTTACAAAATAAATCCAAGTATATTTTAATAATACATTTATAAATATCTCATATTTGTATAATACAGATAAATTTAATTTTAAAACTTTTGTAACATTTTAATAATTTAGAAAGCTCAAACCGCTTGGATCCTAAAGATAATTTGGATATTCAGCTTGATGATGATGATAGTGGCGAAGAACAAACAGCTAGGTTTTTTCTTTTTTTTAAAGCGGTGTCCGAACCAATTCGCATGTACCTCTATATTCCGCTTATCTAGGAGGGTGTTGGTGGGATTCGCACTAGAGACCTATAGCCTGTGAGCTCGTCACTTCACCCATTGGGATGTCCTTGAAGAGACAAGAACAAACAACTAGTGATGATAATCTTGCAATGGACTTTCTTGGGTCTTAATTTTGATGATTGATGTTTTTTCTTATTCATTTAGTTTCTTATGTTTTCATGAAATTTGATTTTGATGACTGATGTTTTAAACAATGTTAGAAAAATTTTAGTTTTATAAAACTTCTTAGTTTATTGTATTTTTATTTGGAATTGCTTAGAAATATGAACTTTAGACTTTTTTTCGCTATATTATTGGGATATTTATTTTATTGTGATGATATATAAATTATTTAATATATATTTATTCCGGATGTAAACTCGATGAGTTTACAATCCGAGTTGACAGGACCGCCAACGAGTTTACAATCCGAGTTGACAGGACCGCCAATGAGTTTAATTAAACTCTCGATTTTAAAAACCTTGCTCTCCATGTTTTGTTAATTAATTATATGATCCAAGAAAGAAATTAAGTTAATTCAACTAAAAGAAAATATGTCCAAAATTAATAATTAATTAGGATAAGAGCCCACACATTGTCTAGAAAGGGATTATCCGTCTAATAGGAGAAACAGGCATGTCCCGGACAAGTCAACTTAAACGGGCATGACTTGGACAAAAGTCAACCTAAATGGGCCTGAGGCCTCAACCCTCAATATTTGAAAGTTAGGCTCACAAAGTCAACAGGGATTAGTGGGCAACGACTTGCTACTACCTACCTCCCAGGTCACCGATCTACTAAATGAGTTCGAGAAAAGATCTTATCAAACCATGACCTTAGATTTGGTAAGCTCCACTCCATCTCATACATCTTCCATACCATGACTAATTGTGCACGACTCCTAACAACCCCAGGAGCCTACAGTCACTCGGTGCGACCTCCCAGAAAGGATAGTCGAGAAACCCGACATCCACGGGCAGGTCGCGAAGCATGTTTAAAGGTTGATTAGCAAGTTCGTAGCTCTCGATAGAGACGTGAAAGGCAAGATATCCCAAACAAGGAAAACTCCATGATTCTAGAAGCAATTGGTGGGATCGGATATGATCTCACAATTATCCTAAATGCCTGCTGTCATGTAATAGAAAAGCCCCAATCAAAGATGTAATTGGTTTTCATCTCACTATATAGTCAAATGGTAAATAGTCTACGGACAGGGATAGGATTTTTGGGAATTAATTACACAAGAATACTCTCAGAATACTGACTTAGGCATCGGAGCTCTTGCTTGGGCAACAACCCACTTCGATGACCTATTTACTTTCTTCTCAAGTTGCTGTCGTTGCGGTCATTGCAGTTTAGGGGTGACATGGAGTTCACTTTCGAACCCCTATTACTTTTGGCACAGTCTGTGGGAAAGGCATGTAAAAGAGCTTAGCTTTCTTCCCTACATCAAGAAATAAATAAGCCTAATGACTCAACCACAACCAAAAAGCATTCAGTCATCAAGTCGGGGCAGACTGCCTTGCAGCACCCAATTACACACTGGTGAAACAGTGCTAGAAGGCTCGTTCTTGGTAGAAAGAAATAGCCCAGGTTCAGCTGCCCACAATAACAACCAAGGCCATCATGGTTTGGACCATCTCGAAGTGCCAAGTGAACCCTCCGCCTGTGTAAGAGAGGCTTGAATAGAGGCACTAGGCACCCTAACCAAATTGCCAATGGCAACAACCCCAGGTCGCAAAGATCCAGGGGGACTTGGATATCGGTGCCAATAGACCTCATGGAATGAATGGTGGTAGCCTTGGAGGGAATTTCAGGCAGGCAAGATTTTATGTCCACATTACGTACTCCTGTCCCCTTATAAAGAGATCCACAGCCACCTCAGAATCAGACTGATCACACACAGCCGGATCAGCCTTTACCTTCAAATGAAAGGAATGAGCCCCAACCTAAGGAGGATGGTCAGGGAATAGGTTGTCCATAAGAGAGGTCATGGGGGGAGGGGGGAAGAATTTAACCGGTGACCGACCGTAGAGAAACCATGAACAACGGAAGGGGTTATGACCTACGAGACAGACTTAACCGAGTTGCTCCTAAGGTTAAAGACAGGATGCTGGTCCTGAAGAGCAGGGGAGCTCGCTGCGAACTCCTCTTGGAGAAAGGATACCATTTTGTCAAAGCCTGATCAAAAGGACAGGCAATGACGCTCTGGGGGTAGCCTTTAATCTATTGAGAAGAGTGACTCCCCCAGTCAATCAGGGAAGAAACGGAGATGAAGAAGTACAGAGTAATGCGGATTTCAAAAAGCCTTCACCGTTTATCCACCGTATCCGGATGGCTCGGATGCCGATACGGTTTCAAACCCCACAACTGGAGGCAAAATATGATGGCATAGGGGAACCACTACAACACATAGATGAATATGTGTCCTATATGGAGATGTTTGAGTACCCTGACCACGTTAAATGTCATGCTTTCTGATCCATTTTTACCAAAAAAGCTCAATCCTGGTTCATAGGCATTCTAGAGGCAAGCATCTTGAGTTGGACGCAACTGAAGGAGTTGTTCATGAAAAATTACCAAAGCAGCACGAGATGTGAGAAAGACATCAACGACCTCTTCAACAATAAACAAAAATATGGAGAGAGTATGAGAAGCTATTATAGTCGCTTCAATGATAAGGCAGTAGAGATTGAGCAAAAGAACGATGCCATCTACATTATAGGCTTCAAGCAAGGATTGCAAGGAGGGTACGTAGCCCTCTGACTGGCAGAGGAGCCAGTGAAACCATAAGGAGCTATAGTCGCTCCTAGAGAAATTGATAAAGGCTGAGGAGACAATAGTCCAAAAGGAAATCCTTGGTTTTGCCTCAGCCTCGAAAAAAGACAACAGGGGGCACCCAAAAAGCCCTCAGACCTCGAAAAGAGACAAGTAGGATCTCCACAAGGAAGGAGGGACTTCAGAAAAGAAAAGAAAGACCTTCCCTGACCTCTTGACCTCTCCCCTCAAGACCTCACCAGTTGAAATCTTGGTAGTCATGGAAAAGAGATGTCTCCTGAAGCTGCCAAGACCTCTCAAAAGTCCTTTGGCCAAAAGAGACCCCCCCCCCCCCCCAAGTTCTACCACTACCACAAAGACCATGGTCATCTTACAGAGGATTGTTTCAGCCTCAAACACGAGATCAAGAGATTCGGGAAAGAGGGTCACCTGCAAGAGTTCCTGGCAAAGAACACCGGCCCTACCAATCCACCTCTAGTAGCCCCGCACAATTAGTGACCTCCAGTAGGTGAAATAAATGCCATAGAGAGGAGGTCAAAACGAGCTTGAGGGGAAGACTCAGAACCCCTAACAGTGTCTCTCCAGGCTGGAGACTTCCTGGTGTGCAAAATATTGGTAGACACTGGGAGTGCGCAAGAACCTTAGACAAGTTTATAAGAAAAACCCATTCAATGATCATGTTTGATTTAAGAAGAAAATCATTCAATAGAATAGTTGTTTGTAGAGAATTGTTGTCTTTCAAATACAAATTGAAAACTATTTATAGTCTTGATGATAAAAAGCCCTAATAATAGTTAAAGGACGTTAAAACTCCTAATAAATAAGTTAAATGACCAAAATCAATGAAGAAATGTCAATAAAAACGGGGGAAACTTAGCATTAAGTAAACAGAGGAAAGTAAGGTCTGGCGCCGGCTGGAATGAAGAGGGCACCGGACACCAAGCTGAATGGCTACTTGTATTTCTAGTAGCTATTCGGACCATGGGTCTGGCGCTAGATCAATTGTAGCCTTGACAATTGGTGCCGTTTTCCTTGCCATTCGGTGCGATGTTGAACTTTCTCCTCCCCAAACTCATTTTTCTCCACGCCAGCTTTGTTCCACAGCTCCAAAATCACTCTTAAGCCTCCCCATGTCATTTCCAAGGCTCCCAAGGTCTTGTTCTTCGCTTGAAATCTTCTCACCATCATCTATATTCCCTTGAATCATCCATAAATTACGTTCCGTCTTTGGTTGCTCTTCATCAACTCTTGAACTATCTTCAAAGATGGACTGAAAGTCAAATGAACCTTTAATTCCTTGCACAAATGCTATCAATGCTTGTCTTAATTTGGAAGTCCTTGATCTTGTAATCAGTCTATAAGGTATCCTTGGAGTGGCATCTCCTTCACAAATTCCATTATTGATCTTGCAAGGAAAGTTCTTTTAGATGATTTCCAAGAAATTGCCCCTCCTCATAATGTAAATAACCACTTGTGGATTTTGATTCTTTTGAATCAGATATCCAATTTGCATCACTATACCTTTCTAATACTACTGGGAATCTAGTGTAATCACAACCAAAATCTTGATTATATCTTAGATATCTCAATATTCTAATTATAATTGTTGAATGATCTTTTCCTGGATTGCAAACTTAATTTATTTGCCGCATATGCTATATAAGGTCTAGTGTAGTTCAAGATATATTTTAAACTCCCCATTATTCTAGAATACTCCAATTGAGATACCTCATTATGATTTTTTGCAAGATGTAAATTGATATCTATAAGAGTTTTTTTTGCAATGTTCCTATCACCTTAGTTGAACTTTTGCAACACTTTCTCTATATAATGAGATTGCGATAGAATATATCCATCAAATGCTTTTATAATTTTAATACCTAAAATAAACATTTGCATTTTTCATATCTCTAATATCATAACTATTTGCTAATAACTTTTTGATTGAATTGATAACATTAATATTACTTCCAATTATTAGCATATCATCAACGTACAGACAAAGAATGACAAATTCATTTTGAGTGCCTATTACGTAAATGCATTTATCACGATCATTTATTCTGAATCCATTTGACAACATCACTTTGTCAAATATTTCATGTCGTTGGTTAGGTGCTTATTTTAGACCATATAAGGACTTCATCAATTTACACAACTTTTTCTCTTGTGTAGGAACAACGAGCTCATCAGATTGTTCTATATAAACTTCTTCATCCAAAATTCCATTTAGAAAGATTGTTTTTACATCCATTTGATGAATATTAAAGTCATAAATGGATGTAATAGCCATTAGTAATCTAACATGTTATTCTAGTACATGGGGATTATGTGTCGAAATAATCACTGCCTTCCTTTTGCTTATACCTCCTTGCCACTAGTCTTGCTTTATATTTATCAATTGTTCCATCTGCTTTCATCTTTTTCTTAAAGATCCATTCGCAACCTAATGGTTTAAAACCAGAAGGTAAGTCTACTAATTCCCATGTATGGTTTTGCATAATAGACTCAATTTCACTATCTATATCTTCTTTCTAATAGGTTCAGGACTAGACATAGCTTCTTAGAATATGTTTGGGTCATTTTCTAACATGAATGTTAAAAAAACAGGATTAGAAGTCCTTACTCTTTTACTATGTCTTGGTTCTTCACTTGACTTAGAATCTTTATGCATATTTTCATATTTCCTTTTGTTCGTATTTTTTTCTTTTCTATTGTTTAAAGGAAATATATCCTCAAAAAATTGCGCATCTCTTGATTCTATAATAGTATTTTCATGCAAATTTGGTATATCAGATTTGTATACCAAAAACCTATATGCACTGCTATTTTGTGCATATCTAATGAATATACAAATTATAGTTTTTGGACTTATTTTCACCTTTTTAGGTGCAAGAACTCTTAGTTTCATTAGACACCCTCACACTTTTAAATATTTATATGTAGGCTTATAACCTTTCCATAATTCATAAGGTGTCTTATCCATTTTCTTTGATTGAATTCTATTAAGAGTATGATTTGCAAAAAGAATAGATTCCCCTCACAAGTTCTGTTGTAAACTAGACCTTATTAATATGACATTTATCATATCTTTTAATCTATGATTTTTACCTTCTGCTACACCATTTTGTTGTGGTATATATGGAGCAGTGGTTTGATGAATTATAACCCTTTGAGAACATATTTCTTCAAAAGGAGACTCATATTCTCCTCCCTTATCACTTCTTTAAGCTTTAATTTTCTTTCCAAGTTGATTTTCAACTTCATTTTTGTAGAGAATAAATGCATTTAAAGCTTCATCTTTATTTTGAAGAAGATATACATAACAATACCTTTTGCAATCATCAATAAAAGTAATAAAATACTTTTTCCTCCTCTAGTTTGTACAAAATTTAAGATTACATATATTAGTTTGAATTAATTCTAGAGGAGTAGTAGATCTTTCTTCTAAAGGGAATGGGGCTTTTGTCATTTTTGCTTCAACACAAATTTGACATTTGTGGTTCTTATCAATTTCACATTTTGGCAATAAATCCATATTCATTAACCTTTTTAATGTGCCAAAATTTACATGCCCTAATATTTCATGCCAAATATAAGAAGAGTTAATCAAATACAATTAAGAATCATCTTTATTAGATAAAGATGGTATAACAGTCATTACATTTAACTTGAACAAACCATTGCTCAAGTAACCTTTCCAATGTACAAGTCATTCTTAATTATTTACAAATTTATCACTTTTAAAGACTAGCTTAAAACCTTTGTTACTTAACAAGGTGCTAGAAATTAAGTTTTTGCAAATAGTAGGTGCATACAAAATATCTTTGAGAGTGAGAGTCTTTCCTATAGTCAATTTGAGAACCACATTTCCATAACCATCTACCTTAGCTGTTGAAGAGTTAGCCATGAACAATTGATCTTCACTAGTGACCTTTTCATATGTTGAGAAGATATTATGGTCTACACAAATATGTCGAGTTGCATTAGTGTCAACCCACCACTCTTTTGGATTTGTCCCAAGCATGTTGATTTTAGAAACTACAGCAGAAAAGTTCATTTCTCCCATATCATCAGACAAACATTCAATTTCTGTTAAATTGATTGTTTCTTGTTGACCATTCGATTAATATTCTTCTTCTTGCAACAATCTTTAGCCATATGTCCAATTTTTCCACAAATAAAGCACTTCCCATTTATTTCTTAGTGTTTTTCTCTTTTTTCTCTAAAGAAAATTTCCTTTTCTTATTTGGATGATTAGGTTGTTCAACCACATTTGCTTTTACTTGAATAGGTTTAGCTGTCCCATTCTTCTCGGATGCACGGTTGTCTTCTTCAATTCTTCATCGTACAATTAAATTTTTAAGATTCATCTCTTTTCGCTTATGCTTGAGATAACTCTTTTATTTTTTCCAACACGGAGGCAATTTTTCAGTTATGCCTGCTACTTGAAATGACTCATTTAAAGATATACCTTCAGCAGGAATCTCATGGATAATTATTTGAAATTCTTGGATTTGACTTGAAACTATTTTGGAATCCACCATTTCATAATCCAAGAATTGCCAAATCATGAATTTTTTGGTTCTAGCATCTTCTGTTTTATATTTCCTATCAAGAGATTCCCATAGTTCTTTTGCAGTCCGTTTTTGACTATAAAAGGAATAAAATGTATCATCCAGACTTTTGAGAATATAATTCTTACAAAGAAAATTTGAATTAAACCGTGCTTCCTTCGCCACAATAGCTTGGGCATTTGAATCATCTTTAAGAACAGGTGGGTCTTCATGGAGAAACCTAATCAAATTTAATGTTGTTAAATAAAACAACATCTTTTGTTGCCATGTTTTGAACTTAGTCCCTAAGAACTTTTCAGGTTTTTCTCCATGAATAATTGAAGAAGGTATAGTGGCTTGAGTCATATTTCCAACCCCAATACTTGTTCCAACACTTGAAGGAGTAGTCATATTGAAAAACTATAATTGACAAATAACAATAGTTTAAGAAAACTATATTACAAGATATACAACAAAGATAATAAATATTAAGACAAAATTGTATATAAATTTGTCTAGATGAAAATTTTTGTCTTAAGTTTATTTAAATATTTTTAATAAAATATTAATAAAATATATGATAAAGTTAGACTAGAAATAAAATCACAATTAAATAACTAGACAAATTTAAGAAAGAAACATAAAACTTAGCTAGATTGGCCAATTTGGTACCCAAAAGTATGTCCAAAGTCAACATTGCTACCTATTGTGTTTTTTTCTTCTACCAATCGAGTACCCAAACAACTTTTGAACATCCAAATTAGTACTCTGATCCCATTCCGACATATTTCCAGTCAAGATAGCATGTGTTGGTCACGTGGTTAACTTTTTTTTAGGGAGAATCGTTAATTTTTTGGCCATTGTTTTTCATTTTAACCGATTAAATATCCAAACAATTTCAAATCATAAGTTATTTAGGTACTTATTTGGCAGAAGGAAAAAACAATAGATACCAATCCTGAATTTAAGTATAACGTTAGGTATCAAGATGTCCATGATATTCTATCTTGGCTAAAAATACTTAGGAATGAGATCAGAAGTACTAATTGGATGCTTGAAAGTTGTTTGGATACTTAGTTGGTAGAAAAAAAAACATTAGGTACCCATGTTGACCTTAGGTACTAAATTGGCCAATATCCTTAAAATTTAAATATATTAATAACATGAAATTCTTAATATTCACTTTAGGAATATATAATTATATACTAAAGACCAATATAAAATTTAATAAAGGAAAACCTCTATATTATTATACTTGATTAAAATTGTATCAACTAAATTATAATTCCTATCGAGAACAAAAGTTAACTTCACACAAACATATAATAATTATAACACACAAATTCAATTATATAGAAACAAGTTAGGGAGAATCACAAACCCTGTTATTGTTAAATATAACCTAACTTATGGAAGAGAAAGTTTGAATTTGATAGAGTCTAATACTTTGTACTATACCCTTAAGACAGATTTCACTCCTTTCGTGGTACTTAGTATCTTCATAGACCCGTCTGCCTCCTAGAATAAAATGATCACGCCTATTGAAGAAGCATACCAATAGCAAGCCCAATGAACTAAATATTGTTTGAGTATTTTATGGAGGAATAGAGGATTGTTTTTCAACTAAGATAGAATGAAGAATAATACTTTTGAAGAATATGGATTTTGAAGAAATGGGAGTAGAGTTTTGAGAGTTTTCTAAGTTTTATGTACATCAAAATTGCTGACGGAAATCCATATTTATAGTCAATTAAAGTACATGACTCTTTTCGGTAACTATTTATTAATTTTTTATTTAAGATGTATGTCTTAAACTAATAAAATATCTCATTTCATAAATAGCCACCTCAAAATACTAGCTACTTATAATATTAAATTATATAATTTAAGCAGCAAGTAGCTCACTCATATTAAAGCTTGATATAGCTCAATATTGTAACTTATTCTAAATTGAAATTCACACTAAAAGTTTCAAAAATCCCCCATATGAATTTAAATTTTGGTTTATAATATTTCATTCCATCAACTTTCTATGGAAAGGCAATTTATAATACTTAGCGAAAAGTTACTGCGTTGAGATAGGTAGCTTTTGGCTTTAAACCTTCTCTAGTGTATTGCAATCGGATATACTTGCCAACAAGTGGATTTGATGCTTTGAACTATTTGACGTTCGGTGTATACCAAGACAATTGCAAACACATAGTTTAATTTCTAACAATATTTTGATTCTCATTGTTATGTTCATTTTGACCTTGAACACCTCCTACTTTCATGAGTGCGTAGATAACTTAGCCTAATAGTTATCATAAATTGACCTTATTCACAATTCCCAATAGAAGTATTTCAATACAATTTCCAACATATTGAAATCTCCAACTTAGGAATATCATCTAATTTTTTCATGATGCAACCACCTCAGCTCTACATAGCTTCGTTGAGGAGCATGGACCTCATTCTTCCTATCTAGCACACACCATTCCCCAGGGAAGAGTCATAAGTTTCTGATTTATTATAATTAATTTTAGCTTAGATTGCTAGACTAGACATCTCATTTGTGAAGAGCTCATTGGTGTTTATAAGAAATAAAAATAAAGAATGATAACTCCAAAAAGTTTAGATAGAATTGGTAGTTGTTGGGGGGAGTCATTAGGAGTAAATAAAGCAGGTCCAATTTTTATTTTTTATTTTTTAAAGTTAAATGGTAGACTTAAATAGGTAAATGGAATAAGGGGAAAAGCATCCCAAGAGAGCTTATTAGGCTTTGTCTGATCCAAGAAACTAATCCATTAATATATAGTATATACAAAGTACAAGAACAAGGTCCTTAGAGATAAAAAGCATTCCAAGATAGTGTGTGCAAGTGATTTATAAATCTTTTGTTTCAAAGTAGGTCACAAGGATTAGCCAAATAAACAACACTTTACTTCTAGCAAACCATTTGGATTCCAGAGGCCCTCGTACTTGCAACTAACTAGGCATAATCCAATGTATCCAAAGGTCGTGATGGCCTCACGAATGAAGCACACTAAATGAATTCCGCCAATGGATCTTCTTCTGGCATAACCCAAGTTTGAAGTTCCTTTGAATTTCAATCGCAGTAGGACTTCTCGAGATAGCTTCCAAATTTTTTTGGATTTTCAATCACGATAGGACTCTTTGGATGAACATCTGAATTTATCTAAACTAGATCTTTATTCACATTCGTAGGAACACCAAACTTGAAAATATTAAAAGGTTGGAAGATAAAATATGAAAATCTTCCAAAGCATAAATAAATGATTATGGTACAAACATCTTGCCTCTCATTTCTAATTTGATGCCATTTCGGAATCATGCATAAGTTACATCCATCTTCAAATTTGGTTTTTTTTTTGGGAAAAAAAGGGATTTGTATTAATAACTCAAAAATATGTACACCATAAGAAATGAACTTTTCTAGTAACTATATTTCTGTGATGACTATAAACCATTCACTATATAAATAGATTTACCATACAAATGGTTTCATGGAAAATCAAATCCAATAATCATAGTATTAAGATGATAGCATTCAATTTAAGAGTTCAAGGACTACAATGTGGTGATCTTGATTCTCAATTATAAGGATATGTATTTTCAAGTTCAAGCATGGAAATGGAAGGTGATGGCTTGAAAACTTCACCAAAATGCATCCAGAAGTCAAGACATCTCAAGCCATAAACCAAGCATCAAAGGATAAAGAAATCAAGCCAAACAGGTCCAGAAAAGTCTAAAATAGGGCCACTGGCATTGGTCACCTCTGTAGAAGGAGCCCCATCCTCTGGGGCTCACCGGCCTTGGCACCAGCCCTATACTGACATCGGTTAGCCCTTTGTTGAAGGCACATTTACACTATTTTCTTGACTTTTCTTTGTAGTTTTCAATTTGTATTTAGGTACTTGAGTCTTTATACTTTAGGCATGAATTATTCGGGTTAATTTCAAATCTTGGCCTATATAAAAGCATGTAAGATTGAATTACAAACAACTTGTAGGATTCTTAATTGAACTTCAACGAGGGCTTACAACAATTTGGATAGAGTGTTGTATAGTCTACCAAATCAAGATATTGGTTTATATTTGCAAAACAACATTGGTCAATATACCTAGCTTGAGCCTTAATTGACGAGTTTTGAAATTTGTTTCTAAATTTGAGTTTAGAAATCAAATCAATCGATATATCAGATGAAATTATCTTGTGGTCCTAATCAACTATAGTAATTATAAAAAAGTTGTTATAATTTCCTTCTAGGAGCACATTTTCAAAGCATTCCCTTGTTAGAATGGACCTCGTGGTCCAAAAAAATATTGTACACCTCTAGATGTTCTGAAAAATAATCTAGATCAGGAAATTTGCAAGAAACTAAAATTCCCCATGAATTTAATCATGTACCATGTCGCCCATGTCCTATATATGAATATATATATATATATATATATATATATATTTATATATTTATATTATTTTCTTCCGACAAAGACCACAAAAAATTTCCTTATCCAAAGAAAAAATTTTAGTTAGTAGTATGGCAAATAAAAAAAGGATATTCGGTTGGTCAACAACTTAGTGGGCTCTCCGACAAGTTACTTGAGCAAAAGGGACAAATCTTATAGAATTTGCAATTTCTAGTCCTGGATAAGGGCCTTTCCTATCTCTAACTTTTGGCTTCTCAACTTGTAAACTGTAGCGATCGAGGTAAAAGTAACAATGAGAACACGTAATTAAGTACCATGTGGGAAATTCAAAGCTTTATTTACTCACTTTATGCATTGATGCAATAAACAGAACGAATAAAATGCTAAATAGGAAAAGAACTGGATATTGTGAAAACAAACAAGTTTTCAGTTTAATGACAAAAGTCGAAAAGTATCACATTTTTAAAAGTCTATTTGTAACTAAGACAAAACGAGGTATTTATAACCTAAAATCCACCCTAAACCTAATTGGAAATTAAAAAGTACTAAAACCATAAAAATCCCAAAAGTCGCCTAGTCAAAGTTGAGCCCATTCCGAGCTCGGGCCAGCCTGCATCATGTATGCATGGATAGAAATTTATTTCTCCTCTCTTTTGTTCTTTCTATGGAAATTTGGCTATAGAAGCATTTCTCGTTACGTAACCTTCGAAGAGATTCTGGGAGAACATTCCTATAATGTAAGTTTATTTCAAACCACTTCTCAATTCTAAGTTCTAACAAAAAATTTCCTCTTTTTAGTTGCAATTTAGAAAGATAAAAAGAACTCTTAAAGATGTTAATTTTCTTCCCGGAGATGTCTTGATAAAAATTCAAAAACCCCATCAACACCTTTAATTCCTTTTTCAATCCTCTTGTATAAATAGTTATGTCATCCGCAAAAATAAGATAACATTTTCTTTCCATTTTTTTTTTCCAAAATAAATCGTTTAGAGATGGGGGTTTAGGCAGATCCCTAGTTGCTTATTGAAATTGAAAGTGTAGAAGGGCATAAAAGGCCTTACAACACTATGCAGCTGGTGGAGACCACCTTCTAAAGACAAACATAAATTAAAAGCTTATGAAATAAACTACCTAGAGTAGGCAAAGAATACGCCTTCTTGATGTGATATAGCTGCTAGTTTATGTTGTTAATGACCTTCCTGCTCCTCCTTAACTCTTCAAAGAGAAGAGAAGCACATCGAGCCACCTAAATTTCGTAATAAATGAGTAACAGAATTAATTGTGCCAGCAACCCCAACCTCCTTGTCTGTAACTTCCATTTTTGAACCCTTTCCACTAGCTCTAATTGCCGCCTGTCAGTTCCAAATACCTTGCTATAATGTGTCCAAACTGCTATAGCTATCGGATAGTTACCAAAGAGATGCACTATTGTTTCACTGGATTCTTTGCAATGACATCTCGAGGCTAATTGGAATCCTAACCCAGCTCTTACATTATCAATTGCTAAGAAGTTGTTGCTTAGCTTCCATATGAAAATAGACCATGACAATGGTATCTTCGAGTGGAATAAATTATCTGCTGTGAAATCGCCTTGCTCCTTCTCCTCCAAGGATGAGATGCAATCTGAAACATTAAAGTGACTTGTTGAAGATAAGTTCCATCCATAAATCTTAGCACCTTGAATGTTATTAAGAGAAATGAAGCGCTCTGCCCAATTTGCTGATTGCTGCAATATCTACCAAACTCGCGAACCTTCTTCACCAAGAGCTACACTTGGCTAAAACCCACACTTCATTTTTAGATATTGAACCCATAGAGAATCAGCCGACCAAAACTTCAACCGCAACTTAATTCCATATGCCTTGACAGAGCTGCTAAGTGAATGAACCTCCAACCCTCTTTTATCATATGGCCCACGAATATTGTTCCATGTAAACTAGTGTTTGTTATGGCCAAAATCCAAATTAAACTAGAAAAAATAAGAAAATTGTTGCTCCAATTCCTTGATGACCTGTCGTGGAGGCTTAGTGACGACCAACAGATAAATGGACATCGCAGAAAGCACATGCTTGATCAAAATCAATCTTCCATCTGGAGACAAATATTTCCTCTGCCGATCCTTAATTCGAGCCTTTACCTTACTGATAAGAGGCTCATAATAAAGATGACTTTGTTCTTCCTAGAAATATTGGACAATCTAAGTAAACAATCGGCAATTGTTAGACAACACAATCCTTGATTTCCTTCAACATAATTTGCCTCCGATGAGAAATGCTGGAAGAAAGTTACATGGAACAATTATGGAAATTAACCTTCTGACCTGAACAGTCTTGATAAAATTCCAAAAATTCTATCAACTTCTTAAGATCTCTCTTCAGTTCCCTTGTGAAGATTTTAATATCATTTGCAAAACTTAAATGTGAAACTGGAAGACTAATATGCTCAGTAATGAAGTCACCAATTTCTCTATCATACAAGAGTTTATTTAGTCCCCTTGGGAGCACCTTCGTAGCCAATATAAATAATATAGGAGATAAAGGATCCCCTTGACGAACACCTCTTGTTGAGGAGAAAAATCCACATAACTTCCCATTAATGGTGACTTTTTGAAAGCCAAGCAATTTTTTTGTATGAGGTTCAAAAAGTGGCTACCAAATCCAAACTTCTTCAACACCTCCAACAGAAAAGACCAATTAACTCTATTGAAAGCCTGTAGCATATCTGATTTCGAGATCATATCCCCCCCCTCCCAACACATTTCTTGTTCAAAGAATGTACCAACTCATAAGCTAGGAGAATATTATCAGATATATTCCTTTCCTTCACAAAAGCCCCTTGATTTGGACAAATCAAATTGAGAAGTACCTTAGCTAGTCGAAGAGAAATTACTTTTCCAGTTACCTTGGATGAAAAGTTGCAGAGACTAATAGGCTTGAAGTTGGCAAAAGTGGCTGGATTATCTACCTTTGGAATTAGGACCATTTGAGTTGAAGTGAATTGTTGAGGTATCTGCACCCCTGCCCAAAAATCTCTCACTTCCTGTAGCATGTCTAGCTGTATCACCTCCCAAAATGCCTTAATTAATATACTTGAAAAGCCATCCACTCCAGAGGCACTTTCATTGTCCAAACCAAAAACTGCTGTCCTCACTTTCTCCAAATTAGGCAATGCCGACGGTCCTTTGTTCTTCTCCGAATAAATTTTTGTCGGTATAGTTGCAGTGAAACTCCAAGGGACACTCTGACAACTCGTATCCTCTGATAATAAACCCGAATAGAATGCCACTGCCTCAAGTTCAATGTTCTGACTTTTTGTAATTCCCCTCCTTGTCTTTAATTTTATAAATTTGTAAGGCTGCCTTCATTACATGCCAATAACTTGAGAAGTAGGAAGTATTCTTTCACCTCCCTTAAGCTATCGGATTATGGATTTTTGTCTCCAAAAAACCTCTTGATTCTTGAAATGAAAAACTAGATCTGGCCGTGCCTTGTGGAGCTTCACTCGATTTTCCTCCGTGACTTTAGCCAAGTATACCTCTTCCATTATTGTTACTAAATTCTCAGCCGCCACACATTGGTCTCAACATTACCAAATGTTTCCTTATTCCAAACCTTGAGAGCTTGCTTTAACCTATTTAATTTCCTAGCCAGATGACGGATACCATCCCCTTCAATATGCTACTGCTAGGAGGATTCTACAATATCCCGAAAATCTTTATGCCCACATTCTTTGGGATTGGAAAATCCTTAAACTTTGAGCACTACCCATATCAGTTGAGATGAAAAGAGGGCAGTGATCTGAGGGAACTCATGGTAAATGCTCAACTGAAGTGCTATGAAAAGTATTTTGCCACCTATCATTCACCAAAACTCTATCCAATGTTCTCCAAAGAGGAGGATAAGTAGGTCTATACCACTTGTAGTTACTCCCAACTAAAGGTAAATGTAAGAATCCACAATGCTCCATACTGTCATTGAATTCAACGATTAGCCTAAATGCTGGAGGAGACCCTAAACTTTCATCAAGGCTTTGAACCACATTAAAGTTCTGATGCAGGATCGGACGGTGCGAGTCAATGTGAGCAAGAGTAGGCTGGACCGACCAAGAAAACAGAGCCATGAGTGCCTAGGTGTTCAACGAGGATTAGAGATATGGCTCGGAAATAGGGGGGCTCGGACGTAGGGCCTTTAGGGCCTTTCGGACCTTTTATCGTTTTTTGAAATATTTTTAGGTTTAGGGGTATTTTCGTATTTTTGGTTGTTTTTTTTTTTTAAATTTTGGTTTCCGATTAGGTTTCCGTTTCCGATTTGGTTTAGTTTTCATGGAGGCTTATTTAATGGTGTTTCGACTAGACAGCTTTTAGACAGATTGAATATACAGAAAATTCTCAATTGTCTTATGTTATTTTTTTTTCGGCTACATCCTTGGAGTTTCTTGAAAACTTCATCGCATAACAATAAAAATTCAATTGTTTTTTTTCATGATGTCAAAGACTTAGAGCAATTCTAATTGCATCTTCTTCAATTGGTATCAGAACATAAACCGAGGGCTTTTACCTGGGCACGCAACATGTTTCCTTTGGTATGGTTGACAACTTCAGTTTGTCCATCTATCTATGGATAGTAATGACTGGAGAACTTCAACTTTATACCCATACTCTTCCGTAATTCATGCCAAAAGTGACACATGAAGAGTGAATCATGATTAAAAACAATTGATAATGGCAAACCGAAATGCCTCATCACATCATCAGAATACAAGGCAACACATCGAGAGGCATCCATGGTAGTCTTTGAAGTCGTGAATATTGCCATCTTACTAATTCTGTCCACGACTACCATCACGTTGTCATTGCCACGAGACGTCCTTGGCAACCCCACAACAAAATCCAACGACATATCACTCCAGGGCACCTTGGGAACCTGTAATGGCTGGTACAACCCTTGGGATGATTCACTTCCTTTCACCTGAGCACAAACACGACAGCTCTTCACATAGGTCTAAACATCTTGATCTATACTCGGCCAATAAAACCTCTCTCAAACTAGTGCAATCGTTTTATCCTTACCAAAGAGCCCTGACTCATGCAACTCCTGTATAATCAATAAACGCAAAGAAGTTGAAAGAACACAAAGGCAATTGCTGTGAGAAAGATACCTATGATGAAGTACATAATTTGAGGCGCTCCCATGATTGACGTCTTCTATCACTCGGCCAAAGAAGTCTCCTCCTTCAACGAATCCCGGATCTATTCAAAACCAAGCCTGAAAGCATGCATTACTGAAATCAATACATGCCGTAGGCTTAAAGCATTTGTATCCCGGTTGGCCATGCCCGACTTGTGACGAATCGAGAACTAAAACTCATGTAGTTGCGCTACCCACTTAGCATGTCGAGCACTAAGCTTGTGCTACCCTTGTAGAAACTTCAGCGCCTCATTATTAGAGTAGAGAATGAACTCTCGCCGAATCAAGTAATGCCTCCAAAACTGAACTGCCTTGACAAGTGCATACAACTCCACCTCGTACACTAAGTAATTCAGTTTTGGACCACCTAGCTTCTCACTGTAATATGCCACGGGCCGTCCATTCTGAGAAAGAACCTCCCTATTCCAACTTTTGAAGCATCACATTCAACTTCAAATAGGTCTTCGAAATTTGGCAATTGCAATAAAGGAGCTTGGGTTAACCTATCCTCTAAAGCTTTGACGGCACTTTGGGCTTCTGCTGTCCATACAAACTGTGAGTCCCTTAATAAATCCGTCAATGGTGAGCTGATTCTACCAAAATCATGGACAAACTATCGATAAAATCCAGCCAGTCCAAGGAAGGACTAAACTTGTGTAACTGATGTTGGAACCGGCCACTCGCAAATTGCAGCCACCTTTGACTCATCCGGTAGGATTCCCTCTTATCAATCGGTGCACCATCCATACACATTTTGACGGATTAGCAAACAACTGATGTTATCTAAGTGTGTCCAATACCTCTTGACATGTTTGATGTGCTCCTCTGAAGTGCGGCTATAGATCAGAATGTCGTCGAAGTATACGATGACGAAGTGATTAATAAATGGCCACAAAACCTGATGCATCACATGCATAAATATGCTGGGGCCATTGGACAGTCTAAACGACATCACTGTCCACTCAAACAACCCATCGTTTGTCTTGGACGCCGTCCTCCATTCATCCCCCGGACGAAGACGAATCTAATGGTATTTGCTTTTTAAGTCACCTTTGAAAACACCTTTGCCCCACTCAACTGGTCCAGCATGTCATCATGGAGTGGAATGGGAAAATGGTACTTTACAGTGATTCGATTGACCGCCCTACTGTCCAGACACATGCCCTACTGATTCGATTGACTTTCTTTGGCACTAGCAAAGCTGGTACCGCACAAGGACTTACACTTTAACGAACGAAGCACTTGTCTAATAACTCTTGCACCTGTTCTTCAACTTCTCATTTTGTTATGGTGACATTCTGTAGTGAGCTTTGTTTGGCAATGGAGTGCCTGGTGCAAGATGGATCTGATGTTGCACATCCCGCAAGGGTGGAAGTATTTTCGGTAAATTAGCTGGAAGAACATCCTTGTAGTTCTCCAATATAGGCTGAATGGCATCCGAAATATCTCCACAACTATCTGCCGAAACCAAGCAATGTGCGACCAACGTGAAACAAACATCTTGTTCCCGAACTAACTCCTTGAATTTGGAACTAGGTACACAGAGGATTGTTTTCTTCTCCCCTACATTGCTCTCCCGCAGTGGCTTCGATACCTAACATTTACCGCCTGTTCCAATGGTATACGTGTGATCATGACCATTCATCCAAGAATCAAGTGTGACGCACCCATTGGCACAACATCAGCCCAAATCGTTACTGAATAATTCAGACCAATGCTCATCTGCACTTTGCACCGTTGGTCTACCTAAATTTCATTGGCATTGCTCACCTAACCAAGTCGATAAGGGTGAGGGTACGGCTCCGTAGTCAGTCCTAACTTTGCCACTGCTTCCTTGGAGATGACATTCTCCTACCTACCGGAGTCTATGATCACTCTACAACTCTTGCCCCCAATCGTGCAATGCGTTGTGAAGATATCCCTGCTTCTCCAATCCTCGTCACTCTTGGGCGCCAAACAGATTTGCCTCATTACCAAACTCTGCCCTTACACATCCACGAGGTTGACAACTTCCAGCTCTTCTTTAGTGTCCTGTTGGTCGAACCACCAACCTGGGTCACTCTCTTCATGTGTATCTCCCATATACAGTTGCAATCTTAACGTCAGGCATTCGTTGGCATAGTGCCACTTTGCTTGGCATCTATGACACCGAATGGAGGACTTGTTTGAGGGAGGCTTGGCCATTGGAACTCCAACTCTTGCCGAAGGTGGTGTTGCTGTTGAAGCCACCCTTGGCACTGCTGCTACAGTTGATGACAGCTGTGATGTACGAGACAATCCATACAGAGGAGTTGGACCAGTTCGACCAGTTGGAGGCCACTGTCTGTTTAAAGTTTTCTCCAAGGCTTTGGCCTTTAACTAAGCATCCCCACGCTCAAAATAGTTTGAACTTGAAGTGCATCATGCAATGGCAACCTCAAACCATGAATGTATCTCGCCACCTGTTGTTCTTCTGTTTCTGGCAATTGATTTCGAGAAACAAGGTTATAGAATTTGAAGGTGTGGTTGTCCACACTCTTCGCTTCTTGAATTAAAGCCTGCAATTCTCCATAGAGCGTTTGTTGATAATTCAAAGGTAAGGATTCTTGACTCATCTCCCATCGCAACTCATTCCAAGTTTCAATCTGAGGCAGCCCATCCTAATATCTCTAATATTTGTTAGCTTGCCACCATGCCGCCGCTTTGCTCTTGAACCTCAAAGCTATCAATGCGGCTTGCTTCTCCAGTGGGACTTCTTTGATATGCAGCAAATCATCCACCACCGTTGATCAATCTAGAAATTCATCCGGGCTCAAACTTCCTATGAACTCTGGAATTTCTAATTTGAACCCTCCATCCTAGCGGTTCTGTCCATCTTGTATAGCTTCATAAATCTGCCTCGGATTATGAAAAGGTCTCTGAAAATACATTTGTGCCTGGTATGGTTCCTCCTCAAACGGTATCGACTCAGCCTCTTCTTTCGCCTGAAATTCTGGTTGCCCTAAAGGCACAGCTGGTCCGAGTACCTCGGGCCATCTTGGTAAAGTGGCAAGTTGATGTGGATTTGGAGAGGCCGGCTATTGAGGAGGCAAGCTGGATTCGCTTGCAAGGGTGCGAACAGCTCCATCATCTCCATCATCTGTTGCATGAACTGCTTTCTCTCCTCACGCTCTTCCTCTTGCCTCTTGCCGCCTCCTGGTTTGGTCCTGTTGCAACCTTTGCTCTTCCCTTTCTTCTTCCAGCCGTTGCAACAGATTGGAAACAATAAGGTTTAGATTGTTGCTATCACTGCTAGACTTGTTGTTCGGTTGCTGGCAGGTGGATTAGGGTTTGATGGACCGAAACCTGTCTTTGATACCAATTGACGTAGATGCAATTAGAATCGCTCTTAATCTTCTATATCATGAAAAACAACAATTGAATTTTCGTCGTTATACGATTGTAATCACTGATGATAAAGTTTTCAAGAAACTCCAAGGAAGTAGCCAAAAGAAAAAAAACACAAGACAATTGAGAATTTTCTGTACATTCAATCTGCCTAAAAGCTGTCTAGTCGAAACAACATTAAATAAGCCTCCATGAAAAATAAACCTAATCGGAAATGAAAACCTAATCAGAAATGGAAACTAAAAAAAAAAAAAAACAATGAAAAATACGAAAATACCCCTAAACCTAAAAATATTTCAGAAAACGATAAAAGGTCCTAAAGGCCCTACGTCTGAGTCCCCCCCAATTTCTAAGCCATATCTCTAATCCTCGCTGAATGCCTAGGCAATCGTGGCTCTATTTTCTTGGTCGGTTTAGAATGCTCTTGCTCACAATAACTTGCACCGTCCACTCCTGCATCAAGCCCCCCCCCCCCCCATCAGCCATGGACCTGTAACCAATGCCAAGACCTCTACCATCTCCATCCACAACAAGCAATGAGAAATATAATCATAGGTAGCATAGACAAAAGACATCGTACAAACTACCTCCAAACCCATGTATTTCTCCATTGAACAAGACAACATTTGATTTGAGTCCCTCATAACATTTTCCAGTAAATTAGAACACTAGAATAACCAAATTTTCCCATTTGAATTAGAGTAATAATGGGGCATTTTGAGTTTAAATGCAAAAGAAGCAATCCTCAAAGAATTAACCATTGGCTTTAAAATAGCAATCATATGTGGTTTATTGACTAAAATATGATTTTTCAGTTTGACCAAAGAGGCAGAATTACTATACCTCTTATATTCCAAATTAAGAGCTTCTTCATACCAATTGATTGGAGGATCAGCTACGTCATGACTAAAGTCTTGTAACCATATTTGAAGGCAGAATTTCTTTCTTCTTTTTAATCGTGTTTGGGGTTGTTGATTGAGCTTCACTCATCGCTGGTATTTTCACATGCAGGTTTAACCCTTCTAAATTAGTAACAAACTCCATGTGCATGTCTTTTCGAATTAGGTTAACAACATCTTGATCAGTGGCTGAATCCCCCGATGTACCAAATTGAGCAGTAACCTATGTCTGAGCAGGAACTACTGTAACTGCCAAAGCTTCTTGATCTGATCTTTTCACTGATTTATTAACTTGATCTCCTGAAACTCGATCCTTAAAACCTTTCAGATGCAATCTTGCCTGAACTAGGGTTTCCTTCTTGAGCCAAATCAGTTGGTTTTTCCTTCTCCTGATTCCCTTCTTGTAAGTTGTTCCCGAGTCCAAAATTCTCAATAATTCCCTCTCCCTCTTTCGTAACTCTTGGATTTTGTTTCTCCATTGCCTGCTTCAAGATCGGGTCCATCATATCTATCTTCTTAATTTTCCAAATCTGCAAATTCTTGTTCACCTTTTAATTTTGCTGAACAACTTGAGTAGCATCTGGTTTGCTCTGTGATTTGACTGCCTTCAAATTTGGATTTTTTACATGGCAACGCTCTTGAGAATGCCCAATTTTCCTGCAATAAGAACAATATTTCAACGTATGTTCATACTTTATGGATTGCCAAAGGCCCAAATCCTCTTGATGAAGCCTTATTCTGTGCGGCAATGTGTGCAGTAGATCCAACTCGATGAACACCGAAGCTGTGCTTGGTCTCGACATGTTGGCAATGGGAACATCGACTTTTAAGGGTTTCCTTATAATTGATGCAAACAAGTGCATAATGTAATTCTTGAAAAAATGAATGGGAAAATCGGGGAGGGAAATCCATGCCGGAATAGTTGACGGTTCCTCCTTCACATGAAATTGTGGTGTCCATTTAAGAACCCGCATTGGAACACCATTGAGCATCCAGACAATCTTAAGCCATAGTTGGTAGTAGTCTTACTCGTGTATTACTCGAATTAATACATGTCTTGTATCAATCAGCCCAATTGTCCAATCTCCCTTATGACCAATTGTTTTAATTGATTTTCTAATTGTGTCGAGAGAAGGTTTTCAGTAAGAGGATTTCCCTATCAATACCAATTTGAATGGAACAGACATTTTTTGACCTCCTGCTTTGAGAAGAAGAAGGTCGGTTCTCCCTTAAAGGTTTGGGGAGGCTTCAGCGTGATTTCTGGAGGAGTGTTTCCACTGGATTGTGATTTGAAAGGGAGGAGAAGGACCCTTTACCCCAGGGAGAGGGAGCTGCTGGAGGTCGATCGGCCCACCGCCGCCATTTGCCTTGTGGAAGACGTATGGTCGATGAAGGACAATAGAGAGAAGGGAGAGATTTTCAGCTAATCCTCATTATGTTCTTTGGAATGGTTAAAAAGACAAATTCACCCTTTCTCCGCTCAATAAGCAATTTATTGAGCCTTCTTGATAATGCTTCAACAATAATTATAGAAAAAAGTTGATCTTTAAGGATAACCTTGTCACACACCTCTAGAAGATGGACAATAAACACAGATCTCCACATTAATCGGAACAGAGAATCTGTTAAAACATAAACAATTCTTAATGAGGTTAAGAACTCGTTGACTAAATCCAAATTGGCAGAGCACGTCAAGTATGAGGCTTTCAACACCAAAATTATCACCTCTGCATTTATTATTAATAGAAGAAATTAAATCAGAGGCTAGAATCACATTATCCACTATATTTCTTTCCCGAACAAATCCTGCCTGATTTTGAGAAATTAACTTGGGCAACAACTTTTGCTATCTGGAGGCAATATGACCTTCCCAATAAGTTTGGAAGTGAAATTACAATAATTTATTGGAGAAAATTAGCAAAAGAAGATCGATTATTAACCTTAGGAATCAAAATAATTTGAGTGGTTGTAAATTGACGTGGCATTCCAACACTAGCCCAAAAAATCCTAACAGCTTGAAGAACATCTTCTGAAACAACGTGCCAAAATGTTGTATAAAACACTCCAAAAAACCCATCGATTCCTGGCCCATTATCCCCTCCAATTGAAAAACTATCAACTTAACTTCCTCCATAGAAGGCAAGATAGATAAGATTTGATTATCCTCCAGAGAATCGAATATGGGATATAAATAGTTGTCGGCAAAGAATTCTGGCTACATGCATAATCTACTCTTAGCAACTCCGAATAGAACCGAACAACTTCTGCCACAATAGATGGTTTATTAGGCAAAAAATCTTAATCTTATTGATGGGAGAAACGAGCACGAAACGAACAAGTCAATGCAAACGGGCAGATCCAGACAGAAGTCAACTTAAATGGGTTCAAGGCTCCAATCTTTAATACCTGAAAGTCACACTCACTGAGCCACTGAGGATAGGTGGGTAGCGATCTGCTGCCACCGACCTCCTAAATGAGTTCGAGAGAGGCACCACCAGACCTCGGCCCATGACCTAGTAACTCCCAACTCGTCTCATACATTTTCTATGCCATGTGCACGACTTGTAACAACTCCTATGAGCCTACTACCACTCGGAACGACCTCCTAGAAGAGATAGCTGAGACCTCGATGTCCATGGGCAGTTCACGAAGTTGGTCCAGAGGTCGGTTACCGAGCTTGTAGCTCTCGATAGAGACATGAATGACAAGATATCTTAACCCAAGGAAACTCCACAATCCCACAACTATTGCAATTACCTACTGTCACGTAATAGCAGAGCCCAAATAGAGAAGGTAACTAATCTCTCTTTCATATAATCAAATTGGACACAGTCTACGGACAAGTTGGGAAAACACTCAACACAAAATACAGAACACTCGAGATAGTCTCTTTGAGAACTGATTACTCCGAATTACTCTTGGAATACTGACTTAGGCATTGGAACTCTTTCTCGGGCATAGCCCACCTTCGGTGACTAATCTCTATTTTCTTCTTAGGTTGCAGTTGATATACGTCATCACTGTTTTGGGGTGACTCGATGTTCATATTTTGAGCCCCATCACTTATGAATCTATATATAATCTGTCTTCCGTGTATGCCAAATTTTAGAAAAATATGAAGTATTTGCTTCCTTCTCTTCTAACCAACGAACCCTAGATTTTTGCATTTTATAAAATGGACTCATTGTGGATTTGAAATGCTGGATCAACCCTTGCCTTGCTCGTTTCGTCTCTCTTAACATGATTATTACAATTCTCATATTCCTCCTCCTTCACTTGCAGAACACTTTAACTTGATGAATATTTAACATTGCCAAATACATTTTTATTCCATTCTTTCAACAATACCTTCAACTTCTTAAGCTTGGTGCCCAATCTATGGATACCATCCCCCAATACCGGTTGCCTCCAAGAATCCTCAACCAATTGCCAAAAACCTTCTTTCCTTAACCACATTTTTTGAATCCTGAAAGTCTTGGCAGAATATCATTAGTCACCTTCAAGCGGATCAACAAAGGACAATGAACAAAAGGGAGTTTTCTAAGATGATCCAAATAGGTACTATTAATTCAGTTGATAATACGAATAAAATACTGTTTGAGATTAATTTAATTTTTTTAAAAAGTTTTTTAGGAGACCATCTCATAAATTTTCTTATTTAAATGGATTATTTATATTAAATTTTATGTAGAAAGTTTATTATGCATTGGAATGTTTTTTTTCTTTACTGATGGAGACCAAGGAGTATACATGGCATGGGATAATTCATGGAAGATCTCATATGAAGATGCTTATGGAATAAAG
>JAOXNR010000001.1:1758398-1774145 GCA_028571225.1 Parsonsia alboflavescens | reverse complement strand
TTAACAGTGCTCTTCTTTGGCACCGACTAATGGGAAGAAATGTTCTAGCAACAAACTTCACAGGCACAAAGAAGATTCGGGCTTATACTCATTGTGCAAAGCAATCGGTAAAGTACACTCCACCCTCAATCTCTTAACTTAAACAAAGTTGTAAGTAAACTAATTAGATTCTTCCTCTTGCAGAAAGGTATCACTTTGCTGTTAATCAACTTAGATGGTAACAACACTGTCCAGGTGAAAATTACACATAATGGTACAGTAGTAAACAAACATGGACACAGACATCATCACCGTAGAAAAGTTATTAAATTACCCCGAGAAAATAAAGCAGTTTCAACAAGAGAAGAATATCATCTAACTGCAAACAATGGAAATCTACAAAGCCGGATTATGCTGCTAAATGGGAAAGAGTTAACAGTGGATTCATCCGGGAACATACCTTCTTTGGAGCCTCTAGCTGCAAATTTATCGGAGCCTGTAATTGTTGCTCCTTACTCTGTTGTATTTGTTCACATCCCACATATCATTCTCCAAGCATGCAGATAGATTATAGGTTAAAAGCAAATGGAGCTAAAAGTGGTTCCTTTGATAACTTGGTGAATAAGATGTATCACCGAGTTAAATTTTTAATATATTTTTTGTAAAATAAGAAATGGGAAAACGCATTTTTGTCATATAAAGCAACCTTCTATTCTTTTTCACCATCTCCAAAGACTAGGACAATGGGAAGTAATTCAGACACATAATGATGGGGAAGTCAAACTGAAATAGCTCAAACAACTTGAAGAAAGGATAATCACCCTAGCATTATGAAAAGATAAGATATTAATTCAGACCCTTAAAGTGGCTTCCAAAATCATGCCTTTATGGATTCCCTTAACTTGAAGAAACAGGCACAAGTAAGGCATGAGAGAGAGTTACAAGTACGACTCATTTAAATAGAGGAATCTTTAGATTCTGCAAGTCAATGTGGGAAATACACAATCTATATATTTACAATTGAAAGAAATTTATATACATATATAGAGTACCATAACTGACGTGCAAACTTACTACAGTCTATTACCATGTATAAAATTGTATAATGGATCTAAAGAATCTAAGTTATCTTCTGCAAAAAGGTATGGAAGAGATCTAGTACTTAATCACCTTCATGGCTCAGTGATCGAGTCAATCTCTCGTTAAGAAAGTTTGAGGCTCACTACTTGCAAATGCTAACCATACGACAGTACCAGTAAGGTAGAAGAATATTGATGGTGCAAACAACGAGATCTGCATACCATGCATTTCAAACTACTTCAGTAAGAAGCATAGACATATGGTTAAGAAATGAAATACTTGATAGGTAATATGGTAAATGTAGCTCACACTCCATGAGTGAGTGGAATCAAGTAAATAGCCAGTCAGAGCAACGCCAACAATTCCAGGTACTGCTCCAACAGTATTGGTGATGCCCTGTGAAAATTTATAAATAAATCATCATCTGAACTTGGACAAAATCTTTTACTTCAGAAAGTTGATTTGTTGCTAGAAGATGTTAACACATACCAGAAGAATGCTAGCATATTCAGGAGACATATCTTGATGGGTACAATATAATCCTGCATGCAAGAAACAGATGAAATAATTTAGCACCTAACAGTTGGTGAAGAAAAGTCACATGAATCTGCATCCGAGTCATAAAACAAGTACCGGATAGGGCAAAACTTGAAAGTGCTAAACCACCAGTTAAAATTGTTACAACTTCCCATGGAGGCAATCCTAAATCCAGAGATGCAAGAGCCATGCAAGTTGCAGGAGAAAAAAATGCTATTGTTTGGCAAATTTTCCTCACCTGTCGGTACAAACAGGAAAAGTGTTCAGAAGCTAGAGATATAGGATACTTATCCAATGGATTTCTTTAAAATCAAGTTTCTTATTGTTTGACGTACCACAGTTGTATCAACCCCTTTTGCAATTAAGTTGTCAGCAAATTGTGAAGCAATACTGGTTACAAAAATTGAAGCTAATGGAGGAAGGATTGAAACCTGGAAGAATAACATTTTAATTTTAAGGTTAAATCTTCATGACCACATTTTGAACCACAACCAAATCGTCATATCGGAAGTTTAACCAACGGAGTAACCACTAAACTTGACACTTTTTCAATTTGACCATTTACTACAAAACTTGTCAATTTAGATATTATACTTTGCATTTTAAAATATTTTAACCACTTTATGGTTGTTCGATCGAATAAGAGTCAGAGATGTAGTTAATCTTTGTTAGTAATATCACGTGGCTTGACATGTTACTAAAAATTTCATTATCAACTAAATTAAGTATAAAATTTTATTCTATATTATTCAAATCATATGTCAATAGAAAATTACATAAAAGAAGAGGTTGACAAAATCACGAAGATTCTCTCAGCCAATATGAAAAGTTTCATATTAGCGATATGGAAAACCATGTACATTATCATTGAAGATTAACATAAGTGACTCTTATATAACTGGACCACTGTAAAGTGGCTAAATTTATAAAAAATGTATAGTGTAATGATAAAATTGATTGATTTTATATTTTAATGTCCAAACTGGAAAAAATGACAACCTCGATGATCACATTATTAGTTAAGTCTTTAATTAAGTAACAAAGTAAGCTTTTTGTCCTTCCTTTCTACAGTGAAAAAAGATAAGAGCGGTAGTATATGCTAATGGACGTGCATACCAATGCAGATAAGATAATACCCCCACTCAAGGCACTTTCTCATAACCCTTTGCTGCCCCACCACAATGTGACCTTAAGAAACACAAGGGTATAAAGAAAATAATTGCACAACAAGGGGAGACAGATCCTGAGGCTTGTATTGAGAGTCTTGGGGGAGGTTGATTACTTTTGCTCGGGATTAGGCTTCTTTCTATGATCAGCTGAGTTTCAATGGCTATCTCTATTGGTATATTACTTATCGTTTCCCTTTTCTCTTCTAAGTGCGATGAATACAGCCTAAGCATGACAAGTATATTCACACTAAATGGACCCATTTTCTGCAACTGTTTTGGAGGGCTCAAGCCCTAAGCTGAAGACTAAGAGATAGAAAAAATAAAATAATAAATACAGGTTTCAAGTAAAGATTTCATTGATTAAGTCTCTAATCTATTTATATCATAGAGTGACAGGGGACAGGCACCGATATCTATCTTTAACCTAGTATCACAATTTTATACAACAGGTTACATTCAAGGATGTTATAGACATACCCATGCTGCTTCCGTCAAATTAAGATTCAGCTCCTCACTGCATATATGCAATTGGAAAGTTCATTTTCATCATAAAATAAATTAAATATGAATGACAAGATTACACTATCAGGGAAGCAGGCTCTGGAGAATCAGATTTAATGAACTACATTCGAAAACATATCAATATGAACTATTCCATTTTCACTTTGAAAGGGAAGAAAGATATCTTGGGCTACTAATTGTTCATCACATGGTTCACCAAGCATATGTAAGTTCTTCAGTTTAGCACTTGTATTGACAACAACTTTCTTTTATGAAAGTTAGGCACAATTTGGAACAGTCAAAAATACAATTACAGATTATATAATTCTACATTAAAGAAATTGCTCAAGGTGATTAAATCTGCAGGCTAGCCAAACCATTTTAATGTGCTTCAAAAGAGAATGCTGCACAGACCACCATATTTCAAAGACTGCAGTTCTTCACTCTTTTGAAGGTAAATTAATTATAAAAGCATTATCATTCAAACCACATATTCTCAATAATAAATTTGAGGAACTTACAGCATGAATCCCACGTCAGTTAAACTAAAAACATCCTTGAACTAATGGACTTTATAAGCATTTTGATTCCTACTTTCAGGTGTGCAAACTGTTTTCTTTCAATTGATTACAGCCACAAATAGCAAGGCTTCAGAAAGAAAAATGCCAACATTGACATCATGCTTGAAATTCATTACAGTTAAGGGATACCTGAAATAAGTAGGAAGCCAGGACAAACAAGTATAGTGACCCCAGCTTCCACAAAAATGAGCATAAATCATTGCCCATACAGCTTTGTTTCGGAAGAATGCCTTCCAGGGAACATCCTGTAAATCCACAATCCAAAGAATCTAGTCATAGTTAGATTTAATGAGAGTATCATAGATGTTTGACTTCTATGATCTGTAGACCGTGCAACATTTGAGTTCTTGATGTATATCTCTGTAATAGGAGGCCATTTGGTGGAAAAAATTGGCCCCAAAGTATAAGTATAGAAGGAGCCTGGCACTTATATTTAGTCAGGACTTCAGCAAAAGGATCAATAAGATAATTAATTCACTTCTGTTTTGCAGGTTTAACATGGGTACAATTGTCTCTTGGTCTCAATGAGGAATTTTTCAAATTTAGCAGCAGTAACCCAATCTACATGTCTGACACAGTTCAATTTGATGCAATATAGATTTAGCAATGGCATCAAACTTTAAAGTATTTTGCCAAAAGATCGAATACAAAAAAACAAATAGCCCCTTACCTTGAGTGATCCACTCAATTCTGCCAAAGATGATCTCAAGGAGTTATTCTTTGAGATAAGCTGAAGCCCTGGTTCATGAAGAAGTAATTTCATAATCTACAAAAAAAGGTTCTGAAGCAAGCTTTACACTCAAAATAATTATTTGCCTCCAAGAAGATGGTCATCATTTTATCTTTGTTAAATTTTGCCTCATCTAAAAGCTTATGCTAATAAAGATGGGTTGAATTAAGTCATTAACCACTTGACACATCTCTCACTTGTGGATTGAACACAAATTCTTAATAAAAGACTAACAAGTGGTCAACAATAGACAGAGGGAAACATGCCGATAAAAGGAATAGAACACAAGACCTTTTGATATCACATTGAATTTCTGCCTCCTTGAAGCTTTTAGATTAAGCAGAAATTTACCAATCTTCTCAGGTTTTTGGTTTCAAGTAGTAGTTTGTGTTACTATGACATAAAGATCACATCCCGTGCAAATATAGATTAAGTAAAATAAATAAGTACAAGAAGACAAAGAATAACAGGATGTATATCGACATTGAGTGAAAGTAAGAATTATTGTGTTTATGTGTGCAGATTCATAGTCATATATCATCATTAAGTACAGATTTTGAGTTTTTCCACTTGATGTAGAACAGTAAAGGATAAGCAGTTCCACACTAGATATGCAAGCGTCCACAAAATAGTATTCCGTATAGTCCTAGGTCGCTCAAACAATTCCAATTAGATTTGAGTTTTATGTACATATTCTTTCACAAGATTTTATTAAGTAAACTGACCTTTATTAGCACAATTCAGTCATTTACTGGAGAAATTTTAGCCTAATAGTTAATTGTCAACTTCTCAGTATTTAACTCTGGAATTAGTTAAATTCACATCTTCAAAAATTCCAGCATAATGCAGAATTAAGTGACAAAATATATATGGAAGAAGAAGCTTTGCTTACCGGACATGGATGCAGAAGCCGAACCAAATAAGGGTTGATCTTCCTGAACAAACTGAAATGCCAAAAACCTGTGATATATATATATATTATTATATGCATGTTGCATTACTAAATTGAGCTTCAACCTCATCAATCTTCTCTATAAGACAATGAAATTCAGAGAATGTAGTCATTTTTATGTAAAGTCAATCCACATCTCTTCATTTGTACAACATGAAAAAAGGCCCACATTGGACAGGAATCAAAGAAGAGAGGAGGAGGGCAAAAAAAAATATACAGAAAAGGATCCATTTACTTTGTCAGCTTCAATAAAATAAATTATTTAGTTTTTTTTTATTTATATATAAAAAACCCCTTTATCTCAAAGGTTAAATATAGTTCAAGAACCATAGTTTTCAAAGTTATAGCACAAAAAACATGTTGCAAAAACCTATGATCTGATAAGACTATCAAACAGACCCAAGAGAAAGGACTAAGCTGTATGCCATGCTTCCACAAAAGTTATCACGTGTAGGATCCTCAAATCCAAAACGAGACTATGAGGCTGTACTATGTTAAACTACCATTATATGCCAAAATGGTATCCTAATTTGACAATGAGTACTTAGATCCATCTTTATCAATCATTCTATGCATACATGTTCACAATGTAGGATTGGAGATATCACACTCAGCGACTTACCAAGCTATTCCAAAGGAACCAAATATGTAGAATACTGATTCCCAACCGTAATTCTGGATTAATGGAGGAGCTAACAGGAGCCTGCAAATGCATAAATTAGAAATAAGTTACAGGAACGTCAAAAATAGTTACATTCTCTGAAAATGTAGGCAGGCTTCAACACAAAAATCTACATGGTATGCTCTACACATCTACGAAGTAAATTTTCACTTTTGAAGGACCGGGGGCAGTTCTGTGATTGAAAGCTAAAGAATTCAAGACCAAAGAAATATGCATATGTGCATTTTAAAAAATATGCATAAAACAAGAAATCATCAGGAAACCATGTGCATGTTCAAAGAAAACTTATTTGGATAATGTATAGATACTTATGGCCACAGCCCATCACCGGCAGGATCAGTCATGCAAAGAGAGTACAGAAAATTACTAGGTAACCCAGCTAATGAGGACTGACATTACAGTAAGCTAAACCTACCCTGTCACAGTTCCAAAACTCAAGCCACCAAAAACAAATGATACAGCACGTGAGCGTTCCTCCAATGGTATTAACCTGCCCAGGGCCAATTCAAATTATTAATATCAATAAAAATTTAACAAAAAAATAGAAAACAAAAAACATAGAAGAATGAATTAGAAGATTACTTAAAAATATAATTCATCAAGTTACTTATTATAAAGTTCAAAAATCATTCTATACTAAATCTAAAATGTAAAGCCTCAAAGATTAAAAAAATATCCTCTACACTGCAATGGTCGTAAAAACAAATCTAAAACAAGAATATTGAAAAAGTGATAACCAATAAAACAAAAGAAAAATATTAAATCAGAACGCATTTCTTAGAAGACATTCAAATCAATATATACACTTCACGGAAAGGCATGCCTCTAAGCTCTTTTCAGTGTGAGACATACCTGGCAATCATATCTGTGGCAGCTGATGGAGAAACACCTTCTCCTATTCCGACCTACATTAATCACAAAGATATATTGGTAAATAAGTGGTATACAAGGAAAGAAAAAAATACACTGAAACTTCATTGGCAAAAGATAGGTCTAAAAGCTTCAATATTCACAGATTGTGACCATACAGGTATTGAATATGAACTAAACTAACTATCCGAAGTATATAACACAAGAACAAATACAAAGTACTCCTTCCAAAATAAAGAATATTTTAGATAAAAATGAGAACTATTTAAAAGATGAAATTACCAAAATCCTAGAAGCAAGAAGTCCAGGCATAAAACCAGCCAGAGAAGGAACTAATGTTGTGGCTACCGACCAAGAAAGAACGCCGATCGCAAGAACTTTTCTGCAGGAAAATGCTACTAGATAAGTGCTACAATATAAGAGAACACTGAGATAATTATCATGCATAAGCCCAATAGGTAGAACTTCAATATTACATTACAGGATCATGGTGACTAACTTATAACATGAATTAACCATTCAGGACCTTCCTTTTATCTTTGCATCTATTACTTTTTTTTCTTTTTTCTCTTTCTTCTTAATATAAAGTGATTCTTTTTCCCATTTGTCTCTGTGTGTGTTGGGAGTCGGGGGGGGGGGGGGGTGCTAGTAGACCTTTCACAAAATTCCTTTCTCCTTTTCAACCAAGCAATTGATCTGATTTAATGCAGTAGCAGTATATTTATAGGTCTACGTGGTTTCAGAAAACAATCATGGCCAACTATTACCTATAATCCAGATATCATATACTCTGGCCATTACTTTTTAACAGTGTATTTAAAAATGAAAACTTTCTCTCAACTTTCAAGGTAACACTAGATAACTTCTATATTCTCAACAACTTAGAAGAGAGAAAAGAGTGAGTTAGTTAATGGAATAAAATAATTAAAAAGGGCATTTTTGTTTAAATCAATCTAGAATTATACTCATTAATTGTCTTTCTTAATCCTCTGCATAAGTCAAAATTGACAGTTAAAAAAGGAACAGAAGGAGTATAACAAGAACAAACTAACATAGTAAAGCAAGAGGTTATAGATACTGTACTCCTAGCCCATAAAAAACTGACCTTCCACCATATATCTTTGCCAACCAACCACCAGGTAACTGACTTAAAGCATAACCCCAAAAGAATGATGACTGCACTAGTCCCGCCACAGATGAATTCCACCCGAACTCATGAGACATTGGAATTATAGCAACACTCAAATTCACCTAAACATGAAAAAGAATATCAGGTAAAGTTCACAAAACATAAACTTGAGGAATAGATAGTAATATTGCACGTATACATTCGTGATTCCCCACATTTTGCTTGTTCATTTCCTGAAATAATATCTTCAACTCAATGAATTTCAACCTTAAATAAGCCATCTAAAAATTGACCATGATAACGTCATGGTGGCAAAAGATAACTATGATACAAGAATTTAACACAACCATGATCAGAAGAAAACCAAAATTGTATGCTCATACTGTCTCCCATTTCCTTAATCAATACCCACACGACCCAAAAGGAAAAGGACTCTTTTAGTTTCAAGAAACCTCTTTGAACTCGAATTTTCCTAAAATACGCGAATAGAGTCTCAGAAAAATAATAATATGGAAATGTAAAGAAAAAATGAGTACCTTGTCCATATTACAAATAACAAATGCTAGAGCTGTTGTTCCAATAAGCTTATATCTCCGAGGAAGATTCTTCCACGGTGGCCAATTCCAATCAAACTCCACTTGTTTATCATCATTCCCAACTTCCAATTCATTAGCAGAAGCTTTCGCTAGTCCCCTGCTCGGGTCAAATTCCTTATTCACCTGAAACCCCCCAAGTTCTTTCTGTGCATCAACAGTATCTTCTCTTTCTTTATCTCTCACACGGCAAGAAACTCTGTACTTGATACTGTGCTTAAAGGCAAGTACGTTCAAAGGAAAGTGCTTGGTCTTAGAGGCATTAAAGATTGACCCTCTGTGGTTTGCATAATGAGAGCAAAAACATATACCATTCTCTGGTCTCAAAATGAGTTTAGCCATGGCTGCTTTGTTAGTGAGAGAAATCAAAATCAAAAGTGAAAGCCTTTGTATTCGTGAAGAAACGTTTAGAGCCCAGCAAAGAAGAAGAAGAAGCCAAAGAACATGTTTGTGATCAGCAGTGGGGAAAGTACACGCAACTCTAATGTCAAGAAAGAACCTGAGACTGCCACGGAGGTGGCGGTTTGTGGCGTCCGTTAAACCGCAAATCCCATAAAAATTTTAAGCTTTTTATTTTCGTGGGCAATTAAAAGGCCCTTTCATTTTGTTTGATAATGAATTGAAGACGGCTTCAAATGTTAGTACTTTAGCTGATATATTTAAGTTATTGTACAATATAATACACAAGTTTTGATCTTGGAAGTTTTTTTGTTTTTTTTTTTCTTTATCATTCGTAAAGGGCTTTTTTTCACTTTTATCATCATTAAAGTTGATTTCAAAATCCTAAAATTTTTTGAAGAATCTAATCAAAATATCCAATTGCAAATTATTTAAGAATGATAAAGGTCAAAAGTAAAATTTTAATAATTAAAGATTTCAAAAGGGTAAAATTTGAGGACTAAATTGTACAATAACTTAAAATATATATATAGAAAAAAAAAATTTTCTAGAAAGATTGGTACTTTGGTCCTCACTTTTTTTGTTTTTGCAATTTTTCTCCTAATCTTTTTTTAATTTTTTTTATCCTCTACCATTTTTTTTTTGGTGCATATCGATTTTTTTTATTTCTTTGGTCCTCCACCTTTTTTTTTTTACACATTTGATCTAAATCACCAGAAAACATGTACAATTGGTCCAAATCACCTTTTGTTTTTTGTGTACTCATTTGCCTGACAATCACACTATTGATGAAGCACCAATCCAACATTTTTATGAAGGAATGAATGTTATTGATAGGACAATGATAGAGGCTGCCGACAGAGGAACACTTTTGGAACCACCTACAGACGAAGCCCTAGAATTGATTGCAAAGATTGCATCTAATCATCGAACTTATGGCTCAAGGGATGATATTCCAAGGAAGGCCAATGAATGCAATATTGTGAATGACAAACTGGATATGATACCTAATTTGTTTGAAAATTTGTTGAGTATGAACACAAGGAGACTAGCACCTATTAATTCTTATAATATTTGTTGTAGTTATGAGCATATTACTGATTTTTGTCCTCATAATGTAGAAGATGTAAGTGTTAATACCACAAAAAATTTCTCTAAATCTCAAAGGAGGTACAATCCAAACTCAAATAAGTACAATGAAGGTTGAAGAGATCATATAAGTTTTCGATGGAATCAATGAGGTAACCAGCACCAAACCAAAACCAACCTCAAAGAAATCCTCCAACTTTTTAAAATGTCAATCCACAAGTCCTTCAAAATGCTCCTAGTCCTCCATAACCTACCCAACCTAGTTCTTCCTTAGAGGACATGATAAAAGCCTTAACCGCGAATACTATGGCCTTCCAAAAAACTGCTCAAACTAGCATTCAAAACCTTGAAATACAAGTGGAACAAATAGCCTTAGATGTGAGCCAACTCAAATCCCAAGGATCTAACAACCTTCATAGCTAGTCAATCTTGTCGAGAATGCTAGTGCTATGATTCTAAGGAGTGGTAAGGAATTGCAAGATCTTCCAATCAAGCAAAGTGCAATTGCAGAAGAAAAACTGATTGTTAAGGAGAAACCATCTCAAGATTCTTCTCCAAAAGGAGCAGGAAAAAAAAGGGAGAAACTCAACTCATTAAGGTACATCCCCTTTTTCCTACACGCCTTGCAAGAAATAAGAAAGAGGGTATAGAGAAGGGTATTTTGGATACATTCCAAGGTGGAAGTCAACATCCCGCTTTTAAATGCAATCAAGAAAATTCCAAGATATACAAAGTCTTGAAGGAATTGTGCACGAATAAGAAGAAACTAAAAGGGGATGAAAAGGTAAATGTGCAGGAGAATGTTTTAGCTGTTCTTCAAAAGAAAATCCTCCCAAAAGCACAAAGATCCAGGTATGTTCACTATTTCATGCACAATTGGTAATGCTTGTATAGCATGATGCATATTAGATTTAGGAGCTTCAATAAATATCATGTCATTGCCTGTCTACTCTTCTCTTAATCTTGGACCTTCAAAGGATATTAGAGTAGTCATTCAACTTGCTAATAGATCTTGTGCATATCTTGAACAAGTTGTTGAAGAAGTCTTGGTAAAAGTTAATTATTTAGTGTTTCCTATAGATTTTGATATCCTAAAGATGGATGACGGTAAAAAAATTCTCTTCTACTCATTTTATCATTCTTTTAGGAAGACCATTCTTAAAATTTGCTAAGATTATTATAAATGTGCATGATGGTATTCTATCTATGAAATTTGGCAGCGATAAAATTTGTTTTAACATTCCAGATATTGTACATTGTCATTCGCATCTTCTGAATTTACAAGTGTTGACACTCATTTTGTAAAAGATGAGAAAGGTATAATTGCATTCCAAACCTAATGAGCTCAATTCTTATGCATCTCCAAGAACAGGTTTTTATGTTGGTCAAAAGGTTCTTCTCCAAAAATCAAAAATCAAATTCTTTCCTAATAATTTTTCTGTTAAATGGATAAGACCTTTTGTTATTACTAATTTGTGTGACTTTGATGAAGTTGAAATTAAAAGTTTAGATATAAGGAAGACTTTTGAGATTGATGTTAAACAATTTAGACAAAAGTTTGGAGGATATGTTTACAGAACTATGCAAGTTGAACTTCTTTATCAATGATGCAATTGGATGATGGAAGCAAAATGTTGAGCCAAACGAGTTAACCAGAGATGCTTTTGGGAAAAAACCCAAGTGTAAGTTTTTCTAATTTATTATTATTCAATCTTAGTTTAGGAAAGTAATTTAGTAGTTATTTAGAGTTTTTGCCATGGAAGGGGTGCGTCATGAATTCGAAAAAATAAGGGGGTGTGAATTTTTTTATTAGAAAATTATGGATGTGTCATTGTCCCCCAAAGGGATTTGGGACCAAATCGCTACATCAGCCTGCAACTTGGCCAAATCGCAAAAGTAGCTGGTGTTTTGGAGCAAATCGCTGGATGGCAGGGCAACTGGCCCTCCTCACCAGTTGGATAGTCCTACATGGCACCAAAGCACTTTTTCAAAAGGCAATTTTACTTAAAACATCACTTCAAATAGCGATTTGGTCAACTCTTCTTCCAAATTCAAAGCACTAATGATTGACATATTTACTTCAACAACAATGCAATGATCAACTCTCTTACTTTCCACACACCAATCATTCAATAACAAAATAATAATTCTTTCACGAAACCCTAATTTTATTTCTCTATACTAAACCCTATTTCATTTAACTCTAAATTTCCTCTTCTTTTTTTTTTCCCAATTAATCTCAAAAGAAAAAAAAAGGCCCCTATCTAAGACGCATTTGAGTTCTATTTATCCTTTTCAAAATGTATTGAATTAAATTCAATTTAGTCTATCTGAAAAAATAATGCCAGGCACTTTTCATTCTATTTTATCCTTTTTAATTTTATTCAATAATATAATTTTAAGTTAATTCAAATAAAGAAATAATAATAATAGGAATCTTGATTTCCATTTTGTTCCTTTAATTTTATTTTCGTTGTTACTCTTAATTTATTTTTTATATTTATTCAATTTAATTTATTAAACACGAGATAATAAATAATAATAAGCACTTTTAATAATATTTTTTTTCTTTTTTATCTTTATTCAATTTAATCAAAAGTAATTTATTTCAATCAAAAAAACACTGAGATATACTTCACTAATAAATTGATATTACCTAAATGCTTCACTAAAATAGTCACAAGAAAGTAAAATAAATAATGATATGTGTTTTAAACTAAATAAAAAATACGAATATAAAATATGTCACTCTATGTCATGACTAAGTATCCTCCTTATCATTCCAAGAACGTTGAGGTGCGCGGGGAAGAACAAATGAGATGCATGCAATCCATTAGATAACGAGGCATAACCATATGAAGATGATAGTTGGAAAACAGGTGGCTGAGATGGTGGCAGCCAAAGATATGGCATAGATGATGATGGCTAAAACAGATGTGTCTGAGATGATGATGGCTCGAACAAATGTACTTGAGATGATGATGCTTGCCAAGAATGCAATTGAGATGATCAACTGTCTCAAAATGTTCATAAACGATGCATCGACAAAATCTCAAAGAAGTCCTCGCAGATCATAGTAGGCAGATGAGACCGAAGGATAATATGGAACTAGTTGCAAATGTGGATAGAATGCCAATAGTGGGTCAGCATTGAGTTTGCAAGTCCAACATACCCAACTAGTGACATGTCTAAATACTTGGGGGCAACGAGATGAGCTAGGGTCTAGAATGCGACGTGCCCGTACTCCTCGATCTGCTAAATCCTGTAGGACCAATATTGTGCTTTTTGAAGAACATAAGATGAGACACCTCTAAAGCCCAGTCCCTCGACGACATATGATGAATGCTTGATGTTTTGGGCTCACCAGACGGAGGGGAGTCACCATTTACATGCTCAGGAGGAGGAACAGGTGGTGACACTGCTACTTTGTCATCTTCCTATCCAGTAGCATGTCCACCTCGTCTCCGTCTTTGACATTCACAGGTGTTTGGCTCACTGGTGCTGCCTGCACCATATGGAGCTCCCTCCCAGCACAGCACCCTCCAAGCTCTCTCCCAAAGTACCGCATGGCCCAAAAGCATCTCCCTACCAAAGTACGAAAGACTCATCTACTAGTGCGGCTCAAGGGAGGACCCTCTTCATGCTCCTAGATTCTTTGACTAAACGCCTCGATCGTATCCATCTACGCAAATAACAATCAAAATCAGCAAATGAAGTTACAATCGCCAATGTACCATGTTGATAGTCTATCACGTACATACTGCATGCTCGTACTCAGTTGCTAGTCCTCAATATCCTCTATCCGGATGGATGTCCCCTTGCCTCACCAAGCTACATAACAATGGCACGGTAACCTAATGATACCTAGTGGGGAACTCACGGTTACTTAAGGGCCCACCCTAAAAAAAAAATTTAGTAATATATATTTTTTATTAAAAATTTTAAGTTAATATCAATAGGTGCATCCTAAAAATTTCAAATTTTTATTTTTTGGTCCATTCTAAAAAATGAAAATTTTTCTTTAATATCTTTTAGCCCATTCTAAAAAAAATTTAAGGCCTTAAAAGATTTATAAAAGACTTTCTTAAAAAAATTTTTTTTTTTTTTTTAAAAAGAAAATTCGTTTGCCAATTCTAGTTTCTAAATTTTGAGCCAAAACTCTTTTATATAAGCAATAAACTTTATAAATTCATGACAGTATTTTTTTTTAACAAAAAGCTATACTCTAAGAAGCATTCTTTTTCCATCAATCTCAATAATCAAGAACAAATCACAAATTAAGATTATTCGGTAAGAAAAATATAATTTTCTTTTACTAATCTATGTTACTTATTTGACAATTTCAACATTAATATGATAAATTGTTAGGATTCTGATGTGGCCTTGACATTATCGGTTGCCACATCAATAATTGAAAGAGCTTTTTCTGCAATGAATTTGTCAAGAACTGACTTTGTAATCATATTGGAGATGCTTGGAAGAATGATCGTTTGGAAACTTATATAGAGAGATGTTTTAATAATATAGACAATGAATTATTCATTAAAAAATTTCAAAATATGAAGTCATGTCTAGAACATTTGTAATAGTTAGTTTTATATTTATCTCTAAAATAAATATTATTTATAAATTTTTTTTTTTTTTTGAAAAATATGATTGATCGAGTTGTGCCCCTCCTGCCCCCGGGGCCCTAGGTCCACCACTAACGATACCAACACAAGTAAACCTCATGGGTTCTCTCCGTCCATGCTGGAGCATCAATGATGAATCGTCGTCTCTCCTCCCAAGAGCCAAAGTGCTAGGCATGCTCCTGTCTGAAGTCCCTACTCGGCTGACCCCGTCTATCTGTGCTATACGAATGTAGACCTATATCAAATTGATAAGGTATGTGCTACTCCAAACCAAACTGATGCATCACTTTATCCGGACGATGCATCTCCACAAAAGCATAAAAATAGGGTCACCCGACATCGCCATATCTCTAGTCCTACTATGTAGAATGGTGATCGTGTCGCTAGCTCCGCTTGGGTATAGGGCTCCCACATGAACTGTAAGAAGGATAGAAAATTAATAACTAAGTTAAAACAAAAATTAGTAATAATATTTTTTAAATTATAATATACCTTGTTAGGCCTGAGGCTGCCTCAATGATCCCTATACACTCACAATGTGTAGGTCGATGTCTGACGCTGATCCAATCATGTGCTCCACCTAGCAGCCCATGGTCCTCCTTTAGGGATATTGATCATGGACCACGACAGCTAGGATTGACAACTAGCATATGCTCCTATATCCAAATCTGAAGTACCATCATGACTCCACATATCTTTCTGGTTCCTATTCGTGCAGCCCAACACAGGCATCGATATAGACAAGTTCGTTGGATATGCCCTAAGACCATATGATGATTTTAGTTAGTTGGCATAACTTTGTATCATGATGCTATTTATATCATT
>JAOXNR010000001.1:1725839-1755788 GCA_028571225.1 Parsonsia alboflavescens | reverse complement strand
AATGAAAAGTTAGTTTTAGATATGAGTAATTGTGAAATGTTGTGAAAAATTGGGTAAATAAGAAATTACTGTTTTAACATGGGTAAAAATGAAAACGCCCCCTTTTAATCAAATAGTCTCACGTGTTTGGACTAAAACATTATTGGATTACTTATATTTTTTTTTAGTTATTATGATCATATGTGAATTTATGTGAAAGCCATCTATTTCTGACCAATGTCACAAAGGAGCAATCGAAATTGGTTGAAAACAAATGGACCCTAGATAAAAAAAATAGATGGTGTAAACTATTTTATTCACGTAAAACCATGATAACTAAAAATATATATACGAGGAATTTAACAATATTTTAATCCAAACATGTGAGATCATTTTTGTTAAAAGTTCTTTTTATTTATAATCAATGAATAATCTCCCGTAATTTAAAATTATTTATATTTAATTATGAATATAATATTTCATAAATAATTTTTAAAAAAATATTTATATTCAGTAACTGTACTTCATAATTCATACATTACAAATTTTTTATATATTAATAATTTTTTCTATCCATTTTTAACCTACAATAAAAACTATAACTTAATTTTTTTTAATATCAATAATAAAAATAGGAATATCAATCGATTGGATCTGGAGTGACATTGATTAAATCCATAATCCAACCATCGAAAATAAATTGTAACCATAATTCCAACCTCAACCCTCTAAGAACTTACCCCGACCCTAACTCGCGTAATCCCCCAAATTGAGGGGTTAGACGCGTTAACCCTTCATGATATTTAAAAAACATTTTCTGATAATTTTCATGATGTATTTAATAAAATTAAATAAGTGTTATTGGCCAATTCAATCCTCAAACTATACCATTTTGGAAGCTTTGGTCCCTAGAGTTTTCTTTTTTTTTGTTTTTTTTCCTGTTTAGTCCATAAACAATTTACGAGTTGGCTATTTTGATCCTTTTGACCGGATTCTTCAAAAATGTCACCAGAATTTAGAGTTAGCGGTGGGTTGACCAAAATGAGAAGGACATTTTCGTCATTATACTGTTCATAAACAGTAGGAAAAAAAAAATCCGATGAAGAGATTTGAGAAGGAGAGTACCATGGCAATCGACTGCAACTGGAGCTTAGTACCCACGAGAAACTCTGTACTTGAGGTGGGAAGCCAACAAAAGTAAACCTACGGCAACAAGAGCTTAGTACCCACCAGAAAAGACTGAACTTGCTGCTTGATTCCTTGATGGCTAGAGGAAAGACTTCATAGGTTGCTTGATGGCATTCCTCAGACTACCTTTACCCGAAGACGTGCACTTAACTAAAGTAATGGCAATGGAAATCATCGCCTCGTTCCCTGTTTTCCCGTTCTGCTTGCCCCTCTAGCTCATCAATTCCTGAAGTCGAGCTGCTATCGATCCTGGAATGAAAGATAGGTTGGGACAAATCCATTCCCATATTGTATATGACTGAATTTTGTTCTTGCCATTTGGGCTTCATGCTATCCTCGACGATAAGCCCCTTTTTCCAAAGAGGAGCTACTGCTGGAGGAATCCAATTCTGGCAAGGGATTCCAAATCCTTAGTTTTTTTTTTTTTTTCACTGTTCATGAACAGTGTAATAACGGAAATGCTCTACTCATTTTGGTCAACCCACCATTGACTCCAAATTCAAGTGACATTTTTTAAGAGTTTGGTCAAAAGTACTAAAATGGCTAACCCGTAAATTGTTTAAGAACTAAATAGGCCGAAAAAAAACTTTAGGAACCAATGCTTCCAAAAGGGTATAATTTGATGATAGGATTGACCAATAACTTAATTAAATGATCTTTAAAATTTTATAAACAAATATAAATGTAATTAATTGTATCATTAAATTAAAACGTTATTCCCAATATCTTCTTGAAGAATGGATAGCCCAAGACCAAACACTACTAGGATGGATCTACAACTCAATGGATGTAGACGTTGCAGCAAAACTAATGGATTGTGAAACATCTCAGTAGTTAGGGAAGCCATTAGATTTAGAGGACCTATTTGCAATGCAAACAGGGTCGAACATAGTGTTTTACAAAAGGGTATTCAACAAACTAGTAAAGGAGGAATGAAAATGGCATCGTACCTCAAAACTATGAAAAAGCTAGTAGATGATATCACAATGGTTCGACATCTAGTTCCACTTGAAGATCTAGTGTCTCAAGTTCTCACTAGTTTGGACTCACCTGAGTATTATGTTAGATCACTAAGAAAGAAGTCATCACTTGATTTGAACTACAAACTAAACTCCTACACATATGAGAAGAGATTGGAACAACTAAGTGGAGACTTTGGTACTATGAATCCGGGAAAAACCAAGCTAACTTCTTAACAATAAGAGGAACAGGAAATCAGAATCATGGTAGAAAGCCACATGAGGATAATCAAAACACACACCAGAAAACCAATACCGATACTTGCGATGGTGGAGGAAGAAATGTAAATCTTTTTGGTAGAAGAGGAATGTACAACAAAGGGAAAGAAGGTAGATCTAACCACAAAAAACCAACATGTCAAGTCTGTGGAAAAATTGGACATATGATTGTGCACTATTATTGTTGGTGTAATAATAAATACATGGGAACACCACCACTTGACTACAACAGGACTACTCAGCTAACTGCTTTTTGTGCATCACTAAGCTTCAATGTTGATCCAGCTTGGTATGTGGACAGTGGAGCAACAAATCATGTCATAAATGACCCAAATTGTGTTAATGAAAAACAAACCTATTGTGGTAAGGATAACTTGATGGATGGAAATGGTGAGGAACTTATTATAACTCACACTGGCAACACCTTTCCGCCCACTTATTGCTATGATACTATTCTCTTGAAAAATGTTCTAATTGTTCCTAGAATTGCATAGAATATAGTAAGTGTGTCTCAATTGACCATTGCTAACAATATTCATGTTGTGGTGTATTGTGAATGACAAGGAGATAGGGCAAATGTTGCTACAAGGGAAGAATAAAGAAGGCTTATATTAGTTGGAAGACCTCTGCGAAAATTCCCAACACTCTTAACAATCAGCAAAATCTCAACCAAACTCTCATTTTGCTCTCCACTCTGTGCATAGTGTTAAGTCTCAATCTTGTCCTAATCTTGTTTTTTTGGTCTAAAGGAACTAATTCTAAGTCTAACTCTAGTAGTAGCACAAAATTGTGTTATAGGAGATTAAGACATCCATCTAAAAAAGTCTTATCTCAGGTCTTGAACGTATGTAATGAAAATCTTCCAAGAAATGAAAATCTTCCAAGAAATGAAAATCTAATGTTTTGTGACCCTTGTGAGCTTAGTAAATCTCACTTTTCTTCCTTTTCCTCTATATAACTCTCATGCAAATGAACCTTCAAAGTTGATTTATTCTGACATTTGGAGACCCCCTCCTGTGGTATCCTTATATGATTACAAGTATTTTACATTCACTTTATTGATCAGCATAGCAGGAACACTTGACTATATCCCCAAAATAAAAATTTGATGCTGTTATTGCATTTAGTCATTGTCAAAAGCTTGTGAAAAATCAAGTTGATCGAAAGATCAAACGTATACAAATTGATATAAGGGGTGAATACATAACTATTAGGTCCTTTTCCCAAAGAAATGTATTCAAGTTAAACATTCTTGCCCATTCACTTCAGCACAAATTGGAAGAGCCAAAAAACAAAACACCAACACATTTTTAAAACAGGTCTCACCCTTCTTACACAAATTGGCATGCCCTTAAGGCATTGGCTTGAGGCTTTCCAAACTCTTGTCTTCCGAACAAATAGAGTACCCACACCTATTCTGCATAACATGTCACCTACACAGAAACTATATGGAAAAGTACCTAATTACAAAACTCTTAAACCTTTTTGGTTGTGCTTATTTCCCATGTCTTTGACCATAACATAAATTCTAATTTCATTCAACAAAATAGGTCTTTCTTGGATACAGTGAACATCACAAAGGATACAAGTGTTTAAATGTTATGGGAACAACTTATATAACCAAACATATTATATTCAATGAAGTTGAATTCCCCTTCAAACAAGGTTTCCTTAACAAAAGAAAACTTGAAAAATCAAGTCAAAATTCTTACAACAAACTAGTGTCAACTTCCAACTATGACAATCTCTTCTTCTCTGTGCCAAATAGCTGATCATGAGGCTTCTTGTGTCTCTCCTCCTGTAGCATCACCCTCAACTAAGTCTAGAACTGCACAACCTTTGAGTCATGAAAACTCTCAACTTGATGGAGACAATGCACCAACAGAAACTTATGCGCTTTAGGCTAATTGTCGAGTTGAAAGTGAACAAGAGATAGGTGGGAATAATAGGAGTATGGGAACAGAAATTGTTAAATCAACAAAGGGACACCAGATGATGACTAGAGCACAGGCTAGAATCCATAAACCAAATAGATATTCTACCAAAATATCAAGTATATCTGTTTGTAGATCAGAAAATCATCAAAGAACACAAGTTCGTATCAAATCCTCTTAAATCCAAATAGTGGAGAACTATCATGGAAGAAGAACTGAATGTATTGGAAAGGAACAATATCTGGACTCTTGTATCTTATTTCCCCACAATGAATGTTGTAGGAAACAAATAGGTCCTCAAGTGAATCAAAACATTGATGAAAGCAAATGGAAAGCGAGATTGATAGCCAAAGGTTTCATCAAACACCAGGTATTGACTATTTTGAAACTTTCAATCCTGTTGTCAAGGCCTCTGCAATACAAGTGATACTCACAATAGTAGTATCAAGAAATTGGAATGTAAGACAATTACACATTAACAATGCTTTTTTAAATGAGGAACTACAAGAAACTATTTACATGATGCAAAATAAAGGGCTTATAAATAAGGACAAAGCATGTCACGTTTGCAAACTTCGTAAGGCTTTGTATAGACTCCAACTAGCCTCAAGAGTCTGGTTTGAAAAGTTGAACACTCTATTAGATTGGGGATTCAAGAGTTCAAAATAGGCTTTCTATACTACTTCTCTAGGATTGAGATGCTAAGAGATGGGTTCATAATATTTGTGACTCAAACAAAATACATTAAAGATTTGCTAGAGAGGATAGAAATGTTGAATACAAGGGTATGTCCTGCTCCTGTAGTAATAGGAAAACGACTTCTCACTTATGATAGGGAATTGATGAGCAATCCAAAGGCATATAGAAGTATCATTAGAGCTCTTCAATACATAACTCAAACCAAACCTGATTTGGCCTTCATCATTAATATGCTGAGCCAATTTATATAGACATCCTCAATAAACATTAGCAAGCAGTTGATAGGGTATTGAGATACCTAAAGGGAACCAAGGACATGGGACTTCAAGTCAAACCAAGTAAAAGATTGCTAATACAAGGATTCTCTGATGCAGATTAAGCATGTTCTCCTTGTGACAGAAAATCAATAGGTGGTAATTCTATTTATTTTCTTGACTCCTTAATCTCTTGGAGTTCAAAGAAACAAAATATAGTATCAAGGTCCAATATAGAGTCTAATATTAAAACATCCAATAATTTATTTAAAAGAACATGGAAGTATTATTTACTTATCATATTTTTTATCTATCTATCTAATTATCTCTATCTCTATATATAATACGAAGCAATTATAGCTTAGCTTTTTAATGAGTGTCAAATAACATTTGGTTCTATATTTGGAAATTATTAATTAACTCTAAAAAATATATAACATAGTATTAGTTGGTAACTGGTATTAAACATTAAGAATATAGAAAAATCTCATGAATTGTGAAGTGTCTAAATATATACTAACATGATATTGGTTGGTATTAAATATTGAAAATAAAGAAAGATTTTAGAAGTTGCTCATTGTATAATAATAATAGTAGTTGGTATTAAGTACAAACAAATGGAATAAATAAAAATTCATGAATCGTAACAAATATAGGAAAGAACATTAGGTTTTAGAAAATAAATTCACATCTCAACTAAACCTCTTTAAATAAATTAAACACAAAAGATAATTAAAATTTTCTAGAAAGATTGTTCATAATCTTTCTCATTTGTTTTTAATAAATAAAAAATATTATTTCCATCAGATTATTCAAAAGTTATTTTTGCAAAGAAAAAATTCATATTTTTTTAAAATTTATTTTTAAAATCCAATGATAGAAATATTTTTAATTGGAAATCTTCTTACAGGAATAAAATAAATTCAAATATTACGAAAAATTCTGCATACTCTTATTCATTTCTTTAAATAATACTCCTTCCATCCAAAATTGAAATTTCTATTTTAACTTGTATGCATTTTAAAAAAAAAAGTTTGACTTAGTTAGTTTTAACATCGCAATGTCACATTTCTTAATAAAAATTTAACTAAATGAGGACTTGCAACATTTAATTTCGGATAACCCACAACAGAAAATGGAACATTCAATTCTGAACTGAGAAAGTAAAACACAATAATATTTTTATTACAAAAGGTACTCAAAAAATTTAATTTATAATAACTAGAAGTTCAATCAACTTAATTGAATTTAAATAAGACAATAACGATCGTTGTTAGATATTATTAAATGATATTTTAAAACTAACAACACAAAAGGTGAAATTGACCTACAATATTATTTATAAATAATTCTAGTTAAGTAAATATTATTAATAGATTAAAAATTAGTTATCATATTACTCATTTTAATTAATTAGACAAGAATATGACTTATGTAGATGGTGTTTCTATGAGGAATCCTTAGCCAGCGCAACAATGGCAGTGGGTGGATGGGCCAAGTTAGTGAGTAGGGGAGAATAGAGAGTGAGGTGGATTTTTTTTTTTTTTTAATGTGATTTTTGAAGGTGTATGGTGGATATTTATAGTGTTTTTTTTTTTGAAGAAGAAGAAGAAGAAGAAATAATAGTTAGATGTATAGTTGTAATTTTTAGAACATTTTTTTTAAAAAAAAATGAGTACAACCGGGCTGTACAAATGCGCCTCATGGGCTTAGACGGTTCATTGGGTGAATCGATTTATTTATATAAATTATTTAATTAATAAAATAAATTTATTTAATTAATAATAATAAAGTTTTATTCAGCTTTTGATTGTAATGATAATTAACATACATTGTAATTTATGAGTTATTTTTACTTTTCAATAATATATCATGATTAAAATTTTATTTATCATTATTCAATAATTATCAAGATTCATTAATTAAATTGTTTTAATTTTAAAACTATATGATTGAATATGGTTTTATTTATAGAATATTTATTAAATTAAAATTATTATTGTCAATATAATTAATTTTGAAAAACTAAAAATTACTCATAATTATTCTTTAATTGTTTAAAATTCACATATTAGTTTGGAAGGATGACAAGTGATACATCGTGTTGCTTTTTTAATTATATTTATATTTTTAACTTATTACTGTATACATAATTATTAATGACTTTTCACGCATCACGTAGTTATTAGGCTAGTATATTAAAAGAAAGGCAGTAAAATTGGTTAGTTATCAAGTGTCACATATTGGACAAAATTTATAATTCACAAATTAATTTTTTGCAATATGTAAAGCATTATTTATAAATTTTTATAATTATATTTTTCAAGGTGGATTTGAAGATTTGAAGGGAAAAAAAAGTTTAGTAATTATTAATTTATTTAATATTTAATCTATATCTATCTATATTTTCCTAAGAATACTAAAAAGAATATAAATTATTATTTTTTACTTACAAAGAATAACTAAATAAATAATAAACTAAATTTAAAAAAAGGAAAACTCAAGTAAATTCAACCAAAAATACTCTTATGTAGATATTATTTTTAAAAAATAAAAAATCAATCTTTTTTATCTTTGTAAAGTATAAAGATATTCACAATTTTAAAAAATGAATTTTCAAAATATTAAAATGAAATTTTAAAAAAAGAATAGAAAGAAAGAAAAAGGAGGGGAAAAAAGCAGAAGAAGACGGGAATGATCTAAGAAGAGGCATATGAGGGAAAGGAGAGGGGAAGGGAGGAAAATAAAAATTAACCCAAAAAAAAAAACGAGAGAGAGAGAGAGAGAAGAGAAGAAAAGAAAAGAATAGAATAGAACGAAAAATAGAAGGAAAAGGAGGGAAGGAAATTTAAGAAAAAAAAATAGAAATAAAAATGGGAGGAAAAAAAAGAGGAAGTAATTAAGAAAAGTTAATATTATAGGTAGCCGTTAATTATTAATTAAACTCTTCTATATAACCTTTAATCAAAATATTCACATGTTATCAAAATCAAATATTAATAAAAATCTTATATAGTCTTTAATTATTATTTTTTAAATATATATTATATATTCAATCTTGAAAAGACACATAAACTAAATTTTTGGAGTAAATGATTTTTTAGAAATATATATTACATTCTTATTGGTATAACAGGAAATAATACATAAATGTATAAAAGAAAATCTAAAACCTTTATAATATATCAAATATATTAAGACATATTAATTAAAGACTACCTATAAGATTTTTATTAATATAAAATGAAATGACAAACAAAATGTGTAATATGAGATTCGATGTCCTACTTTCATGGCAATTTTTTTTAAAGTGTATGTTACAAATTTTATATGTATATTATCTTTATTTCTTTTGCAAAGTGGAGTGAGAAAAGAAACCACCTAAAAAATGAGTTATTTTATTTTGAATGAAAGGAGATATAAATGAAAATAATTTTTTTATTGAGATCTATTAAATAGTAGAGAACAAAAGTTTTGTAAACAAAATTTATTTTATACCTATGAATGTAAAAAAATAATAATAATAATTATGAATGGACAAAATAGTAGTATTAATAAAAGAGTAAATTACTATTTGGATTAAAAAATGCCAAAAATACTTGGCATTTAGGCCAAGTTCTAAATGCAATGCAATGCAATGCTCAAATTCTATTCAAATTCCTGCAATGCAATGTTCAATTTTAGGCCAGTTTCCTTTCTCGAACCACAACCATATCTGTCTTTCATCCTAACGCCTCCGAAACCCCAACCAGATCTGTCCTTCCAATTTGAAGATTTCTATAGTACGGCATCTTCTTGATGATTTTTCCAAAATCTCAGGGTCCTTTGAATGGATTTAAGTTCTCCCTCGGCATAAGAAATATTTGCATCAGAAAATAAGGACTTTCCCATCAACCATAACATGTCGTTGCATCAGGATGGAAATGACCTCACGGTAGATAAGAGCATATTTTAGCCTGTGTTTTGCAGGATGAGGATTAATGGCAAGCACTTATGATTTATGTGGGCTAGAAGATGGCTTGGGAGCAAATGCTCCTGCAAGCTTGTCAAGTATCCAGTGCTTCTGGGCATTAAGCCGTTTCTTCAATTTTCTTGCCAAGTTGGTGACCCGAAAAGGTGAATCGCCGCTCCAGCGATGCCGGTGGCGCTGAGCTATTCTCGTACGAATGAAACTGTCCTCTTCGACCACTCCCAAGCAACTATTATGTTACTACTTTTCTTGTTTTCAATTCTGGGATGATGGAATATCTCTAAAACTTCCAAATGTTTGTGAGGAATGCTTCAGCCCTGGAGAACTGGGCTTGATTGAGTCAACCTTGTTTAGAAGGTGAACATTATGTGCAAGGAGCCAGCCTATGCACCAGAGGTAGAGGGTAGAGGGACAATAGCAATTCGAGCAGATGAGCACAAAACCGAGCAGATCTGATAATCTGGCAGCTCAAGCAAAAGAGAGCCCACAAATACAATGTCAACAAGCATAGTCCCTAAATTCACTAGACTACACCAAGTCTGCTTGGCGCTACGGCCAAGCAGATCTAATAATCTGGCAGCTCACGCAAAAAGAGAGCCCACAAATCCAATGTCAACAAGCAAATTCACTGGACAAAACCAAGTCTGCTTGGCGCTACGGCCATTAGCTCGAATTGCTATCGTTGCTTTACCCTCCAATATTAGTATATAGGTTGGCTCATTCTGCACACGACTCACGATCTAATGTTGCCTTTGTGGCATTCACGGACAAAATTTAACATCTTGATGTTAAAATTTTGAAAAATAAACAATAAATCAAACTTTAAATAGAAAAACAATAACTTATCCCTTTTTATGATTTATATTTTTATAAATGAACAAAATTACCCTAACAAAAAAGGATCCCACAACTACACATATATATTTAACAACTTGATATTAAGATAATGACAGTGAATACCATTTCAGCTGCCCAGTAAATTCTTTTGGTACTAAATTGGTAATAAAATTTTTCAACTAATGGATGAAAATTACAGAAAGGTTAAAAACTTAAGGTGAACAAACCCCATCAGTCTTATGTGGTTCATCTTCAATTCATACCAAATTAAGTTGCAATTCTGACACGACATTTGAATGAAAAATAAAGATGCAAGTGTATAGTAAAGCATTAAAACTGTCCATTACTTCGAAAGAATATCAATGCCAACCTTGCTGTTGAAAGACGCAGAATTATCTTCATCACCACCAACACTGACCAACCGGGAAAACTTCTCTCCATCCTCAATAGAGGAGACCTGTCTTTAAAGATTTCTAGAAGTTACACAGGCTACAAAATAAAGTTAGAGAACTATAGCAAACAGAAGTAAATGAGATTTCCGGAGGGGGGAATGGAAGACCATCCAACAACATGAATTACAGGCAGTTCCTCTGTAAATAAAGCTGTCAATTATGCTAGTCTAGAATATCTTGAAGAGCAGGCCACCGTGAGTAGCAAAGAAGGGAGCAAAGACAAGTGATTCGACGGCCATGAGCTTGATGAGAATGTTAAGGGATGGTCCTGATGTGTCCTTCAGAGGATCACCAACAGTGTCACCAATCACAGCGGCTTTGTGGGCATCTGATCCCTTAGGACCCAGAGTTCTAGCATGCTCAGATGCACCAGCCTGATCAGGAAATTAATTGCATGAATTAGAGAAATATGTACACCATCAAGCATTAAGTTTCATGGTACAAAGAAAGAAAATGTTTAGCTCCAGATTTCTTACCTCAATGTATTTCTTGGCATTATCCCAAGCACCTCCGGTATTAGATGCAGATATAGCAATCTGTAACAAGGATACAACAAATGATAATGGTCAATGAAAGGAATCTCATGACGTTGAATAGAAAATTATCAGCCTAACTGTAAAAACAGCAGGAATGATTTTTTTCAACATTCAGTAGAGTGATAAACAGTAGATCTGTGGTTGGCAACATGCAATCAAATCACCAGCAGAGTTAAACAGCATGTTTCCACATTTTACATATTGTCGACAGCTAAGAAGACATAGTGGGTCATTGAATTTTCAGAAAACACAACCACGTCATGAACAGTCTTCAGATCATTATAATAATTTAATATTAAAAAAGAAGTCCTTGATAAACCACAAATCAATTTCAAACGAAACAAAAACTATATTTACTAAATGGAAAGGACAGCCGAATTTTTAAGGCAAAGAACTTAAAAGCATAGTGCAATATATTCTTTAGTATTACCTGCACGCCAGATACAAGTGATCCAGCAAGGACACCCGAGAGTGTCTCCACACCAAAGAAGATCCCTACAATAAGAGGTGTAAGCATGACAAGAGCACCAGGAGGAATCATCTCTTTGAGAGAAGCATCTGTGGAGATTTTGACACAGGTAGCATAATCAGGCTTGGCAGTTCCTTCCATAAGACCTGATATGGTATTGAATTGTCGGCGGACTTCTTCAACCATCTTAAGAGCTGCACTTCCTACACTTTTCATTGTCATGGCAGAAAACCAGTAAGGAAGCATGGCACCCACAATCAAACCAATAAAAACTTTTGGTGTCAGCACATCAACAGTTGAAATTGCAGCCCTGCTGACAAATGCACCAAAGAGAGCAAGAGACACAAGGGCAGCAGAACCAATTGCAAATCCCTACAACATAAGTAGTGGTACAAAAGGTTATCAACCAAGAAAGCATAATTTGACATATCTGTGAATCCAACCATGGATGTAAAATCAGAGGGAGGAGGAAAAAGAGAAAGTCTGTGAAAAAAGAATTAGCAATAAATGTCCAACAAAAGCAACACCCTGTTGCATACGCCAGACCGGAAATTTCAGTTTATGCACCTAAGGAAAACAGACTAGTGAAAAAAGAATAAGGACGGAATTGAAGAAATAACATACCTTTCCAATGGCAGCAGTGGTATTGCCTGCAGCATCAAGTGCATCAGTCCTCTCACGAATTCTGTGGCTCATGCCAGCCATCTCAGCAATGCCTCCAGCATTGTCACTGATAGGACCATAGGCATCTATGGCTAGTCCAGTAGCAATGGTGCTAAGCATACCAAGTGCAGCTACTGCAATACCATACATTGCAGCAAAGGTGAAACTCACAAAAATGCTGACTGCTATTGCGAAAATTGGAATAATAACTGATTTGTATCCCAAAGCAAGGCCAAAAATAACATTGGTAGCTGCACCAGTGCGGCAGGAATCAGCAACATCTTGAACAGGGCTGAAACCAGTAACAACCAATTTAGGGCTTAATACCTTCAAGATAAGTGAGGCACAGGATTAAAATTTATAAACAGTAACCTGTAAGTATTGCTTGTGTAATACTCGGTGACAAAACCAATAATGAGTCCAGCCCACAAACCAACAGCAACACACAAGAACAGTTGCCTGCAAACCGACATCAGATCAGCATTGTCAAATACTTCAAAGATAATATAAAAAAAATGCTAGTAAAGGCATGTTTTTATCCTTTTTCTCTCTCCCCACTTTTTCAAAAAAATTAAACAATACTAGAATGCTATGAAAAACCATGAAAGAAATCTAGTAATGCGGTTAAAAACACAACTTGAGAAAAGATTAAGATAAAAGGGCCGGAATAAAATTGGAATCAGAACTTGGACAAACTTACCAGTTATGAACTTCCTTCTGGACACCAAAATTAAATATGGTGAAAGATAATGGAAGAGCAACAAAACTAACAACTGCAATACCAATTGTCATCAAAACTGTTGAGATAATAAGTTGCTTCTTCAATGCTGGCTCAATTTGCTTCACATCCTTGACCTCAAAGAAGTCCGTAGCAAATAAGGTGGTGATCAGACAAACAAGGATCCCAACAGAACTTATAAGAAGAGGATACAACATAGCAGTCAACTCATGATTGATCCCAAAAGAGGAGATTGAAGCAACCACAAGGGCAGCGCAGGATGACTCAGCATAGGAGCCAAACAGATCAGATCCCATGCCAGCAATGTCCCCAACATTGTCACCCACATTGTCAGCAATCACCTAAATCATTCAGCAAGAAACATCTCAGCAAACAAGAAATTTAAAAATCAGTGAAAATAAAAAGTAACATTTTGCAAAAAGTCATACAAGACAAAAATAACAAAATTTACCGCAGGGTTTCTAGGGTCATCCTCTGGAATGTTCCTCTCCACCTTTCCCACAAGATCAGCTCCAACATCTGCAGCTTTTGTATAGATGCCTCCACCAACTCTACCAAAAAGGGCCATTGAAGATCCACCCAGACCATAACCAGTAATAGCCTCAAATAGTCCTTCCCAATCATCACCATAGTACAACTTGAACATATTTACAGCAATGTACAACACCAGAAGACCATTTGCAGCAAGAAGGAAACCCATCACAGCCCCAGATCTAAATGCAACAATAAAGGCCTTTCCGACTCCCTTTCTAGCCTCCAGCGTAGTTCTAGCATTTGCAAAGGTGGCAATTTTCATTCCAAGAAAACCAGAGAGAATAGAGGTAACAGCTCCAAGCAAGAAAGATATAGTGCTGAATCCAGCAGTGGCAAGAGCAGGCTTGCATATCTTGGAACTGTCATATGTACAGGCCCGCCCCTTTGTGCTGAAACCCTCCACAGAACCAAGGAAAACGAAGATCAAAATGGCAAATGCAACCATGAAAATCCCAACATACTGATACTCAGTGACGAGAAAGGACGTTGCACCTGTAATACAAAAATGCACCACAATAAATAGATGCACTGCTTTCATTTCATCAATATAATATTATGCTTAAACTTGGGAAGAGAGAAATCAGAATTAAATTTCTGAAACAATGTTCTCTCTCATTACCAAATGCAAATAGAATCCACAAGATTTTTTTTTTTTTTTTTAAAATGTAAAAGCAATTACTCAACAATTTCAACACAAATAACAGATCAAGCCACCCAATCAACAATGTCAACTGAATCCATTATTGAGCAATCCATCTAAAATATTAATATAAACTGGAGAGTAATCCTAGTTTCACAAGCATGCAGTCATCAGCATTTTGCAATGTTGCACATTCAGATACTACCATAAAAATTTATTCATTTTAGTTGTATATTTTTTTTCTTCAATCTCGAGTGCTGTGTATCACCATGTCATAAAACTGCACTTAATTCCGTTCAAGCTGAACTTATGCCAAAAGTAGAGAACTTTTTCAAAACCTCCAAGCATGCTAACCTTTCACCCTTGAAAGGGGACAACAAGAATAACCAAAACATAGAATCCTGAAAACAATGGTTATCCTGTAATGGAAGTTTTATTGTGACACATCTTAATGCAAGTATCGACACGTATAAGGATAACGTGGCAATACGACAATAATGACAACTAAGGAAAAAGATAAGTATGAATATCATGTGGACACGGACAGATCTGGAAGGAAAAAATAACAAAAGTTAGTGTGGCTCACCACAAGTCATCAGGGTGTGGATTAGAAAAGAACTTGTACTGTAACTACTTCTCAGTCTGGATTAGAAAAGCAGTAACTGACTTTACTTAGTAGCTAGGTGAATTTACAATCACAGATAAGCAAGTGAAAACAAGAAAGACCGACAAAAATCCAATTCAATATGGACGTGTGCACATAAGAAAGAAGCATTAAACCACCAGTTAAATATGACAGCAACCAATAAAGTGAGATTAGATATTTTTTAGGTTCCCTGATGACCAAAAACAAAGAGTGCATTAGATTATAAAAATAATGCAAAGTGAGCATAAGATGAGAACCCAGAAAAATAGAACTACAAAGTGCACAAGGAATATTAAGCAGTCAAAGAAACGAAAATTTAATAATAATATTAATAATGGATTTAAATAACTAGTTCCCCCGGCCCAATCTTGAACCACCTCAAGCACTTCTCGGACAGCAACGAAGAATACGGAAGAGAAAAGTGTCCGTATAAACAAACAAAATAACGGAAAGAAAGCCTTGAACGGTTGTATCCATCAGATAAACTCGAGCTTCAACGCAATTCTGTTCGAAGCAGTGGGTACAAAGACTGCATCTTCATAAATCAAAACCAAAATTAACTATTGGTAAACATTAAAATCGTACAAGCACCTGCACGTTGTTCATTATAAAATAATTTGAGATTCTGTAAATATGTAGATACGAATTTATCTTGCCGAACCCACTAATATATTAGGAGTAAAGACGGCTAAATTTAAGGTAAACACGAAAACTTCCCGTCGAATCCTAATCCCAAAACAACAACAGAGATCACAACCGTGAAGATCCACACCTTCACACAAAAATACATGTCCAACTTCTAAAGAATTTAGGAATACATGACTATATGCATGCTCGTCGTAGAAGATGTAGAGATGGAGAATGAAGATGGAAGACGCAATACCTTCTGAAATGGCGTTTTGGATGTCGGCGCACTTCTGAATAACGCTATGTTCATTGATTCCTTCTTCTTCCTCAATCAAAGCCTCAGTGAAACCGTTCTTACCGTCAGCGGATGCAGAAGGATGGTGCTTATCGGAGGAAAGCTTAACCTTAGAGACAATGAACCATTGAACAAGGGCAAAGACGATACCGACGATGGCACACACCGGGATCAGAATCTCGGTTCCGAGATCTGGTAGTACCGCCGCACCCATCCTGTGAATTCCTTTGCCGTATGGCGGTGGAGGAGCTTCTTTCTGGGTTTTTAAATACTCACCCCCTGGAAATGGAAAAAAGCTTGAGATGTGATTTGAGAATGGATGAAGTGGCGAAGATTGCGGTGGCTAAGGAGATGGGGATTTTGTGCTCGGGAGCAGCACTGCCATTTATATACGGCGATAGACCAAACTTGAAACTGCCGTAACACTGTGGTGTGGATATTTTAATTTTTTATATTATTCTACGACCAACTTTTTTATTTATTTATTTATGACAATTTTAAATCCCATGGTGAGTATGAAACTGGGAATAAATCCACACCAGATTTGATATTTGCTAACCTTATACAGTAAAAAATAAAAGAATTGATTTTAATTACTAAATCAATAACATATTATCCTGTTCCTCCCTACCTTAAGATTTGGATAATTTTCTTAATAAACACTATTAATTTTTTTTTCTTTGTTTTGTTTTTTAAGAGGCACTTTTAAGTTGTTAAATAATATACTACATATCCTTTAAAAATTAATCCCTCTATCTAGAATTGAATATTTCATTTTTCAATTTTGATTATCCAAAATTAAATGCCTCATTTCTTAATTTAGTTAAACTTTTATTAAGAAAAATGATATTGCAAAGTTAAAATTAATTAAGTCAAATATTTTTCTTAAAATTCTTGCCAAACCATAACATTCAATTCGAGACGGAAGGAGTAAATGTAATATAAATTGGTTTTAAATTTATCATTATTAAAAGCATCTTTAATTTTTAAGGAAACTTTACATATAAATGAAAAATAATTCAGAATTGTAAAAATAACTTTTAATTTTAAGAAAAATCTAGAATTAGTTATTTAAGTAAGAAAAAGATATGATCAACTCTCGTCTTATTTAAATAGTTAACATTACAATGTATTATTTTTAAATATTAATTTTAAATTTATTAATAAACATGGATTTATTTTTTTCCAAAAAAGATAAAACGATTAGAATTCAAAATTTGGTATCATACATTAACTATTGTATGTAAGGAAGAAAAAAAGACTCCAATTCTCTTATTATACATTCGTGTGTATTCTATATTATGTTAGTAAAATATTAATAAAAACTTACGCATACATTGCCTTTAATTATTATTTTTTAAAATAATTTATTATATATTAAATCTTAAAAAGATAAATTAAATTTTAAAAAAATAAACTAAGATCTTTTAAAGAGATCAAGTAATCAAAAAATAATCCAAAATCGAGATTGTTTTTTTTTTCTAATCAATAAATAATCATTTTGAAGATGGCACACTAAAATTTTGACATCTGACTCTTTCACAACTTTTATTGCCAGTAAATAAAAACTGTCCATTTTGCTTCGTAGCCCATTGTTCTGCTAATTTCTGTAGCCCCATTTTCAAAACCATGAAAGGAAAAAGGGGGGGCTATTGCAAAACTTAGAAAGCTTAGGCCGCCATGTTTGGAGTCAAATGCAAATTAGATGAGAAATATGTGTTTTTCTCATATGCAAATGTGAACCCATGACAAGTGAAAGAGCTATTTTTTTAAAGGGGGAAAATAAGGGTCAAATGTGAACAAACATTTTTCTTTTTTATAAGTCTGGATCAAAACTTTTTTTTATTGTTTTTCGGTCATTCACTTTTATATATATATTCATATTAAATATAAATGTATTATATATATTATAAATGTAATAATATTATTATAATATTGAATATATATAATATATGAAAGGTTTTTTAAAAAAAAATATGAATATTGAAAATTGATATATGAATGATTTATTGTTAGATTATATTTAATATTTGAGAAGAATTTTTATTGAAAACACAATATACTAATAGATGTGAAAGTAGACAAATTTTATTGATGGTTGAGTTGATTAAAGTCTTTTATTTCAAATGTAAGTGCAAAGTTCAAATCCTATTGTAAACAAACATTTTTATTTTTAAAAATTTGCATTTAGGATCAATGAAGTAAAAACCAAATAGGAAGTACCAAAAATGATAATTTACCTTATAATATCCTGAAAATACCCTTCTTTAACCCGTTAAAAAACATGTTTGCTAGTCATTTGGATCGATTTTGTTAAAAAAAGAAAAAAAAGGTGGAGGGTCAAAAAAACCTAAAATAAATCGATCTGGATCAAAGATATCAAAATAAAATTGGTGGAGGACCACAAAAATTCAAAAAAAGATTTTGAACCATATTTATAAAAACAAAAAAGATGAGAAACCAAAAATATCAATCTTCCAAAAAAACAAAAAGGAAAGAAAGCGAAAAGGAAAGTTATGGTAAAATAATAATAATAATAATAATAATAATAATAATAGTAAAAAAGAGGTAATCAAGTATGTCATATCTCACCTTTAAACAAAATTTGAATTAAGAAATATAGCGAAAACGTGTTCCAAGAGACAGCCGTTGTTTTGGTTTGCAGGCCCACCCAGCGAAATAATATTATAATACTACGTACCACTTTTACTTAATTTCAAACTTTTCACATTTCTTTCTTTTCCTTTTTTCTGAACTCATGATCCCACGCGAAAAAAAGTTTAAATTGAATTAAAGAATGATGATCATACAATATATATTTTTTATGTCATGAATTCATAAGAAAAAAATATTACCATTTTGGAGATATTTCTAACACTTTTCCAAAATTAATAACATATCTTTTTAATTTAATATGTAGCTATTGACCTCGTTTATTTGTATCTCACTAAAATCTTATTATTAAAAAGTGATAAATTCTTAATTTATAAAACATCTAATTCTAGTGAGTATGTATATATGTTGTTAACTTGTGACATTTTATTTTTTTAATATTAAGATCGGTACTTTTAATTCCTCATCCTTTTCGTTTTTACAAGTCTAGTTCAAAATCTTTTTTTTTTTTTTTTTGATCCTTCACCCTTTTTTTTTTTACAAAATTAGTCAAAATGATCAGAAAACATTTTTTTGAGAGTTTTTTACCTGGCCAAAGAAGGGTATTTTAGGAATTTCATAAAATAAATAAATATATATTTATATATTTATATAAAAGTTATTTTTGAAAATTGATATGTGAATGATTTATTGTGAGATTATATTAAATATTTGAGAAGAATTTTTAACTGGAAACAATATATACTATTAGATGCGAAAAATAAAAAATAAAATCTATTGATGTTGAGTTAATTAAAGCAATTTTATGAGTGTCAAGGTTCAAATTTTATAGTGACCAAAAAATTTTATTTTTAAAAATTTACTCTAAGGATCAATGACGTAAAAAATAAAAAATAGAGGACCAAAAAAGTTTTTTAAAAAAGGTGGAGGATAAAAAACGATAATTTACCTTATGAAATCCCTAAAATACCTTTTTTTGACTGGTCTAAAAACTCTCAAAAACATGTTTTTTGAACATTTGGATCAATTGTGTAAAAATAAATAAAAGGTGGAGAATCAAAAAAACTAAAATAAATCGATATAAACCAAAGTCACTAAAAAAAATTAATGGAGGATCAAAAAAACTATAAAAAAAATGTTTTTCCAAAAGTACCAATCTTCCTTATTAATACTTGCACATGATTAAAATTAAATTATTTTTATTTTTATTTAAGATGCTTAATTTTAAAAGCTCTTTTTTATACAACATCTAGATATTTTTAAAAAAATCTATTATATGTATTTAAAGTAGAAACCCCAAAATCAACGAGGACTTACAAAATTTGAAATCTATCATTTTCAAACATGATACTTAATTTTATTGAAAATTTAGATATTAATTAATGAAAAGATACCTCTATTCATATTTAATAGATATAATCCTTTATAATTATTAAATTAAAACAAAACTATATAATTTAATATATAGAATCCTCCATAAATTATAAAATAAATAAAAGTTACTTAGGTTAAAAGTCATATATCATTACCGTTGATGAACTTTCATTAATAGATATGTCCAATTAATTGACTCAAAATCACAAGAGAAAAAAACAGTATATTTTAACTTTCCTCTTCATCTTACTATATTTTTAGAAGAAAAAGAAAAACGGTTACGATATTCTTTATTTAGAAAAATAAAATGTTATTTATGTTATATTACTTAAACCAAACTTTGATATGTTGAATTTTTTAAATATTTTAATATTATATATAAAAAATATCCGAGTATTACGTGGGCTACAAAAGTTAAAATTATAAATAACTTTATTTATTAACCTAAAATTGTTAAAAAAAAAAAAAAAAAAGAGCATGAGAGTTTGAGAGAAATAAAATGGAATGATTTTTCATTCATTGATATATCAATTTACAAATAGAGTCTTTCTATTTATAGAAGTTATGACTAACTATGAAGTGTCTCTGTTAACACTAATTCTTATTATAAATACCTGTAGCAACAATATAATAATCAAGACTCTTCAATATGCAGAATATAATAATTAAGATTCTTAAATTTCTAGAATTTTATATTTCTCTTGTTTATATTAAAATGTATGAACTCGACTCTTCAAATGATCTTGATCAAGTATGAAATTAGATATATAAATATCCACATTATTTAATTATGTTATAACTGAAATATTTATGACAAAAAATCAGGTTTCTCAAAGTAATACGTGTAGTTTTATTATTTTGAATTAAGAAGGTGGGACAAAAAAATGGTTGTTGTAAATTATAAAAATAAATTAGTTTGACTTTCTAGTCAAGAAAAAATTAATTACAGAGAATAGGTTAAAGATAGTAGCTGAGTCACCACGTCACGGGATTAGGCGGAAGATGGAGTCCCGCCAAACTGACGCAAATGGCGTACTAATTCAGATGTTTCAATCCTGATAAGCCCTAATTTATTGCGTTGGCTCCGATATTATATCCGTCAATAAATATAAGTCATTAATCGTTATTTTGTAAAAATTAATATAATTTTTTTTCATAAAATATCCTCTAATCATTTTATAAAATAAAAAAAAATTGAACACCATTTTACCATATATTATTAGAGGCGTAATATAGAAAAAAAAAATACGTTCAAATATCTAATTAACCAACAACAATCATTTATAATTAACAACAACAACAAAAAAAAAACAGTAATTAAAATGATTTACATCTAATGAAGGAGGTTACTCCTTCCGTACTAAATTGAATATTCCAATTTAATTTACAAACATTTTAAAAAAATTAGATAAGTTGATTCATTTTAAATTTAATAATGTCAATTTTTTAAAAAATTTTAATTAATTTAAAAAATAAAATATTTATTTTTAAATAATTTAAAATAAAAATATGAACATCCCGACACGGACGAAGGGAGAAGTTTAATATTGTGCCCGTTTCTATCAAAAGAGAAAACCATGCAGTATTTGTCAAAGTTTCTTACTTTTTACTACTCAAAATGATGGAACATAAAGCATATCAATTACACGAAAATGCTATTGAATCTTTAAAGTTAAAGTTAACCGTTAATAATGAAAATTGACGTGAGTTTGTCATATTCATTGCAACACATTTTGACAAATTTTACTTTATAAAAAAAAAAACAAAAACAAAAACCATAAATCTATAAATGGTTGTGTGACGTGGTACATTGATTCTATCAAATCAGCGGAAGATAAATCCAGATTCGGTGTCCTTATCTCTTTAGGTATGAATATGTTAGCCAGCCATGGGAGCATTCAGGTGAAAAATATATATAATATATATTGCCATTAACAGTAAATTATTCTCACTTTAAAAAAAAAAAAAGAAAAAGGAAAAAGGAAAGAGTGGGAATCCAACGATTCTCAGGAACGGGAAAACTGAGACGAAACGAATATCTGAAGGAATAAAAAATAAAGGGGAAGAGAAGGAATAAGATGCTTCGATTTTGACCACACAAACACATAAATTTTGTCCCAAAGAGATAATTACAGATATTTTTTGAGAGGTCGTGGAAGTCCGTTACGTCCATTGGAACGTTACCGAGGACTCTCTCCCATGCTCATCTGGATAAATAAATAATCTGGAAATTCACCAGAAATTGTCTTTTGTTTGTTTTTTAATATATTTATTATGGATTGGCTTGTTTTAACATTTGTTTGGTTGCGGAATGGAGGGCCATGAATTGATGATGAGAAGCAAAGCAAGAGAAGACAACGGAACAGACTGGTAGCGATGGAGAGAAAGAGAGAGGAGATGAAGGTTAGAGAGTGTGCTGTGATTGGCTCGGCTCACGGTGGGTCCTCCTCTCTCAAAATCACAGATCCATCCACTTTCAACCCATTCTCCTCATTCCGGATCTAAATTTGTTGTGGAAATTTTCAAATCATTTAAAAAATGTTCAATTGAATAATTTATTTTCACTGGATACCCAAATTGATACGGATCCGAATTTGAAAGGGTTGACCAATGGAAAAGACACCCATGCTCCCGTGGAAGTCAAACGATACATTTCCTTTCTTCTATGCATTTCCGGCCCGTCCCTCAAACAAACAAAAAACTCAGAATTTAAAAAATTCTTGGCCGTTGTCATTGTCGGATTCGAAAAACAAGTTAACAAGGTAGCAAGTCATCTTCTTCAACTCCACCGTCACCTACACCTTCCGACATCGACCACAGGTAGTTTTCCCCTTTAATGATCGTTTAATTTTTTTTTGCTTTTGAAGTGATAGTGTTAATTAGAAATTTATGAGATTGTTGTACTGTGCATTGAACTGTTTTTTTTTTTTTTTCAATTGAACTCGAATGAACTATTTCCTTCGTTTATTTTGATTTTTTTAACTTCTTTTTGATGGATTTTTTTTATGATTGAGGAAATATTGAGACTTTGGCTGCAAAATGGTTAATAAATAGCTGGGGAGGTTTGGAATGGATTTGGGTTAGAATTTCTGAGTTGAATTAGTGGAAGGTGGGGATAATCCCATCGAAAGTCGGGACAATCTACCAAAGGTTGGGAGGATCTACTGAATGTTGAAGGAGTACTTGGGAAAGTTCAAAGTTGGCCCAGCGCATCAGGGACGAGATGACACTGATCACACTAGAGTACAACAACATACAATCCCAGCGATTTTTTTGGATTATATATCATGTTTGTATTTTTTTGGATACATGTAAATTATGTAAATAATATTAATTGTTTTGATTACATTGTGTAATTAAAAATAATATGAAAAAAATTACAGGTGATGAATGAATAATATGGAAAAAATTCAAGCAACATAAGCAACTGGGGAGATGAGATCTGAGTTTAAAGGAGGGAAAAAAGCTTTTTGTCAGTTTGAAATAGTGGAATGTCGAAATTATACGCATAAGGTTGGTATAATGATCCTAAGGTCGTTATTATCATTCGAAGGTCAATGAAAAAGAAAACTCGGATCTAAAGATGGAAAGGTAGGGGACTAAAGGCAGTTCCTTCAACCTTATTGTCTTTAGTTTCGAGTTTTCTTTTTCTTGCCTCATCAAATCTTCTTTCATTTCCATATTTACAATGCCTCCTTGGAACTGTACTCTTTCTTTAGTTCCTCCTCACGCTTTATCAATATGGTTTCAAGTTCAAAAAAACTTAAATTCTTTTTGTTTAAATGAGGAAAATAATAATCTTAGGATGACTCGAGTATTGTAGAATTTTCAGTAACTTCCCGCCGCCTTCCAACGTTCGTCTTTGTAATAGTTCTTTATTAGTAATAGATAATATTTACCTAAATTTTCTTAGTCGAAATTCATGGGGACATCATCATCATTACAGCGGATATATTTTTCTTCATAATCATCATTATCATTATCAACACTGCGAATATTTCCAAATGGCCCAAGTTCATCGTTTACAGGTCAGAATGTCCCATCCGAATTCCTTTCGTATGCATTAACAAAATCATCCACTATATATGTTTACCACCTCACTGATGTAATCTTTCAACTTTGTTAATGACTACCATTTTAGGATCAGCTTCCCTCATAAAAAACATGACCCCGTATGCATATTCAATTTCCAATAATTTGGTACCTCCATTGGATAATGTGGATGCAAATGAGATTTCTACATCGAATAGGTTTTAAATCAATCTTCATGCAGCCTGCCATAATTCTCCTAAAATCTTCATAACTGATGTCATTTGGTACGACTACCGGCCGCGCCCTTCCACTTAGAGAACCATCGTGAAGAATAATTCAGCTTAAAGCCATGTTTGCACGAACCCAGAGAAAAATATATTCAGAAAAATGTACAAGCAATACTAGAAAGAAAATGGGAGGAATATCTTAATTAAAAAAAAAAAACCAGAGAAAAAAGGTTTACATAGTTTTTTTTTAAGAAAAAAAAAGGGACCTGAAAAAAATGTTAGAAGGTCGAGCAAACCATATGGAAGGTCGATATAATCCCTACGAAGGTCTAATTGAGCTTCTGGATGGTCTATTGAATTTTTTTTAAAAAAATATACTGAAGGTCGATTTCATCCTTTAGAAGGTCGATATAATCTTTCAAAGGTCGAAATTTTAATTTTCAACTAGAAGGTCGGTTGATCCAAAAACAAAAAGCTACTCTTGAAGGTCGGCCTCTACTCCTACAGGTCGTTATATACTTCCGAAGATTGTCTATACTTGCCAAAGGTCGGCTAGACATAAAAAAGAAATTGGGCTTGAAAGTCGGCCTAAACTACCTAAGGTCGTTCAATACTACCAAAGGTCGGATATACATCCCAAAGGTCTGCTATACCTCCCCAAGGTCGACCGATACTTCAAACACTCAGACCTCCCTATTTCTTTCTTTCTTTCCTTCCTTATACCAAACAAACAACACAAAATGGATAACCAGAAAAATCTAGCAACAATTACGAATCAAAACACAACCATCAAACACCATAACAGCAAAAAAGAAAAACAAACGGAACTCACCCCCTAATACGGAAAGACGCGAGCTTGATCTTGTGAAGAAAAAATCCAACTCCCAAACTCAGACACAACGACCAACTGTTTTTTTTTTCTTCAACAGGGAGAATAGGTTAATTTCAAGTTCAACTTTCAGCAAGGAAACTTCATCAATGATGCAGTAGTTATGGGTCTTCAATTCGGTTTTACAGCAGTGCAATGGTAGTTGGGCTGTTATAAATATTGAGGGTAATAAAGTAATTACTCTTCCAAACCCAAGTGTTGACTTTTTTTTTTTTTCTTCGACAGGGTGAATGAGATCCTTCAAGTTCAACTTTCAACAATGAAACTTCACCAATATGGTTTTCAATTCCGTTTTACAGTAGTGGTAGAGGTAATTGGGTTGTTTTGAATGTTGAGGGTAATATAGTAACTACATGATAAAAGTGAATAAAGGTTAGGTTTTTTTTTTTAAAGGAAAAAGTCAAAATGGGTATAGAGTGAAAAATTAGTTTTAGAGTTGGATAAATTATGAAATATCATACAAATTTGGATAATATTGAAATCTTTCCCCTCAAATAGGGTAAATGTGAAAACGGCCCAAATTTGTTGGATCACACAATTTCATTGGATCTGTTAAAAATCTAATTTTTTTATTTTTTAATTATTATCTTTTAATATATTTTATATATTAAAATCTAAAAGATAAATTAAATTCTAAAAGAGAAACTTGATCTTTTAGGTGTGAATAGAAGATCGGTTACATCCATTTGATGAGAGGTTGAGAAATCAACTCTTTAGAATAATTGCAACTAAAATTCAAACCTTCAATTCTATTGCTTGCTTCGCTGAGGCACATCTTGATAATGGACCCGTTAGTTCAATTTTATTTTATTTTTTTTGCCAAAAAAAAATTAGACAAGTGCAATCAATGGTTTCTACCGTTGTTGCTGTGAACGAAATAATTTAAAAAACAAAAGAAAAGAAAACATGGAGAAAATATTTGATCCAGAATGAAATATTCCCTCCATTCGGAATTGAGTGCCCAGTTTGATTTGTACGTATTTTAATAAAAAAAGTTTAACTTGATTCGTTAACACATTATATTATCAATTTTCTTAATAAAATTTTTATTAGTTTAAAAAATAAAACATTTAATTATGAATAATAAAAAATAAAATATAAGATATCCATTTTCAGACAAAATTAAAAAAAGTTAAATTAAAATACCCTTTCACCATATATCTTAGAGGTCGATAGAAGGGACTAGTAGTGGAAGAGTTGTGGGTGTCGATCTAATAAAATAACATCCATGGATTAATTTTTAAATACGGTCGCGACCCCGATGCTCCCAACAGTTCCATAGAAGTTGGGTGACTTGACTTGTCGGGGCCATTTCTAGGTTGAGGTACATTATTGGAGTCGGGTATGGGCCCTGGCGGGGAATCAGCGGTCTTTCTAATCTTCTTCTTTTTTTTATTCCCCCCCCAACCATTAGTCTCCACCTATTCCAGTTACGACTTGATATGAGACCTTTCAATTTCAATATCTAGGATTGATTTACTCCAAAATAAATACCGCTTTTCAAAAAACATTTTTAGAAAAAAGTATTATTAAATAATAATAAGAAAATAGACAAAGTAGGGCGTTGAATGCAAAATTTGTGTCATATTAAATTTTTAATTATTCTAAAAGCTTTAAACTTCTAGAAAAGAGAAGAATTTATGCACTTAACAATGCATTAATTCCCAAATATACCCAAATGGGTCCATCTAATTTCAATTTTACCCAATTTCTAAAAATATTTCAATTCTATTCAATTGGATTGCTTCAATTTCAACCTATACCCAAAAGTCAATTTAAACATTTTTGGGTAATAAAAATTATAATAGAAATGGAAAATTACTTCCTTACCCTTATACCCAAATCGAGACAAGGGCACTAATGGTTCTGTTTCTTCCCATTTCGAGATCGACTCCCCACCTTCTTCACTACCAAACAACTGAAACTCCCTACTCTATATTTCTTCTACTCTCACCCATTTTCTTTCCCTTCTTTCCCTTCTTCCACACTCATTTTCTTCACTCCCAACCGAAGCTACCCCTAATTCCATTTTCGCGACACGCTTCAACAGAATCCACACTCCCGCGACGGTGCCATTCGCCGGTAGATCACTTCATCGTCGCCGCTGCCATTACCAGTAGGTTTTCTTCAAACTTAAACCTTTATTTTGTGTCGAATAGGCTATATGTTGTTTATTTCGATTTTGTATTTTGTTGCAATTGTTTCGGACAATCGTGCATGAATTTGAAATCGTATCTCGAAATTGTTTGCAACTGTCTCTAATTTTTTTGGTTGTGTCTCAAAATTGTTTGAATCTGTCTAGAAATTGTTTTGTTGTGCCTCGAAATTGTTTGTTGGTGTCTCGAAATTGTTTGTTGTGTCTCGAAATTGTTTGTAACTGTCTCGAAATTTTTTAGTTGTGTCTCGAAATTGTTTGTTGTGTATCGAAAGGGTTGATTCTGTCTCGATTGATCTGTTTTGAATTGTTTGTTATGTCTCGAAATTATTGGATTTTGTATCGAATTGTTTTTTTTGTCTTGAATTGTTTGTTGTGTCTCGAAATTGTTTGTTATGTGTTTGTTGTTTCTAGAAATTGTTTGATTCTGTCTCTAAAGGGTTTGATTCTGTGTCTCGAAAGGGTTTGATTGTGTCTTGAAAGGTTTAGTTCGTGTCTTGAAATTTATAAATTGTGTCTCGAAATGACTTGGTGTCCAAAAATGAGTACTGTGTCTCGAATTGTTTACTTTGTGTCTTGAAATGTCTGTTGTGTGTTTTGAAAGAAATGTTATTGAAAGTCTGGGTTAATTTAGAAACCATATCTCGAAATGTTTTGAGTGTGTCTACAAATTATTTCTATGTGTCTTGAAATATTTTGTGTCTGTCTCGAAATTCTTTATTAACTAATTTAGAAACTAAACTGCAGAGATATGGATCCTACTAATCACCCTTTCAGTTCCGACACGATCCCACTATACCTATTGGGAACTCGCTTTGCGCACATGCTGAGTTTTCAATTTTTACACAGACCGTGGACATGCTACCACGACATGGAGCTCTGGAGAGCTTTGAGAGGGGGCCTTTTCGATACATGGTGGATCTTCCTGTTTATCGTGGAGGCTACTATTCCAGGGCTGCCCTTCATATCTTGAGACGGGAGGTCATTTTGGAAGGTGTCCGGCCCGATAAGATGTGGTTCCTCATTGGAGGCCGGTTACACCGATTAGGCCTCCGAGAGTACGCTCTCATAATTGGTCTACGTTTTGGGATAGTAGACCGGCATATTATTGAGAGGGGACCGAGTCAGGATGGAGCCATGGCTCGATTGATTGGGGTGAATCCGGTTCCTCCACAGATAGTCTTGCAGAGGTGGCAGGCCATGGTTGTGGGACAGCTGTCGATTGATGATGCCCTCAAATTGGCATACAACGTCATTAATTATTCTTGTCTTTAATTAGTGGTGGGCATAAGATCATTTTCCATCCCTACGTTCTGAGCTGTGTAAGGACTCTCAGGCTTCTGCTAGACATGGTTCCCTCCATGAAGGGCCACGACGCCCGAGGTGCCTCGCCCTTCGAGTTCCCCGACTTGGGAGATGGGTGTGGCCCCAGCTACTTGACCGGGTCAGTTAATACCTTATCAATGTTCACTTTCATTTATAAATTAGTTATTATCACTAAGTCAAACTGTCAATCATAGGCCAGTGCTAGTTCCCCATATATTGACGATGATCAGGCGGAGCGGCAGCAGCCATACTAGGCCGATTTCGATCGCATCCCATATATTACAGCGACATACTGGGTAATTATCTACCCAGCTCATTTTGGGGGGCATGCGGACAGGGATTGCCTGTTCCGCCATTCGATCAGGTAAGATTAATCTTAATTTCCAAAATTTAAGTTCATTTTGTATAAAGATAAATACGAAGATTGTTGATATTTTACTTATATTTTATTTTAGATCCCATGTCCTAATTGGGATTCGACTGAGCAAAGGATTGATCGAGATCGTTCGATCAGTCCGAGGAGATCCGGTAGCAAGGCCTCACGGTCGAGTCCTTCGGCAGAGGACCAGGGGAGCGGACATGCCTCTCCCATCCCCTCTCCACACAAGAGGAGTCGACGTCACGTATATACCTCTTCTTATTTAAATAAACCCCCACCCCAATTCGGAAACGAATATAGATGGATTCTAACTTGATTTCATAATACAGTCGCCTTTGGTGGCGGAGCTACCCATGGCCAGGGTCGAGCATCTGTTGCATCAGTTTGGGGATAAATTACTCCAGGGGTTCACACAGATCGGGACAATGCAAGCTAGTATCCTGGAGCGACTCACCCACATCGAGCACAGGTTCGATGTGTTGGAGAGGCATGATTCCCCTTCGCGGGCAACCCCCACCCGACATCTCCTATAGTCCCCGACACCACCACTCAAGTAAATGTAGTATTGAAAACTCGTAGTAATCTTAGTTACTGTTTTTTTTTTTTTTTTCTAAATTTCAATTTGAAAATCATTCTTATATTTTTTACATAATAGGTCGATGCACCTGTCAGTCGGGCAGAGGATCCGGGAGTTCCTCCAGCTCCAGTTTTGGCCCCGGCCCCGGCCCCAGCCCCTCCGGCTTCGGCCCTGGCCCTAACCCTTACGGCACCTGCCTTGACCCCAACTGTAGCTGCGGCTGCAGCTGCTGCTCTAGCCCCTCCGGCTCCAGTCGCCACTATCCAGGTAAAATTTGGATCGTTAGATCATAAATTTTAGTCTCTATTACTCGTTCATTTTATTATTAAGTAATTCTATATGAATTCTCATATTTAGTAATTGATTTTATTAGGAGCTTGGTCGTACACGTCAGGCCAAGGTCCCGTCCATAAGTGTACGGTCACCTTATACCGACCCGGCCCATTACATCGAGTCGTTGAGGTCAAGGAAGAAGCCGAGGATGAAAGTAGCGAGGACGACTCGAGTGGAAGAGGTGCAGAGGGAGATTCTGCCTACCGCGGTGGATCAGTCCACTCTAGATCGAGCACGGTTGGATAACTTTTGCAGCTCCGGAAGTTCAGATAGGTAATTCACTTTCTTTTGATGATTAATTTGCATTTTATAACTTTTCTGGTTTATTGTTCTAATCCAAATTG
>JAOXNR010000001.1:1696680-1717820 GCA_028571225.1 Parsonsia alboflavescens | reverse complement strand
CTTTTAGGGTTTAGTTTTATCCTTTTAGGATTTAGTTTATTCTTTTAGGATTTAGTTTATCCTCTTAGGATTTAGTTGACCGTTACTTGACTAACCACTGTACTCATTAGTGTGCACGGTCAAGCACACACTATCATTCCTCTATATATATATATATATATATATATATGTATATATATATATAAAAGAAAATAAGATGGACAAGTTTTGGTTGGTTGGTTTGCTTAGTAAGGAGGCTATTTTTGTCATTTCAATCTATGCTTTCTTTACTAAATTCTTAAAGAAAAGAGAATGTCTTTCACCTTCTAGGTATTTTGCCAAATTTATCCCCAAGTCCTCTTCTCTTTTGTTTAGTTTTTCTTTCACGAGCTCCTTGAAAAAAAAAAATTTTCGTTCTTTGCAAAAGCTGCTTTATGACTATACCTTCTCGTCTGAAAACAGCCCTTTCTTCTCACGTACTTACCTTTATTCTTCTTCCCGGAGACTTTCCCTACAGTAATCACCACCCCAGATAGACCAAATCTGTACCTTCTTCACCAAAAGTAAAAGCAATTTACAGTTCTCCTCAACTTCCAATATGTCTTCAAGACCATCAAAACTGTGGAGTTTTATTTTTTCATCTTAGATCTGTCTATAACAAGAAGTACGGGAGTTTATCATTCAGTAAGGATAATTTCGGTTTGTGAAGATAATGCTTTATACTTTTGGAGCTTTTATTTTTCTCTTACTAAAGGTAGAATTCTTTCATTTTCTTTCCTTCTTCAGATATCTCTGCAATTGTAAGTGTAGGACTTTTCTATCAAGTGTGGGACTTTGCTCAATTGATATGGTAATTTTTGCTTTGTGTTAAAAATAATTCATGTCTTTGAAGGTTTTTTTTTACACTTTTTCCATGGTTTAGTAAATTCAATTCTCCTCTTCTAGCGAAAAAAGAGGCATTTGTTTTTCACGGCTGCAGTTAGGTCTTTATGTCTACATTTTTTTTCACCTATACAGATGCAATCCAAACATTTTTATTTTTTAATATTTATTTACTGACCTTTGTTCCCTCGCGGTTGTTGCTGAGCCTTCTTATACTGACCTTTGTACTCTCTTGAATGTTACAAGTTTTTGGATTCATAAAGATTTTTAGGAAAAATTATATCTTTTAGTGTTGTTGTTCAAATTATCTTGTCAAATGTCTTTAAGTGTAATTTCTTCTCCGCAAAAGAAATGGCAAGATCTGATCAATTCTCGTAAATGGACTTCCAATGTTCTCATGCAAGAAAATTTATCTTCCTAATGGCATTCTCAAAGCTTCTGCCTTGTGGTTTGTTTAGGAGGCTTCAAAGCTAATCTTGAATGCGTGTTGTTTTAACATGTCAAGAAGCTCTGTAAGTTTAGAACAACTCGGTATAAAAGCTCCGTAAGTTTAGAACAACTCGGTATAAAAGCTCATCCTAAGGTGATTTTTTTGTTTAATGATGCAGTGTTTAGCACATTGATTAGTAATTGTTCATTAAATAATAAAAAAAGGATAGGTCAAGGTCTTGAATTTGAAGGAATTGATTAGGCAAGTGTGATTGAGTAAATTCTTGAATTTGTCTGCACCTTATTATCCATGTTTCTCATTTAAATAATTTTTCAAGAATTCAATTTTTCCTCAATTTAACTATGTCAAATTAATCTATTTTTTCTTCTGAAATTTATTTTCAGTTTAGAATATAGCTTAGACCAAAGTTTTCTTATGGAACCATTTGCTGAGGGTAGCATTTTGGTTCCAATGGTGATCTTGAAAAGTCAGACTAGAGAAGATTTGAAAATTTTATTTTAACTGTGATTTGCAAAATATTGAAACTATAGTCTAATTAAAATAAATATCTAAAGTCACATTATTATGCTTTTTCTATATTATATTTCTTAGTGTGCTATTTATGGGCACTTGCTAACAGTGGAAAGCGGAGAGTTAGTGTTTTGTTTTGAAAAAAACAAAAATTTACATACATTTTGCTCTTTTCCTATTTCCTATGTGCCCAAAAATAAAGAGATAGTACTAGGTTTCAATTAGGAAATAGTATTTATTGTCATTCACAATGTTTGAGTCTTATTTTGTGTAAATTTCTGATGTAGAACAAGTGTTCGAGATATTTTTTGAGCAATTGAATCATGTCAAGTCTAAACAAAAGAAATAAAGAAATATTTTCCTAGTTTGATTGGAAAGTTTTAATAGTTTACTTGATTTTTATTTCCTAGTTTAATTAACTTTGGAAGTTTATTTAGTTTTTATTTCCTAATCTGATTAGGAATAAAGAACTTAGCTTTAGTAGTTTACTTAGTTTTTATTTCTTAAGCTGGTTAGGAATATAAAAACTTCTACTAGTATAAATAAAGATGTATGCCTAAGGGCTATTCATTCAATCAATTATCAATAATATTTCAAAGTTTCTCTCTCTTTCATTATGGACTCAAGGTTGTTCAACGATTCAAACGTTTTCTCGTTCGGACTAGTACCCTAACTAGTCTCTCTTGTATATTCCGTTGTATCAAGTGGTATCACAGCAAGGTTTTGCCTAGATCGATGGCACTTAACAAGCAGGATGACACACCCATTGACGTTGCTCGTGGGTTTTCCGATCTTCAGGAAATGATGACGAATCAGCAAGCACAGATCACAGAACTCCGTGATTCCATAACCAGGATCCATGATGCTGTGCAATTACTGACCATCAACATCGACCAAGGAGCAGGAAGGGAGTCACCCAACGCCGCCCCCTTGACCTTCATCGGGATCGCGTTGAGGGATTTGCCCAATGCCAACCCATTGAAAATCAAATTGCCGTCAGACGCCAGGCCCCATCGTGTTTCTGACAGCGAGCTATCCGGATCTAAAGAAGAGATTGAAGCCATACGGAGAGGAGGCCGACAGAGACAAAATCAATGGTTCGATGACTACCATCTGAAGGTGGATCTGCCCTCTTTTAGCAGTAATCTTCCTATTGAGGAATTTTTAGATTGGATCTCTAAAGTCAAGAGATTTTTAAATATGATGGATGTACCTGAATCGAAACAAGTAAAATTAGTTGCATATAAATTGAAGAGTGGTGTTGCAGTTTGGAGGGATCAATTGCAGGCCAAAAGACGAAGGCAGGGGAAGGATTCTGTGCAAACCTGGCACAGAATGAAACAATTACTGATTTATAGATTTTTACCCCAAGATTATGAGCAACATCTATTTCATGCTTATCAGAATTGCAGGTAGGGGTCAAGAACTGTGTGTGATTACACGGCTGAATTTAATCGGTTGGCTAATCGCAATAATCTAAATGAGTCGGAAGGGTAGCGAGTTGCTAGATATCTCGATGGGTTGTGACCCTCTATTCGAGATCAGATTAGACTACAGATATTATGGAACATGGATGAAGCCCATAATATGGCGTTGAAGGCGAAGCAGAAGGAGTGCAATCCGACTTATTCCGGGTACCGTTGCCAATGAGCCATCTAGCTCAGCTTAAGAAAAAGGAAAAGCCACCCAAGCTGCAGATCCTACCGTTTAGACGAAGAGCACAATTGCTGAGGGACCAAGGGCCGGAGGGGGTGCACAAACGAGTGGCACCAACAAAACCGCCCCTAAGCTTCCCAACCCATATGCTAGGCCCACTTTGGGCAAGTGCTTTAGGTGTGGTAAATCGGGTCACCAATCCAATGAATGCCTTGATTGAAATCTACACTTAGTGACGGAAGAAGGCAACGAGGTCGAGGGGTTTGTGGAGGATTGGCAAGTGGAATACGAGGGATTGATTTTGCTGAGGAGGAACGAGAGAGGGTGAATTACGTGATGCAACGATTGGTATTTGCACCAAAGATGGATGACAACACCCAACGCCATAACATCTTTCGATCAAATTGCTCAATTAACAAAAAGGTTTGTGACTTGATTGTGGACAGTGAAAGTTGTGAAAATTTTGTGGTGAGGTTGCTGGTGGAGCATCTAAAGTTGCTAACTGAACCTCATCCCGCTCCTTATAGCATCGATTGGATCAAGAAGGGACTGACGATACAGGTAACAGAAATCTGTAAGCTTCCTTTTTCAATTGGGAAATTTTATAGATCTACTGTTACTTGTGATGTCATTGATATGGATGCTAGCCATGTCTTATTGGGAAGGCCATGGCAGTATGATGTAGATGTGATATATAGGGGCAGTGAAAATGTCTATTATTTTAATTGGCAAGGTTATAAAATTGTTATAGGACCTATTGGGCGAAAGGAGTTTGTAAGACTGCCTCAAGAAGAGGGTTCATCATTTCTAACCATTGCTAGTTGCGAAGATGAGTTTGAAACAGATTTCAAGGAGTCCAAGCAAGTTTATTCAATGGTTGTGAACGCGTTAGTAGTAGAGGGTAAAATAGAGGTTGTTGATATTTTGGTGCCATCAAAGATACGGCCTTTGTTGGACTAGTTCAATGAGTTAGTCACTGACGACGTGCCTAATGAGCCCCCTCCCATGAGGGACATTCAGCATCAAATTGATCTGGTGAATGGGGTGAGTCTGCCTAATCTACCACACTACCAAATGAGTCCGAAGGAGAGTGAAATTTTAAGGGAAAAGTGGAAGAGCTATTGAAGAAGGGACATATTCGAGAAAGTCTAAGTCCATGCGGTGTTCTAGCCTTATTAACACCAAAGAAGGATGGAAGTTGGCAAATGTGCGTGGATAGTCTTGCCATCAACAAAATCACAGTGAAATATAGGTTTCCCATACCGCGACTGGATGATATGTTGGATGGGTCGAAGTGGGTCTCGAAGATCAATCTACGAAGTGGGTGCCATCAGATTCATATTTGACCGGGGGACGAGTGGAAAACTAAGTTCAAGACCAAGGATGGCCTTTATGAGTGGCTTGTCATGCCGTTCGGGCTTTCTAATGCTCCAAGTACATTCATGAAGGTGATGACTCAGGTCTTACGACCATTCATTGGGAAGTTTGTCGTTATTTATTTCAATGACATCCTTATCTACAGCAAAACAGAGGACGAATACGTGGATTATGTATGCCAAGTTTTGGTTGTTTTGCAGGAAAACAAGTTGTACATTCAACTTAAGAAGTGCAGTTTCTTGACTTGTAGCTTATTATTTCTTGGCTATGTGATGAGTTCTGATGGCATACACATGGATAAGGATAAGGTTCGAGCCATACGCTACTGGCCTGCTTTGAAAAGTGTAACAGAATTTCAGAGTTTCCATGACTTAGCGACCTTTTAAAGGCGTTTTATTCGAAACTTCAGCACTATTATGGCTCCAATCATAGAGTGTTTGAAGGTGAGGAAGTTCATGTGGGAAAACGAGCAAGACAAGAGCTTTGCTTTGGTGAAGGAGAAGCTGAGTACTGCACCAGTCTTAGCATTACCTAGCTTCGAAAAAATTTTCGAAGTTTAATGTGACACTAGTGGCATTGGTATTGGAGCTGTGTTGTCCCAAGAAAAGAGACCGGTGGCGTTCGTTAGTGAGAAACTGAATGAGGCAAGGCAGATGTGGAGCACCTACGACCAAGAGTTTTATTCTGTGATTCGTGCTCTCAAGCATTGGGAGCATTATCTAATTCAAAGGGAGTTTGTATTGTACACGAACCACCAAGCCTTGAAGTTTGTCAACAGTCAGAAAAAATTGGATAGTATTCATGTGCGATGGGCCACTTATTTGCAGAAATTTCCGTTCACTATTCTGCATAAGTTGGGGCTACTAATCGCGTGGCTGATGCTCTAAGCTGACATGCTCACTTATTCATGACCTTGGCCCACGAGATTGTGGGGTTCGAATACTTGAAGGAGTTACACCCGGAGGATGAGGATTTCAAGGAAATAAGGGAGGTTTGTGATCAGAGGCAGCCTATTGGTTTCACATCACCAATGGGTTCTTATTTCGGGGTAACCGTCTCTGCATTCCCAAGACTTCCTTAGGGGAAAGCCTGATCCGAGACCTTCATGGTGGAGGGTTAAGTGGACACTTAGGAAGGGACAAGACTGCATCGAGTTTGGAAGAAAGGTATTTCTAGCCTCAGTTGAAGCGTGATGTAGGGAATTTTGTACCTAGATGCCACATCTGCCAAGTTTCAAAAGGTCAGGTTCAAAATACTGGTCTTTATACACCTTTACTCGTTCCTAACTCTATTTGGGAGGACTTGTCTGTGGATTTTGTGCTAGGATTGCCATGTACTCCTCGAGGGATGGATTCTGTGTTTGTTGTGGTAGACAGGTTTTCCGAAATGGTGCACTTCATTGCTTGCAAGAAGACAGTCGATGCCTCTAATGTGGCACGATTGTTCTTTCATGAGGTGGTTCAATTGCATGGGGTGCCTAGATCTATTACTTCTGACATTGATGTAAGGTTCATGAGCCACTTTTGGATCACTTTGTGGAAGTTGTTTGGTACAACGCTTCAAAGAAGTTCAACTACACATCCTCAAACTGACGGACAAACTGAAGTGAGGAATAGGAGCTTGGGGAACTTGATTCGCAACATTGGTGGGGAGAAGCTGAAGCAATGGGTTCTTGTTTTGCCGTAGGAGGAGTTTGCTTTCAACATTGTTGTTCACAGTGCCATGGGAAAATCACCTTTCTCTTTGGTTTATGTGACTCCGTTGAGGCATGTTGTGGACTTGGTACAAGTGCCGCGAGGGACTAAGGTTAATGTGGCAGCTAAGGCGATGGCAAAACAGACACAAGAGGTTTAAGAACATGTGAAGTAGAAATTGGTTGAGACTAATACGAGGAATAAAAAGGCAGCTGATAAGCAGAGGAACGTCAAATTGTTCAAGGAAGGTGTTCAAGTTATGGTGTTTTGTGCAAGGAGAGATTTCCCATTGGAACCTACAAGAAGTATGGTCCGTACAAGGTGGTGTAGAAAATTACTGATAATGCATATGTGATCGATTTGTCAGATTCTATGAAGATCTCCAAGGTGTTCAATGTTAGTGATTTGTATGTGACAGAAGAGGGGACTGATGTAGAACAATATTTCTGAAGCAATTGGATCATGCCAAGTCTAAACAAAAGAAATAATTTCCTAGTTTGATTAAGAAGTTTTAATAGTTTACTCGAGTTTTATGTCCTAGTTTAATTAGCTTTAGTAGTTTATTTGATTTTTATTTCCTAATCTAATCAGGAATAAAGAACTTAGCTTTAGTACTTTACTTGGTTTTTATTTCCTAATCTGATTAGGAATACAAAAACTTCTACTAGTATAAATAAGGATGTATGTTTAAGGGCTATTCATTCAATCAATTATCAATAATATTTCAGAGTTTCTCTCTCTTTCCTTGTGGACTTAAGGTTGTTTGATGATTCGAACGTGTTTTCGTTTGGACTAGTACGCTAACTAGTCTCTCGTGTATATTCCGCTGCGTCAATTTCTCTTAGAGAATAAGCTACGTTAATAATTTCCAGTGTTTTATTTCTCCAATACTAATGTATTTCTTTCTTTCTTTCTTTTTGTTTCTTTAGCTTTTGAAGTTAATTAAGTTTCCTCATTGTTCAACAATCTTGATTTTGAGTGAAGAGGGGTTGTTCCTTTCTTATAGGAAAAGAGTATTTCTTAACATTTCAATGGCTTCGTTATAAGCTGTCATATGTGGAAGGAATTTGCATTTCTAAATTCTATTGTTATTGATTCGTAATGATACTTTTCGAATTTTGAGAATTTTACTTTTTCTTTATATGTGAACTACAAGACAGATTCAAAATATACTTTTCTCGTTAATGGTATGGATATCAATTAAGGTTCTTTTTTTAACTTCGGAATGTCTTGCCTTGGAATCGAGCCGAAGGACTAATCTCATTCTTGCATTTTACAGGTTTCAACATTACTGTAGTAGTATCTATTTTCTGCATGGAAAATTGTAAATTAAAAACTGGTACTCCTCATTCATCTCTCTCTACATCTTGCCTTAATCATTTGCCTCAAGGTATGAAAACTTCAAATTTGGTTACCTAAGGATACTTTTCTAAATCTCTCGAATTTGCTTAAAAATTGCTTATTACTTTATTTATTAACATCTAACCTTTATAAATCAGCAATAATAGACTTAATATATAACTCTCCATTTTAGGATAGGCATGAATAGTTTATTTGCTTTTAGTTATCTCCATTTGTAAAGAAAGCTCGTATCAAATTATGTAAAATATATTCTAATATTGTATTGAAGTATGAAGAAATTACATCATTTCTAGATACAAATATGTAAAAGTGGAGTAAAGAGAAGTGTTTTGGGGAGTTGAAGGATGGATGTCAATGGATAAAGAGGATTCTTATTTTTGATTCCATACATTACCCCAAAAGTACGCTTGAGATATTGAAATTAGTGATCTTTTGTTTGTTTCTTGCAAAAAAAAAAAAAAAAAAAGTTTATGGTTTTCTTTATTGAATTTTGTAGATGTGGAGAGATCTGATCAATAAGGCTAATGAAGGAGGCCTAGATGTGGTAGAAACCTTGTGTTTTGGAAGGTTCATGAGCCTTCCCCCGACAATGTACTTGAACTGTTCGCAACTTCTTTTCTCTTTCTTTTGTCCTTCCCTACTTTACTTTGTATATAACTTACAGTTCAGTGAGAGCAAAGGGAAATGACTTCTACCATATATCAACATGACATCTTGATGCTCTCCTAATCATTGTACTTTGGTGTTACTTAAAGAATCAAAGAACCATAAAAAGAAAATTTAGTTTGAGTTTGACCAAATGCCTTTTTGATCTATAACTTGATAATATGGCATTTGAAGGAGCAACACAACACAGAACTATTAAACTACATAAGTGAACTTTTGTTTCAGCAAGTCCGGTTACTTCATTAGTAAAATTTCAACAGGTATTCATTTCTGTTTTTCTATATTTTCATTGTTCGCCACATTTAACCTGTTCATTTCTAAGATTTTAATGTATATTTGATTTTTCAGTCTCGGGTTCTCTTTAGAAATAGTAAAGTGTGCACAGTTTTCTTGCAAACTATATTACAAAGTTGGCCTACAGTTGAGCATTACACAGCTTTTCAATGACATGCCCTACAGCTTGCCACCATACTCCATCATCCTTCCAGATTGTAGGAAGGTGGTCTTCAGTACAGCCAAAGTATGTGTGTCTTATATACTATCAATAATCTATAAGAGGAAGATGTGTGTCTAATGATAAAGTTACACCTAGTTGAGTAGTCCGTGAAGCTTCAGTTACGTTCACTATTTTGTATTCTAATAAAGAAAAGAAGCTTTCTTTTTTGTATTTTGGTTTACCATATTTTTTCAAAAATAAATTGTATCTTCCTTTCTCTTTTCTTAAACCTTAAATTGTTTCAATATTTGCCATTGTTTCGACTTCAAAATTTGATCCATTTATGTTACTTTTTGTTTGCTGGTAGTTGTTTGGAAAATTAATCAAAAGTTAATGGGAATTGCATGTGAGAAAATTATAGAATATGGAGATTCATGTGTTGCTTGCATCTTCATGTTAACCTTAATTTTCTTTTCTTTTTTTTTTTTTTCTCTTGTTTATGATAATCTTTTACTTTTCTCATTTAGTGTATTTTTATTAGATAGGTTTATATTCAAAAATACTTATACAAACATATTTTAATTATTTTGTAAGAGCATATATCCACCAGGAATCCTTCTGCATCTTAGGGGCAGAGTGAGTCAGCTAGTATATATATATTCACAATATACAAATAGACAATTTATGTTAATACTAAAATTTGTTTCATGAAAATTAATTAATTAATTATAATAAAAAAATGATATTTTTATTTTATAAAATTAAATTAAAAAACCAAAAATAAGACTATTCATTTAATTGGGTTAAACCTCGTCAAAATAATAAAATAGTTGAGAGCTATTTCATAGATTAATGTTGTACATTAATTTTCACTTTATAGATTTTTTTTTGTTTTTTTTCCTTGTATTAGTTAATTTTGATAAATTTATTCTTATTTTGTTTTTCATATTCATTTTACGTTAAATATTTTGCTTTTTGGATAAAAGGTAAAGACTTTTGTTTGATTTAATAACTAAATCGTATTTTTGTAATAAACTATAAGATTATTTGAGTATTTTCCATTTGAGCAAATTTCACATGGGGATCCAGATCTCCTGTTCCACATCACTCCCTATGATACTAATAAAATATTAATAAAAATTTTATTTGTAGTCTTCAGTTATTATCTTTTAATTAAAACCTAAAACCTAAAAAGATAAATTAAATCGTAGAGAAGCCTTATCTTTTTAGGGACATATGTTAAATTGCCACTGGTGTAATAAGGAGTGGCACACAATTGTATAACAAGAGATCCTGAGCCCACGTGTAATCTATGGGGATGGCAAAATGACCCGACCCGATGAGTACTCAAACTGGCATGATCCGTTTGGGACAGGTATTACCTGACTTGTTTTAAAATAGGAACAAGCATGGGGCTGGCTAATGACTTGACCTGACCTGGACAACTATTTTTTTAAAAAAAAATGTGTATATATATTATAATAACTGTTAACCCTAATCTTGCTCTCTCTTTCTTGCACCTCTCTGTGTCACTTCCTCTTATTCCTCTCTCGTTCTTTGCATCGCGTCTTCTGCTTCCTCTCTGCGTTGTGTCTTCTTCCTCAACACCTCATCCCATCTCCCCTTTCCCCAACCACTACTGCCTTCTTTCTCTCTATGCCACATCTACCTACCACCTCTCTCAAGCCACCATTGCTACTGCCAGGCTTCCACTGTCAGCCACTACTACAAGTCGCACTGATGTCCATCCCAATCTTCTTCCTCTCCTTCCCCTCTATTTCTTACTCAGGCTCTTGCAAATTTTATTTTTTATTTTTATTATGTAAAGAAAGATTTGGGACATTCGTTAAAATTGTAGGAATTTAATTTTGTTATATCGTGTATCAAAGAACCCGTCGTTTGAATGAAGTAAAGTGAAAAACCAAACCTACAAAATAACTGGATCTAACTTCACTTATCACGATGTATTATATTTGTTTGATACACTATTGTCAATATAAATGTTATGAAAAGAAAAGAATATAAAAAAAGAAATTCAATTGAATATAAATTGAATTTCTTTTTTTATATCTTTTTTCTTTGTTAAATTGAAAATCAAAATAAAAACCATCAAGTTGTCGAGAATGTCTAAATTTTCTTGATCCTAAAATATAATTTTAATTTTGTTAAAATTCCACTGTGGAAGATTTTGAACTTAATTTGTTAGTATTCTAGAAGGTTAATTTAAAAGGTTTGGTTTGGAATCTGTTTAATCTTCTGAATTTCGATCTATATTGTTCTGAATAACCCATCGGTAACAAGTAGGACGAGTCAAAATGGGACAGGTCGGGTCTAGTAGGAACAAAACAGGATAGGTAACGAGATTGTATTGAAAAACCCCTGACAGGTCACAGGTCAAGGTATGCTTGGCTTAGGAAAGGCATGGCAGGTTTGGGTTTTCAAAAATCTGCCCTAGCTATCCCATTGCCATCCTAGTGGTCTATGAACTATTTTAATTTTCTAAATGTGGTTCATAATGTTTTATTTTATCATCTTCAGTCATTCACAAATTTCAATATGATAACTTTGATCCATATTATTTTATTTTATCTTTGTAGGTTGTCAGTTTTTTTTTTTTTGGCACATATGATCATTTTCACCTAAAACATGTTTTGACCTTTTTTCGACGGGAATGAGAAGGTTATTTCGGGAAGATCACCTCTTTTTTTAAAATCCTGCCTACAAATAATAGTTTCCATAAATTTTTTGCCCCACATATTTTTTCTTTTTTTTTTTTAAACTATTGATCTTGAATTTTTTTTTTCTTAAAAATAAAAATTTTTGCCTCAAATTGAATTCAAACCTTGGTCCTTTGTTTTAAGTGAAAAAGTTCTAATTAACTCAACTACCAAAGATATTTAATTTAATTTTACATTTGATAGTATATATTGTTTTCAATCAAATTCCTCTCAAATATTAAATATAATGGCACAATAAATAATTCACATATCAATTTTTTATATTTATATTTCACAAATGGATTTTACATTATATATATAAATAATAATTACTTGTCCATAGTTTTTGTATATTTTTGCATAAATAAATTTTATATCCTGATTATTTTATTTAATTAACTTAAAATTTTTATTTATAATAATACGGAAGATTAGTAGAGGGATTAAGGTCAAAAATAAAATAAAATACATTATGGACTAAAAAAAATAAAATAACTAAAAATTATTCAACCCAAAAATAAAATAAAAGGTGGAGGACTAAGATATCAATCTTTCATATTATTATAATTGAAAATTATAGTTTAATTAAATAAAAATAATTAGAATATAAAGTTCATGTACACAAAAATCTTTAAAAATTATAGACATATCAATATTAATTTTGAATATATATATATATAATATGTTTGTGAAACATAAATATAAAAAATTGATATGTGAATTATTTATTCTGATATTATATTTAATATTTCAGAGAAATTTTATAGAAAACAATATATACTATCAAATGTAAAAATAAAACCAGAGTTATTGATAATTGAGTTGGTTAGAAACATTTTATTTGAAATTAAGGACTAGGTTCAAATGCAATCAATTACAAAAAATTTTATTTTTAAGAATTTAAATTCATGACCAATAAATTAAAAAAAAAATGATGAACCAAAAGAGATTAAAGAAAAAACATCCAGGACCAAATGTGTAAAAAAAAAAATGTCAGGGACCAAAAATTACAATCTATTATTTATGGGTAGAAAAAAAAAACTTGAATTTTACAAAATACCCTTGTCATTCTAAGTCAAAAACATATTTTAGGAGAAAATGACAAAACATACCAAAAAAAAAAAAGTTTGACAACCAAAAAAGATAAAATAAATATGTACCAAAATTACCATATTGAAATTTGTGAATAACTAAAAACGATAAAATAAAATATAATTGACCAAAATTAGAAAATCAAAATAATTCATGGACTAAAAGTACCAATAATTCTTTTCCATTTTCATCATCTATAAGTTTTAGTGTTAGTCATTTCAAACTTTTTACATGTTTTCCAATTGTTTCTACATTTAGCTGCATTCCTTGAGTATCCATTGTCTAGGCGGTAGAAAAAGTAATATCCATTTTCTTCCTTTGCAAAACAGTGAATGAATCCTAAATTGTAAAACAGTGCCTCTCTTGTATGGATCTTAAATCCTAATGGTGAGTTAGCCCTCCAATGATTAGTACTTCACCATATAAATCATGCTCGTGAATTGGAATGAATTAACAATTCTTTCTATGTCACTGGATACAAATAAGTAATCGTCATTTTAAAAAAATAAATAAATAAGATAATAATTTTTTTTATTAAAATATCCCTATTTATATACTAATCAAATTAATAATAACATATAGAAGAAAAAAAAGGTAACAAAGGTAAGATAAAAAGACACTTTAAAAAAGTTAATTAACTAACAAGAACGGTTAACTAAAATAACTTATAGTTAACTCCAAAGGAAGTAATAAATTTATTTTTAATATTTTTTTTATGATCCTTCCTTCGTTAATATAAACCATTAATCGTTATTTTGTAAAAATTAAGATAACTTTTTTTTTTCTTAAATGTCTTCTAATCACCCTCTTAAAAAAATTTCAAACGTCATTTAAGCAAATAGCATCAGAGGGATAATATAAAAAAAATATTTAAATACCAATTATTTAACAATAATAATTTATAATCAAGGATAAAAAAATTAAATTAGAAAAAGCTAGAATGACTTATATAAGAAGGGACTCATAAAGAAAATGAAAAGATTCTCACCGTCCATACAGTACTTGTTTCATGAATGGGCCTGTGCCCATAGCTGTCTTATCGCTACGGTTAACTGGAACCTCAAATCTGACCACATCTTTAGGCCCAAACTTTTGTCAAATGCTTGTGGACCGTCCAGAGAATGCGACGTATTGAAATCGGAGTATTGCCTTCAAATCTATCTAATGATCCATAACTATTAATGATCCCCCACTGAACAAAGCTTCGTTTTCTCCATTCCCAATCTTCTTCAAGGTTATAAATTTTGTTTTGACTCTCTGCGATTCAATTGGTTGCTGAAATTGGAAAAGAACAGCATAATTGGAGGTGCATGATCTAAAATGGTGAGAGGATTTTAGTCTCTCTGTACTTCCATTTCTTGTTCTGTATGAGCTCCTCCTTTTCTTGACTAATAATCGCTTTTTCCCCCTTAGGGTTATTGTTACTTGTAGAAGAAAATGACAGTTACAAAGGAGATGTAGAGAAATTAATAAAAGGGCTCAAAAAAAGTACTGATCTTGGATGGATTAGAGTTTTGGTTCATTTATACGCAGATGTTTGCTGATTGGTAATGTCTATTCTTGATAGAGGAATACCAGATGAGATTGGAGAGGATAATTGTCTATGCTTTAACTGCTGAGTGTAAGGTTGCTGCAGATAGAATAAATCTGGAAAATGTGTCACTTTTCTTGGATATGATGGTTTTCTCTTTAATAGTTTTTTGTCTGATTGTAATAGAATATATTAATATCTGAAAGTTCAATGTACTTCTAGCCTCGTTTGGTGTTGATTATCAATCAAAGCCCTAATCTTGCAATGGGTAATCTCTTTCTGCGAATAAAAGTACATTTGTTGATGCCCTTGAATTCTTTTAACTTTCTATTTGTTAGAATTTTTAAATTTTTTCTTTTTTCATGTTGCTGAAGAATTGTGAAGAAAATTGATTTTTGTACTCAAGATATTTCCTCGGTCCACTACTTGAGAATTGGGATGGGATAAGAAAGGGATGCCAAAAGCAGAAAACAAATCAAGGGGTCTAGGGGGCATTTCCATAGGATTTTATTCATTGGTTACATTTTTGGCGCAATGTCCTTATCTTGTTAATGGAATTATTTTAGTCCTGAGTTTTCACTCCGTGAAATGTTTTCCAAAATTGTTTCCCGATTTCAGTCTCTATGTTACTCTGAATTTCCATTGATTATCTGACTAATGGAAAAGGAAGGAACAGCTTCTGTGAAATGAATGTTCAATTTGCTCACCTACAAATGCATATTTTTGCTTTGTCTCTTGCTAGTGTCCTGGAAGGGGCAAAGTTCCTAGTTGATTCTCTGTTGGGTAATTGATTATCTATTGACACCTTGATCGTTTCTGTCATATGTTGTGAAGGAGTCATGTTTTAAATATTCACACTTGCTTTTTGCAGTGGAACTTCATCTTTTATGTTGGTTTCAGGTTTACCACTCAAGTTTTGTTGATGAGGAAGGAATTACTAAAGCTTGTGGGTGCCCTCTTCTTCCTCTCAAAAGCCATATAAAAGGACCTGCCCCCGTATCAGATCAAGGTCTAGATTTCTTTTATTGATTCTATTTTTGTATCCAAACTATTTATATTTCTTGTTTGAGAAATGCATAAAAAAAATTTCAGCCAGGGTTATGATCATTATATGCAGACAGAACAGACATTGTTGATGAAGCAATCACATTCTTTAGAGCCAATGTCTTCTTCAGAAACTTTGATCTCAAAAGCTCAGCCGATAAACTCCTTATTTATTTAACATTCTATATAAATGTTGCCTTAAAGAGACTAGAAGGCTGCAGAACATTGGCTGAAGGAACAAAGGCAATAATTAACCTGGGCTTGGAAAAGGTTTCTGTGCCAGGAGAACCAGGTTTTCCCTTTCCAGGGTTATTCACACCTCCACAATCTCAAGAAGAAGCAGGTAAAGGGATTGCAAATAGCTGTTCTCACACTTCGCCTGCTAAACACATGAAACTCATAAACTAAAGTAAAATTTAAGCTTGTTATATCAGATTTTAAGTCTGTTACCACATGCATGTAAAAAGTCTATATACCGATGGTTTGTTTGGGTGGCCATACTTCGAATGGTTTCTTCTGGATGATGTCATAACTAAGAAAGATAATATTATGCACTTGAAAGAAAGAACAATAGTGTTGTTTGATATAATCACTTCCCATTTATTCACAGTATACTATACACATGTTATTTCCCAAAAATATCAGAATTAATAGAGGGAAAAAATCAGATGAATCTACACTCAAAAACTCTTGTCCTAAAATAGCTTCTTCTGAACTAATTTCCTAAAATAACTTCCAGCTTCATATTTTCCAGCAGATAGTTAGGCATGCGATGGCTTCCTGTCTGAATGTTTTGGGCTTCTCGTTTATAGGTTGATGATTATGATGTATGGATCCCTCCCATTCAAGCACCTTTTATTGAACTCATCATCTAAACTGTCCATGTTTAGACATGCTAAAAGAGTACTTAGGGCAAGCTAAGTCATCAATATATGAAGCACTTGCAGTGCCTATCTCTTCAATGTCGCACCTTCATAGCAATATTTGGAGATAAGAGAAATTGATGAGTAACGCATTAAAGTTTCCATGTACCCGTCAGAGACCAATAACTTGAAGATAGACATATGCATGGAGACTGTTTTACCTGACTCTAGGATCAACATGATATTCCAGTTTCTATGAGACATTAATCAATTTTCTTGCTTTGAAAATGGTGAAATAAATTAGTCCCTTGAAATATAATTAAATAGTCCTTTCTTTTATGAAAATCTCAATTAAATACTTCATTGTTGATAAAGTAATTTTGAGATGAATTTAGGTGAAAATGTTGAATAAAAGAATAAAAAATGATGACTTTTGTGATGAAAAAGCGCTGAGTGTTGATAAAATCTCATAATTTTTTAATGCATTTTTATCACAAATTTAGACAAAAAGAGTAAAATGATGGTTTTGGCAAATATGAATGACTTAATTAAATCTTTTTAAAAAACCAAGGACTGAGTTGAGAAACTTTGACCCTTTTGAAACATATTGATAGTCCTATCCTATGACTTGAGCTGTGTCTTAAAGCATGATACCAGACTCTTCTTTCTCTTAACAGTCCATTGCATGAATTGGTCAGTTTGTTGGTCTCTTGGGGTGAAGGCCTTTGTAGAACCTTTTCTAACAAACATGTTAATCGCTATGAAAACCTAATTCCAGACTTGTCAAATGGAAATGGTGTTCTGCACATTTATTGGCTTATTATATTGCAGTACCTCAAGCTCACATTGGTCTTGGGATTTAGCTGCAATTATCCTGATTTTAAACTTTACTGATTTCTTGTCTCTTCGTAGTTGATTATTTCTGTGACAGGCTTGAAACCATATCAGAAAGATATTAGTTCTTTCTCCTTTTTAGGACCTTTTGCTTTGAAACTAATGTATGGCAATGATCAGTTGAGTTAATAATCAAGTCCTGGAGTGCACCAATATGACCTTGTTTTGAAGTTTGGCTCTAGATTTTACACCAGCAGATACTATACTTTATTTGTCTACTATCTTACTAATGTGATGCCAAATTCCCTGAGTACAGGGTTGTTCAGGAATTATCTGAAGCAAATACGCGAGGAAACAAGTGGACGACTATTGAGCGTGGCATACAGGCCAAATGGGACTCCCAATAAATGGTGGTTGGCGTTTGCTAAGCGAAAGTTCATGAACATTATTATTCCTTAGACTGTGTGTAAAGAATATGTGACATAAAGCCATCAGTTTCTGGAGTTTTCCTTCTAAATTGTTTGGAATCTCAAATTACCACTCTATTACTATTACATTCTTCCAAAAGGTAATGTGATAATGCATGATGCTTTGCTTAGGGAAGTGAAGAGCTTGGGGGGATCGGGTGATGTGGAAGAACTGATGCTTCTCTTCTTTACTAGTACCTGGAAAGATAGGTGTTCCTCTTTGCAAATTCTTTCCTTAATTCTGCAGTCAAAAATCTTCCCATGGAACACAGCAAAAGTTTGATTACTAGTCTCAACTCTTAAGGAAGAAAAGAGACATTTGTTTTTTCCAGAGTCCCTAATGGTTTCATTTTCTTAATTTCATGCAGCCTGCATAGATCTGTTAGCTAAAAAACCTCTGAAGAAGTCAATAATTTCTTTTTTTCGACTTACAAACTATTATTTTTTGAGTCTAGAATCGAATGTTTTTTTTTTCTTTGACCAATCTTATTAAAAGAGTTTTGATTTGTAACTATCTATGTATATTATTACTATTCTGATGAGAAGATCTTGAGACATGATCCGTTAGCACTTTTTATAAAATATTAAATAAATAAAATATAAAAAAGTTATAATTAAGTAGATGTAAATAATATGACGGTAAATGAATCGAGTTAAACTTGAATATATAAAGCTTGTGCTTGGGTCGTTTATATTTTTCCAAGCTTGAGCTTGCACGTAAGCTTGAATGAGACTCATGAAATATTTAAAAGGTTTGAATTCGTTTAAATGCATTTATTTGTTTTTCAAAATAAATTAAGAAATAATAAAATATATTACATATAATATATAAATTAATAAAACATATTATATGGAATAAATAAAAAAATTATAATTAATAAATAAACTATATTATATAATATTAATATATTATAAATAAAATATTATGTGTATATAAATTAGAAGGTTCATTTAGATTCGCGAGCCTAATGAATATAATATATTTGAGTTCGATTCGACTTTTTTAATAAATGAGTCGAGTCTAAGCTCAACTCGAGTTTAAGATGAGTCAAATTTAAGTTTTTATTAAATTGAACTCAAACCATTCACGAATCATTTTATCTCATTTGCACTACTAATAAATAATCATTATTAAATATTTAATAAATGTATTAATTGAAATGTACATCATAATTATTTATTATTATTTATAACTATTTAATATATCATTTAAATTCTAACCCAAAAATTTTTAATCACGTTCTATCACAATTTTTTATAATACTACAATGTTTATAAATGACTTGTCGCTCATCGTACGTATTATACTAATATATACAAGTGTTTCCCCCGCGTCATTGTGTTGGGCAAGTGTACATAGTCCCAAATGTGACTGAATAATGTAAACTATTATTATATTTCAAAATATTTATTTGACTAAACAACAAAATAATTATTTATAACTAGAAATGTATTGAGTATATATAAATACATTGAATCAAATGAATGGATATATATAAATATATATATATTTATATACGGTTTTGCTAAGGCGCGTTTCAACCGTTATCGTAACGAAATTATTGCTACAACGCTCATGCAGCCAACCAAGCGGAGCGAGAATTCCATTACGGTAACGGTTGGAGCGCGTATTAGCAAATCCATATAAATATATATAAATATATATATATATATGATAATGCTATCGAGTAATGCTCAAATTAAGACGGTCAAACTTAAGAATTAGTTATTAAAAAAATAAATTTTCTATAAAAAATTCATTTTTCAAATATATTTTATAAATTAAATCCGAAAAAGATAAACTAAACAATTGGAATACTTGATTAAATTTTAATTTATTTTTTTAAAAAAAGAAATAAAACAGTTGATCGTTAACTTTAATCGTTAGAAATTTAACTAGAACACTTTGCTCCGTAATACTGTATAACATTTCCATATATATAATAATAAATAAAAAAGATTTACATCACTTTTTGTTGAAAATTAACTTAAGTGTCAATTTGACCACTAAACTTATACTTTTTCTTCAATTTAATCACTGAGCTTTTAATTGAATCAATTTACATCACTTTTGGATTTTTGTAGAAAAGAACTCTCCTTCAAATTTACAACATCGGAACAACAACCACATTGAAAGGAATCTTAGCCCACATCCACATCTCTATACTAGTCAATTCTGATATGAGAAAGTAATTCTTAAACAATTAAAAAGAACCTCAATAGAACACGGCTTTTTAATCACATTGAACTTTCAACATTTGCTTTTGATGTGCATGAACTTTCATATCGTTCTCTGATAATGGGGGACTCTAATCAGCAAGCCCTTCATCATAAGCTAAGTCTTGCAGATCCCTGTCCTCGTCTGCTTGAGGGAACCTTAGTACCCTATAATCAAAGGCTACCCTATCTAAATCTTCATTTACATAAGGGTAATCTATAATTTCATCATCATACTTATATCTGTTGCTATGACAGGGAGCAGGAAGACGACAACTATTGCTAATATCACCGATCCTCTATACAAGATCAGATGGCCTAATAATACCCTCTTTAGGTATCCTATTTACAACCAAGGCTAGACTATCCTTCCCATTAGCCCAATCATCATAATCAGAAGAGACAATCATTATTGTCAAACATCTTCTCAATTTCCAAATCGGTACCATCAGCCCAATCAGCAAACGAGGTAGCAGAACTAGACATGCTGACAAATGGAAATCTGGAAAAAAGAAATCAAAAGACAGCAAAGACCAATACCTTCTTCATAAGATGCCATTGATAATAATTCAATAAAAAACACCAACAAAACTGCAACAATAAAGGTTAAATCTTAACCAGTTAGATATGCAGAAACAGCAATAAAAATCACAACTTTGAAGAGCAAAGACAAAGGGGAATAGGAACTAAACTGCAAAGTTTGAGGATCCAAACTCCAACCATGCGAAAATGAGTTTGAAGAAGAAAACACAAACTATCAGCGAGGAAAAGTGAAAATTTTTCATCATCCCAAGTATTTATACCTATATCGGAATTTAAAACGCCAAAATGGCAAATTGAACCCAGTCGACGGATCACACACATGCCACATGATGACTGACAAACTCTGTAAATACAGTGATGTGGCTTTTCACCTCATGCCATCCCAAAAACCTTAATATCGGCCACGCACTTGCCCCTAGGCCGATGCCCATTCGTTACACATCATTTGGCCGATGCTAATCAAGGCCAAATTGAATTACACATATATCTGGCCAATCATCAACATAGGTTGGCTGATGATCATCAAATTATACCTTTGACTTCTTATTTAAGAAAAAAACAATAAAGGCATATGGTATACTCATCATATACGATTCTTATCATATTAAATCTTTGACTTTTTATTTAAAAAAAAAAAAAGAAAAGACATATGATATACTATAGTATACTTTGTAAGACTCAAAATCAAGTCCTTAATCCCCTAAATCGATGCATAAATGAAATAGGGACATACCTGATGTCAATTCCATCGTAAGATTGCGTAGCGGAAGCACAGATCTGAATTGCTGGAGACTTTTCTCCCTTCTGAGCCCTCTGTAT
>JAOXNR010000001.1:1666918-1686777 GCA_028571225.1 Parsonsia alboflavescens | reverse complement strand
TTGTATTGCATTAGAACAATTAACATGACAAACACTTTTCAGAAATTTGATTGAATTCCAAATGGATTCAAATGGTTCCTTGACGAAAGTTCACTAAGGCTCTTCTAGGGTTTTTAGTAAAACTTTAGGGTTTATCAATACTTGGCTAGGGTAATTGATTTGTGTTGAAGAAATCCAAACTAATAGATCATATTGGAAGACAATCATGGTCATTAGTCACTAGCTTGAATCTCTTGTTGAAGTCTTGGGCAAATTTCAGAGTGTGAGTGACCTTGGGTTTGAATAGATGGATGTTGAAATTCTAGCCATAATTCAAGAATCACATCATTGGTATTTTGGTGATTTGACGTGATGTGCTCCTAGTATGATTAGGGTTACGTCTCTAGGGTATATAAGCTAGTTTTTAAAGGTTTGTGGGGGCACATTATTATCAATATATTGAATTTCGAGATTTTACTCTTTAAGCAAGGTTTTGATTGATCGATTCGCTAAACGCTCCGTCAGGTGGTATCAAAGCCTATGGCGACTGGCAGTGGTCTTTGTGACTATGTTCAAGAGACTGGAGCCCTAATCCTTAGGGACGACAAGTTATAACATTTGGAGCAACGGTTAAACAAATACTTGGATCGAAGAGCCGATCAAAGTTTTAGTCATTTCGAGGATCGCTTCAACAAGTTGGCAAATCGATTTGAAGGTCTCGATGTTGATGTGAATTGGAATCGGTGAAACGACAGAAGGCCGGGTGCAGATCTTGCTCGCGGTGGCCTTGTTGATAGGCCTGTTACTGTCTGTAGGCTAAATAATCTTCTCCTATCAGAGAGTTCGGAAGGAGAGAAGAATGAATCTGATTATGAAGTGCGTGATGGCTACGGAGGTAGGAATCGCTATGGAGGCAGAAATCGTTATGATGGAAGATGACGTTTTGATGATCGTGAAGGTAACGACTTTAAACTCAAGGTCGATATACCTTCTTTTAATGGAAGCCCAAGAATTGAAGATTTTCTGGATTGGATTGCCGATAACGATAAATTTTTCGATTGCATGGAGACCCCAATTGAGAAATAGGTTCGACTAGTGGCCAATAGATTGAAGACGGGTGCTTTTGCATGGTGGGAGAGATTGCAGAATAAAAGAGAGTGCGAGGGAAAAAAGAGAATTCGCACTTGGCTTAGAATGAAGAGATTGCTGAAGCAGAGTTTCTTCCTCCAGACTATGAACAGATCATGTTCCAACAATACCAACGTTGCCAACAGGGCAATAGCATTGTGAATGAATATACGACAGACTTTACTTTATGAGGTTAGCGGCGAGAAATAATTTGTCAAAGACACAGGGACAACAGGTGGCGAGGTATCTCAATGGCTTGAAGCTTTTCATTCAAGACAAAATTGGAGTGCAATTTCTACGAAATTTAACAAAGGCCAAGAATATAGCAATGGAGGCTGAATTGATGCAGCAAGACAGGGGAAAACACGATTACGAAAATTACCGAGGGAGCAGCTCTAATAGTTCGATAGTTAAGAGTGGCTTCAACAGTCGCTATAACACAGGGCGAAATCCAGAAGATATGGTGTTGGAAAAATGCCCTACGAATGACAAGGAGAAGCAAGAACAGATAACTGCAACCTCGAACCCTTATGCTAAACCAGTGGGATTCAAGTGCTATGGGTGTAATTAGCTTGGTTATTGGTCTAACGAATGTTCTCAGAGGAAGACAGTGAACATGGCAACGAGAGAAGATGAGGAGGACCAATATTGTTGTGAATCAGATGGTGATGAGGAAGATTTCGAAGACGAAGAAGAGCCGGGGGAAGTAAACTGTTGACCCCGAAACAGGAAGATGACAAGCAGCAACAACAGTTAGTTCGAACCAGATGCACCATTCTAGGGAAGATCTTCGTAGTAGTTATTGAAAGTGGGAGTATGGAGAACATCATTGGAAGGGAGGCAGTGAAGAATGTGGGAATACCCTTGGAGAAGCATCCTAATCCCTATACGTTAGGATGGATTAAATCTGGTGCATAGAGCAGCCAGGAGAATGAACAATGTAAGATTCCATTCTCTATTGGAAAATATTATGATGAACTGTATTGTGATGTGGTAGACATGGATGTATGTCATGTGTTGTTTGGGAGGCCCTGACAATTTGATGTAGATGCTCAATATTCGAGTAGTAATCAGTATAACCATATGAAGGATGGAGTGAAGTACACATTGATGAATTTGGCAAATAAAGGAAAACAAGCTACAAGTAATAATTTCCTTACTCTTACAAGGAATTTGAAGTTGACCTAAAGAGACTTGACAGGTTTATGCGCTTTTGATGAAATAAGCAGTCGAGACAGGGGCAGGAATACAAGTGAAGAAGCCTCCTGAGGCAGTTAGGCCTTTATTGAAGGAATTTAGCATGCTAATGCCTGAAGAGATCCCATATGGGTTACCTCATATGCGTGATGTTCAGCATCATATTGATTTAATCCTTGGTGCTAGCCTACCAAACTTACTGCATTACAGGATGAATCCTAAGGAGAGTGAGATCCCGAAAGAGAAGGTAAAGGAGTTGTTGAGAAAGGGGCATATTCAGGATAGTATGAGCCCATGTTCTATTCCGGCTTTGTAAACTCCTAAGAAAGCTGGGAGTTGGAGAATGTGTGCAGATAACGGAGTTATTAATAAAATAATCTTGGGTTATAATTTTCCAAATCGTAGATTAGATGACATGCTGGATAAATTATACGGAGCTAAGTGGTTTACGAAGCTAGACTGAAGAATGGCAATCATCATATTTGTATTCAGCCTAGAGATGAGTGGAAGACAGCTTTCAAGACGAAAGAGGGGGTGTACGAGTGGTTGGTGATGCCGTTCAGGCTTTCTAATGCTCCAAGCACTTTCATAAGGTTTATAAATGAGGTTCTGAAATCCTTTATTGGAAAATTTGTTGTCGTTTATTTTGATTATATCCTGATTTATAATATGACTGGGGAGGAGCATCTGATGCATTTAAGAGAGGTGTTCCTAGCCTTGCAGAAAAATCAGTTATATGTTAACCTTAGAAGTGTAGTTTTCTAAATAATAAACTGTTATTCTTGGGGTTTATCGTTACTGTGGAAGGAATAGAGGTAGATGAGGTGAAGGTAAGGTTAATCAGGGAATGGCAGGCTCCTAAAACAGTTTCTAAAGTTAGGAGTTTCCATGGGTTGGCCACTTTCTATAGGCAATTTATCAAAAATTTTAGTACTATTGCAACTCCAACCACTGAATCTATGAAGAAAGGTAAATTTATATGGCGAGAAGAGGCTGATACTAGTTTAGCCATACTGAAAGAAAAGTTGTGTACTACGCCTGTTCTTGCCTTAGCTGATTTTGACAAGTTGTTTGAAATGGATTGTGACGCCAGTGGAGTAGGTATAGGTGCTGTTTTGTCTCAAAAGTGCAGGCCAATTTTCTATTTCAGTGAGTTCCTTAGGTCAGATCCTCAGGAAGAGTTCCATTGGTGATGTACTGATGTATCGACGCCATCCAAGTTGGTTTAGCCTCAGCATTCCTTTCCAAAGGTTCGATCCACATTCCTTGCATTTGTGTTCCTTGCTTCACTCTGGAAAGGAAGTTAGCTTCAGCATTGTCTTTGCACCATACATGTTCGACTTTGATGTACTGGAACTTCTAAAAGTATTTCTATGTTTCGGCCAAGTATTGCTGCATGTTCTCCTCTCTTGCCTCATACTCGCTATTAACATGTCTGACCAGGAGCTATGACTCTGTTTTGGCAATGAGATTCGGAATGTGGAGGCTTTCCGTAACTCTCAATCCTGCTAGAAAATCCTCATACTCAAATTCAATGTTGCTTATGGAAAAGTTATATTTCAGAGCATAAGTGAACTTGGTTCCTTCAGGACTTATCAGGACGAAGCCAGCTCCTTCAGTCGATCCATCTGTCTGCAACATCCAATAGTCCTAAGGAGGAGTTTCAGAATTTAGTTTCTGATTTTGATTAGATCTTGGCACTGTGTATTCAAGAACAAAATTTGAGAAGACCTGACCTTTAATGGCTTTCCGGGGTGAGTAGTAAATGTCATATTCTGAAAGCTCTATTGCCCACTTCATAAGCCTTCTAGCCGTATCTAGGCTTGCGAAGTATTCGTCTGATAGGAGCATTTGTTAGTACTTAGATGGAATGAGTTTGAAAGTACGGCTTTAATTTTTTGTCGTAACTAACAAAGCTAATGTTTGTTTTTCCAAAATGTAATACATGGTTTCAGGTCCTTGAAGGACATGGCTGATGTAGTATATCGGTTTTATGCTTGAACCCCGGAGGGCGCAAAAAACCGAACACACCGCATAGGAAGATATAGATAGATAAGTATATAACGTTTCAGTCGGAACAGGAGAAATAAGGAACGGGGGAGAGCCCAAAGACCCTTTTAGTTTTGCGAAAGCCGCATCGCATTCTGGAATCCACTTAAAATTTTTTAGGTTGCAGATTATCTAGTAAAATTTCAATAACTTCTCGCCTGTTTTCGACAAAAACCGATTCAAGGTCGCAACCCTTCCCGTCAACCTCTGGACCTCCTTGATGGATGTAGGTGGTTTCTTGTCCATTAGCGCCTGGATCTCTACAGTTTTCACTTCAATTCCCTTTCGGGAAACCATATACCCCAAAAATTTCCATACTTCTACCTCGAATGAGCATTTTCGGGGATTCAGCTTCAGCCCATACTTTGCCCTCATTTTGAAACTTTCCTCGAAGAAGAATTGCTGCTAGGTTGCGGTTTTACAAGTAGATCATCTATGTAAGATTCCATGTTGCGGCCCGGCTGTTGAGAGAACATCCAGTTGATCATATCTTGAAAATCTGCATCGGCATTTTGCAACCCGAATGGCATTCTCCTGTAACAAATCAACCCATGCAGTGTTACGAAGGAAGTTTTCTCCTCACTTTCCTTTGCCATCTGGATTTTATGATCGTAAGCGTCCAGAAAACAAAGTCATGAGAATCCTGTTGTTGCATCCACTAGTTGGTTGATTCAAGGGATTGGAAATGGTTTCTCCGGAATCGCCTTGTTGAGTGAAGTGAAGTCGATGCATATTCTCCATGAATGATCCGACTTTGAGATGACAATTGGGTTTTAAAACCATTTCGGGAATTGTACTCTCCTTACAATTCCAACTAAAAGTATATCTGTAACCTCTGCCTTGTGGCTTTATTCTCTTTTCTTACCTTACTGGATTGCAACTATAAGGGATTCCTAGCCGATGTTCAACAAATTATCTTGGAATCATCCCCATGTCTTTGATGGACCATGTAAAGACACTCTGATACTTGGTCAGAAGGTTGAGAAGCTCGTGCTTCATCGGAGCAGGTAACGTTTTGCTGATAGTCACCTTTCGATCAGGATGAGTCGCATGTATCTGGTACTCTTCAAGCTTCGCTGCGGGCTCATTCTGGTTCTCTTCCTGATCTGGAACCTCTGCAACCTCCTTTTCTATGTTTTTTTAGTTCCAGCTTTGCCCTTGAGATCGGCACCTTATAACAAGTGTGGGCTGCTTTAATGTCTCAATTCAGGATGAATCGCATTCCTGCATATGGGTTGATGAAAATATTTTGATAACTATTAACTTGAGCTGTCGTCATGTTCAGCCCTGGTCGTCCCCATATGCAATTATACGCCGATGGCGAATCGACGATAACGAACTCACAAACCTACATAATTGGCTTCGATTTGGGTCCCCATTGAACCTCAAGGGATTCGGTTCGCAATGCATAGGTGGTTTCTCCAAAGAACCTAACCAGCGGGATGCGATTTGACTTGATCAACTCATCCTTGAGGTCCATCATCTAAAATGCTTCATAATACATGACATTAGTACAACTTCCTGAATCGATGAGAATTCTTTTCACCAAGCAGTCTGCAATCATCATTGACACCATCAGGTCTCTTCATTCTTTTCTCTAGTGGTTCCAGGCAATCTAAATTGACCCAAGATGTCATTTCTATGATTCTCGATGCAACTGGTTGTTGCCTTGTGTTAGGTTGGACAACATGCACGACATTAACAAACTGAGTGAGTAAACCTCGCCGCACCGCATTCTTGATTTCCCTCTTCAGCTAGTAGCAGCCTTCAATGTAATGTCCCACATCCCGGTGGAAATTAAAATAGTGATCCTGATCCCGCTTCTCCCAAGGGGCATTCATCTGCTTCAGGGGTGTCAAGATGCCTGAATTTTGTATCTTCTGCAAAATGGCCGCCGTGGGGGGTGTGAAGTGGAGTGTAATTTAGGTGTTTGACGTCCCCTTCCTCTGCATTGCATGCGGCTTTCCTCTGGACTGGTTATGGGCATAAGGCTTTGTCGATGCCTTGGTTACATCTTGCATTGGCTTGGCATTGGGTGTAGTTGGAACTGCTTGATGTTTGGCTACATGTTTCGGCTCACTTTGAAAATTTCGACTACCTTGGCCCTGATACTGGCCGAATCTCTACTTCTTGTTGTTTCGCTCGACGAAATTTGGTTTCAACTGTTCTCCCATCTCAGTTTGTTGAATTGTCCTTTTCTGCCTTTTTGAGTCTTCCACCCAAATCCAAGTTCCAACTCTTTGCAGTAGATCTTTACTTGTTTTCGGTGGGTTAGCGGTGAGCCTCTCAGAATGTCTGCCTGGTTTCAACCCATAGTAGAATGCCTCGACATAAATTGGCTCCAAGCAATCCTTAACCTTCAGCACTTCTTGGTTGAACCGTTTCCAATATTCGCTGAATGTCTCCTTTTTCTTTTTCCTCATGTTCAAGAGGTAGGCCTGCGGTGTTGAATGCTGGCTGCTTCCAATAAATTGGTTAAGGAATGTATTGCCCAACTGATTGAAGATGGAAATAGAAGCAGGTGGCAATGCCATATACCATTTGAGGGCTCTCCCATAAAGTGTAATGGAGAAGGCTCTGCATGAAAAGACTTCATCCAGATCATAGAATGCCAGGTTTGTGTTGAATATTGACAAGTATTGAACCGGATCTGTAGTACCATTATACTTGTCAATGGTTAGTAGCCGAAAGTCCTTTGGGATCTTCTCGTGTTTGAGTTCTGGGATTAAAGGGCTTGAGTTTTGGATTTGTGATGCCATGGTTGGCCAAAACTCTGGCATTTCGGCTTCTACTTCATCTACCCTCTATTTCAGTCTATTTAATTTTGTCTGTAGTTCCAAAGGGATCTGTTGCATTATGGTCAGTTGCTTCCTCTACGGGACTGCAATCTCCTGGATTTCTTGCCTACGGTTTTGAACTTTTAGGACTTCTTGCCTACGGGGCTCGTGTCTCCTGGATTGCACTTCTTCATTATCCAGGTCCCGATCTCCATTTTGGTTCGACAATCCCACTACCTTATTTACCTAAAGATAGTTGTTATGCTGTAAGAAGAGCTAGAAAGCCTCATAATGGTCAATTGCCAACTTTATCTTATCTACCTTAGAAACCATTGCAATTTGCGGCCTAACTCCTCTAGGCATGTTTTCTGCCAACTTGTTGTTGTAAGTATTCGTCTTGGTTTTGGATTTATGGGGGTTTGAGAACTGTGTTGAAGTGCATGGTCTTTGGAGATCGCCCACCAATGCATCAATGGGATTAATGACATCCTGAGCAGCATCCCTGGGTAGTGTGGTATCGGCCTGAGGGATATGTTCATTAGTGTTCACCCGGGGATTTTTATCTTTCTCTTGTTCCATTATATTCTTTGATGTAGCTAGTCCTAATCTTATTTTTATGATTGTTTTTTGTTTTAAGAAGTGTATTGTTCAAATCGTGCATGAGCACAATGGGCGCCAAATTATGTTGCTAGTATGTCTATTCGGTTCGGTGCGGGCATTTTCAGTGCCGGGTGGAGCTTGATTCGGTATCTACACAGTAAAATGGTCAGATTTATGGGTTGTTCAGAAAACTCCTCCGATGCTGAAGTTGGAACTTGTTTAGCAATGCAGAAATGAGAGTTGTAAAGTCTAAGATGTAAAAGTCACGTACCTTTGGTAGTGGATTATTACCTTATTATATTGACTTGTGACTATGCAAAGAGTCATTGAAGTTCGATATGGGATGTGTAATGAACCGTATCGAATTGATGAACAGTTTCAGCATTATGTGTTCGATTGAGCTATCTTTAGGATGAGAAATCTTTTTAGCTCGTGTAATACATCAAATTAAAGCTCTTAGTATATAGATTAAGCTTAGCATTTAATTTGTGATTAATTATCAAGTTATCAAGATAGAAAATATGATCAAAGTATTGATCTTGATGTATGGTAGACACCAATCCTAACCAAGAAGCCGACTTAAGAGAACGCGGACCAACCTGACCAATAGCATTGATTTTAGTTTTCCCAAAATCAGACTCAAATCAATGCCGAATACAAGAAAGAAAAAATACCCTACGGTTAATATTACTACGGGGGAGGTGAGACACAGAAGGGATATATACATAATAGACACAATAGGAGAGCCATACCGTCTATTCAAATGCAAATGATAAAAGATGAAACCTAAAATAAGTATTTCCTAAAAGAACGAGCGTGCTTCCTGATCCTAGAAAACGTTCCAAAAAACTTGCAGCAAATAAAGCAACCAGGTACAAAAGTCGACAAAGGATACTCATGGAATTTCATTTAGGAAACAACCTGCGCGGTTGGGCGTATTTCGTTTCCTTCTTCCAAGCCAAGCCCTTCTTAGAAAGCACTCACCGAGTTACTTACGGAATCTCAAATCTCTCTCGACGCCAAGAATTTTTTATGTGCCCAGGTCGATTAGAGGTTCGGCTTCTTTCTCCCCCACCTAATTTAGCCTTATCCTCAACGCCCATGTTCCGCTCGAACTCTTTGATGCGGTCCTTGAATTGCCATAAGTCTTCATCTCGTTCCCAAGTAGTCTCGATATCGGGGACACCCTTCCACTTGACCATGTACTCGTCGTAGTTCGGTACACCTCTCTTCCGTATTACCGCTTGGGCAGTATTCGTTCCACGTCCTTGTCAAACGATGTCACCATGGCAATTAGTGCTCGTTTTGCACGACTTGGGTCGTCCTTGTCAGCATAGTACGGTTTTAAGAGACTTACATGGATGACCGAGTGGATCTTATGCTCCGGGGGAAAATCCAATCGATAAGCAACTCGGCCCACACGGTTGATGACCTTGAACGGTCCCTCGTATCGTCGCACCAATCCTTTGTGAACCGTTTTTAGTGTTTTGTACTGTTAGGGTAGGAGCTTCATCATGACTCAATCGCCTTCCTCGAACTCCCGTCGTTTCGAATCGGCCCACTTTTTCATTTGTTTAGCCGCTTGAAAGTGCTGCTTCACTTTCCTCTTGCACATTCTTTGCGAACTTGTAGGCAGCGGGGCACTTGCCATCATACCCCGAGAAGAGTGTACTCAGTTGCCTACCCGTGGGAAGCTTAAACGGACTTTGGCCCGTTGATTCACTCTTTTGTAGATTATCAGAGAATTAAGCTACATCGCTTGCCCAATGTCGCTGGTTGGCACTAACGTAGTGCCTCAAATAGAGCTCCAATAAAGCATTCACCCGTTCCGTTTGTCCATCCGATTGTGGGTGAAAGCTGGTGGAAAATGCTAAGTCGGTCAATAGTAGCCTCAACAGCTCACCCCAAAAATTCCCCGTGAAATGGGGGTCTCGGCCACTTACTATAGCCTTTGGCACGCCCCACCATTTGACAACATTCATCATGAAGAGCCGTGGTTAGATGAGAACAATGTACACATAAATTTTCTCTGTCCCGCTACCAAAATTGATTCCTGGTTTTATGTTTCTCTGTATTAGATGAGAAAGATAAGTTCTTTCAAAAGTTGGTTGCTTTAAAATTTAATCAGCATTGTGGGGACTGATAGACCTCTAGAGAACGGATGATTAGAACTTATTTGCTTACATATGATTTACTTGAAGTATTAATCATATAAGATAGGTGACAAAAGCTAGCATTTCTGTATATTGATTTGTTTCCTGAATCTTCTTGGTTGCGAATATGTTGACTTACTCTCCACCACTACATTCACCAAATGTTTTATATTCTTGACTTGAAACATGAATTGCTTGCATGTGAAAAACCCTTTTTTATGAATAAAAAAGAAGATGCAAATTGCAATCTTCATGTTTCAATTTGATTTCCCGTCTGAGCTTTGAGGCAATTAGAAATTTCTTTCTTTAGGTTTGAATTATGAATCACAGCCTTTGCAGAAGAAAAACATCAGAGGGATGGCATTAATTTGAGAACAGAGTCTATGGTATCACTTTCTTTCGCATTTGCTTTAAGAACTTTTGGTGATAAACATGTGCTTCACATTGAAAATGGTTCACCCTGATGTTTCAGCATATCAATGCTAAACGGCTTGATTGTCTTCTTTGAGTTAAATTCATGTGATAATTTGTGAACATTACCAAATGATATTCACAAGCATGGTAGATGTGTTGGTTTCTCTTGATTTGTGAACGTTATCAAGATTCTTAAACTTTTAATGACTTCTGGTGTGGGATTGGCCATTATCTCAATTAATCTCCTCTTTTATTGGTTTGTTGGGGTGATCCGTGGGAAGAAGAATTTTGGAACTGCTGTTTGGAGAGTTTCATGGTCACTGTTGGGGAACATACTTGCAGTGCCTGATGCTCAAAACAAGGGTGACATTGTGGAAGGAAGCAATAGATGGAGCATGGGAGCAGGTGACAATAGTGGATTCTTGAAATTATATTGATCTTCTGATTTCATCGGTTGAATAGTGTACCTGATAATGTAGCTATATTCAGATAAAGGTTATGATGTTTCACTGTATGATCGTTTTATGGCCTAGATCAATCATTATATATTTTTCTATACCAATATTTTGTATTAAAAAGTCATTTGAAATTTGAAATTATCCATTTTTATATTAATAAAAATTTCATAATTTTTAGGATCATTTAATGTTCGATTTAAATAAATATTTGATAATATAAAAATATTTCACATTTTATATTTAATGATTTTAAATCATAATTGGATCTTATGCACGCTCATTGTGCGGGTGTTACATTAATTATTATATTATTAAAAAAAAGGCAATTCTATTGAGAGTTACCAAGTATCCAGAAATAAATAAATAAGAAGGAACATGAAAATTGGAAAGACATGAAAATAAATTAATTGGAGGGTAGGATGAGCAATAAACATGACATAGAGATAACTTCAAAAATGGAAATTGATGACCCATGTTTATAATATTTGTACCATATCAATAAACCATAACAATTAAAAAAAAAAAAGACTTAATATATAATATAATTTTAAAATATTTATAATAAATCATAACGATAATTTTTTCTTTTAAAAAAATTATATTAATTAATACTCTTTCAATCACTATTTATAAATCATTGCAACTCATTAATACTAAATATTAGAGTATGTAGTAAGATCGATATGAAGTCACAATACAATGATTTATAGCTAATGACAAGAAAAGGTAGCTCTAATGATTCATAAATAGTGGTCAAGGGAGTATGAATTTAATTAATTAAATTTTTTTAATAAATAATTAAATGAATATTTCTCATTGTTTACTTTTAGAAAAAAATTAAATTAAATGATTAATAGGTGATGCATTAAATTACTTTTCATAAATATATTTTTAATTTTAATTTTATCATTTCATACCTTATACAATTATTATTAATGTTTCTTGCAAATTTCACCGGTGATTATCCTAGTAATAATAATCTTATCCGTCTTCATTAAATAATAAATATTGTTAATTGAATTAATATAAACTTTATTTAACATAAAAAAATCTTAATCTAAAATTAATATATAATATTACTAAAGCAATCATGACTTTAATTATTATTTCATCACCTCAAACCACATCTATTTCAAATTCTTGCTCATTACCTTGGAAGGGAGGTAAACTAGGAAACAAGATCATAAAAGTGCCCTACAAAGAATGTTTACCAGATATGTGTCCCCAAAATGCACATCAAACCAAAATTTTCCTTCTAGCAACTTCATTGATCCGAAACATAACAATTTAGAGAATGGACGGTGTACAGAGTCTATACTATACTCCAAATATGGTACAAGTAATCTGAGAGAATAAATCCTTTCTACGAATAAAAAGAGAACATAATTCACCTCTCAAAATCAACTACAGAGACCAAAACTCAGGGAGGACTTCTGCTACCGCCTTGTTTACCACTACTCTACACTTGTCATCTCTCTTCACTTTTGTCCGTCCTGCAGTTATCGGAGGCAATATCTCATAAATACGATGCTGCTGCAGTAATCAATCCTGTATCCCAAAACATCAATCGATCTCGATAGTCCTTGCAGTGAACACGGGTTTATTGATCAAACTAACAATACCCTTCAAGCACAGGACCTTTTGAACTGGCTTTCCTATCTCACCAAGTAGAGCGAAGAGGAATTTACCTTTGTGCAGAAAATAGGATTGATTTGGCACTACCCTCTTACTTTCTAAAGAAAGAGAAGGTAAAGGGGCGATGTTCCTTCTCTACATCTATCTAACTAGTTCTTGAAGACCCTAGTCTCCGCACACTGATACCAGCACTAACCTCACCTATAGAATATTAAGAAGATAATCAAATCCATCCGGTGAAGGGTTGAAAAAGAGAGGCCAGCAAAACATTACCCAATTTCACTGCCTTGGATCATCATTGGCCTTTTTCCAAAGCAAAGCTTTAAAAATTGAGACAAATGCAATTAAAGCTATTTCAGGGTGCCCTGAGGTAGTTGTCTTCAGAGAAATCTGACCCATTCTCCGACTATTTAGATTGCCATTCACTGTCATGCTTGTACCTCTGCTCAATCTGAAATCAGATTGTATATTTCCACCCAATACTATTTCCTTGTTGAAGGAAAGGACAGTCATCTCAAAGCTGACCTTATCATCTCTCACAGGGAAGTCCCTTCCTCTTAAAGTAGCTTCAAGGCTCCCACCATATGCAACTTGGCCAACCCCAGCCATCCGACCAGCACTAATGGCTAATTTCATTCGTTTTCCAATCAAGATGCTATCTTCAAGCTTAGCACCAATAAAGTATTTATCCCCAAAAGATGTCAGGGAAAAGCCACAATCTGTAACATTGTATTTCCAATTCTTCAGCTTTATGTTACTGTGAACTGTGCAGACAAGTTCTTTCCCAGTAGACTGAACATCAAAACCTAGATTATATGTGGGTCCTTTGGGATTGACAAATGCTGCAGCACATTCAGATTGAATACTGAAGTCTTGCTTGTCCTTGCTCATTTGTCCAGTGATGAAGGCAAAGACATTTTCTCTTACTTCCGAAGCTGTCTCCAGGTTGATTCCATCAAAGCTCACATCATGATCCCATCCATGAGGATCAAGAACTGGTCTTGCCAACCACTGCTCACTCAAAACTAGACAGCGATATCTATATATTGGACATCCTGAATCAAAACTTGGAGGAATAGCAATATCTGGCAAGAGAATGGGCTCTGGTTCTACCTCCTGATCATTGGAATGATTTTCATACTCCGGATTTGTACCATGAGAAAGTTTTTCTGCTTTTCTACGGGACTCTTCACGTAGTCGTTTTTTCAAATACAAGGTCTCCCTATAGTCCAATTCGTCTAGATATTGCTTTTTTTGAACATTGCTCAATTTCTCAAACTGGGCTTTCGTCAAAATACGAATTGGAGGTAATTGATCATATTCATCTTCTTCCTCGGCATCCAAAAGAAGAGACATATCAAGTTCCTTTCCTCCTTGATTTACGTTCAAATTAGCATGGTGTTTAAGAAATGATGATAACAGATGAGGCAGTGAAGGCAGTCGGTCCCTAGTGAGTTGACCTACCTGAATACTGTCTTCAAATTCCAGGAAGCTATTAACATCACCTAGAACTTTGGTGCATAAACACAACAAAAAGAATTGGGACTTCCAAACCTGTCCGTTTGGAAGCACTCTCTCTCCTGTATTATCTGACCTGCAACAAGGATGATTATCCACCAGAATTACAGGATTCTCAAGTTTAGTATCAGATACTGCCCGATGTATGTAATGTTGCACCACCTCTGAGCAGTGAGATACAAAAGAATCATAGTTGACAGGATATCCATTGGGTCCTTCAGGAAGTGCTGAGGAAGCATGAGTCATGACAAGGTTGGTGTTAAACCATATTGCAGCACCAAAGACTTCACCTATAAGCTTCAGCAATGGGAAATCACTATAATCCATCTTGATCAGGTCCAGGCGTTCAAAATACAAAATGATGTCTGGAGGCGACTTTCTCACATGTCGCTTCACAGCATACAGGATTTTCCTATTTTTCTTCATGGTTTTGGGTGAGAAAGGCAACAGGCCTGGAGTATCAATAAAGGATACCTTAATGCCATTCACTGTCCCCGATACATTTTGAATGCAATTGGTAGCAGGCTGAAAGGCATCAGTTGCAGCCTTCACTTGATCAAATATTGAATTTATAGTTGAACTCTTTCCAACACCACTTTTCCCCAAGACAAGTATTTTAAATGAAAAATCCAGTTCAGGTAGGTCATTTGCCTCTTGTTCAGCTGCTATTTCATGAGCCCTATCAATTCTAAGATTAGGTCTCTTAAGGTCCGATTCCCCTGCTCGAATCAAAGTGGCCAGATGAATTCGATACAAGACCTTTGATGCCATAAGATTGTCTCGTGACACACCAAATCGGCGAAGAAGACGCAGAAACTTAATTTGAAGGCTTTCAATCTTCCCCAAGGGATCCAATTTATTCTCATCAATTTTGTAATGATTATCAGAAGAATCTTGCCATGAATTTTGACGACTCAAACCTTCCTGATTATCAGTTGAAGAGAAAATGATATGGTTCTGATTTTCCTGATTACATCTGGAACTGTAAGATGCATTACTTGATGCCAGGACTGCAATAAGGTTGGAAGCAGGAATCAAATGGAAAAAAGAAACAAAATAGTCAGATTTAGAACTAAAATCAAGTTGGATATCTAACAATTTCATTAAAAAAATAGGATGTAAAAAGATTCTTTTAAAAATGCCAATTATCACCCAGCAACCACAGGTTACAATAAATACAAGAAATTCAACGGCATGAATAGAAGTTACATTTCTAATGCAAGTATCTATTATGTGATTAGATCATTAGTAAGAATTAAAAATTAAAAAAGAAACTCCATACCATTGATCAGGAATTCTAAAAATGCAAAACAGTGATGTTTTCTGGAGCAAACAGAAAGTCATGATCAAAACAAGTACCAATTATTTTTATCTTGTTTCAGCTGTCAGAAAATTTGCATACACAACAAAATCCAGTGCAAACTTGTTACCACTCTCAAGAAAATTCTTTGGCATGAAACCAGTGCCAAATTGCTCCTCTAATTTGAAAAGCTCAACATTAAAAGTATAAGATAGTTGCAATTTGTATTTTCTCACTAGAAACTACTTAAGCAATTTGTATTTTCTCACTAGAAACTACTCAAGGAAAGCCTTATCATATTGAAGTTGCTCGATTGTGACTAAGCAAGAGAGCAATGACCTGCTAGATAAATAAACTTTTAAAATGAAACAAAAGAGACCATTATAATCTAGAGTTCCCTAAAGATCACTTATTCCAAGCAAATTCTACAGAACCAACTTAATAAATCATGCAAAGTAAAAAGGAGATCATCCAAGAAAACCTGTCAGTTGGCAAAGTGAAGAAGATATCACACAAAGCAAGGGAACACAGATACCTTGGTTGCCATACTCTTCATTCAAAGGTTCATCTGATAAAATGCTATCAGATGCTGACAGTGGTCTAGATGTGGCCAATGATTTGGATACTAGCTGGGATACGACCCAATCCTTGACACTCATCATCCTGCTTCAGAAGGGAATTTACAATGAGAAAAAATCATTCGGTTACATATCTTTAAATTGTGCAATTAGACAATCACAAAAGTTTCACATGCTCACAAAATAAGTTTCAATAGAAAACTCAACTTAAATATGAATGCAACTTGAGTTAATATCTGATCAAATTAATAAAAACAAGCGCTGTTCAACTGACTCAAAACCCCTAAATGGAACTCATTACAATACTTAAAAACTATAAGCTGGTTTTCCTGATTCAGCGCTCCAAGATTCTATAATCATTAAGTCAAAAGCAAGCCGGTGAATACCAATTTTTGTGACTGCATCATTTTTCCGTTTGTCATTATCTAATATTTCAACTTGCTTCAACTTCATAGCACAACTTGCTTCAACTTTATAGCACCAATCATCTCCCAGTAAAAAATTTTACACAGAAAATTAGGTTTCACGCTATTAGTTTCATTTCTCAAACAACACCAAAAATCACCTTCTTTTCATCTATAGAATTTGCACTCAACATAACCTACTAAGTAGAATGACAAGAACTAAACCCAAGAAAAATAAAAATGAAAAGAATAAAACCTTACCAATCAAAAACCAACATATCTAAGAAGAAACATAAATCACGTATTAAATATAGAAGAAAGAAAAAATAAAAGAAAGATTGTACTCACTTTTTTCATTTACCTGCTTAAAGGAACAACCGCCGAGACTCCTCCAAGGTTTACACCTTAATAAATGAGTGAAGAACCGAAGTCCTAGCGACAATCTCCATAAAAAAGAACGTTTCCAAAATTCCTAGAATTTTAAATCCAGGTCACCAAAGGATTCTATAAGATTTAAAGAAGAAAAATAAAAATTCTCCTCTAAAGAACGTGAGGAATAGCAATTTCAATAGCTTAAGATTTTATGGAAGTTGTATGGGAAACAAGATTGATTGATTGATTGATTGTGAGAAGAGACAAAAGGATGAAGGAAGAAGACAGAATTTGGGGGTTTTATCAGGGAAAGAAAGATAAGGTCGCGGAGACGAACTTATACGTGTTTTCCGCCTCAGAATATTGCAATGCTACCTTCCTTGCCTACGCACATTTGTGATGGTATTACTGGATTTTTCTTTTCCTTTTTCTTGTTGGCTTTTCTTAAAAATAATAATAATAATAATAATAACAAGGATAATTGACGCCTTTGATTCCCAAATATATCAAGATTGGTAATTTTGATCTCTATTAAATTTTTTTTCAATTTTTTATTTATCCAAATATATTACAGGATTATAACTTTAATCTTTGTTCTCATTTACTAGTAAAAAAAACACCTAAGCCACCCTTCTATGCCTTGTCTTCAATTTGTTTCAGGGAAAAATTAGATATTTCACTTCCTTTTTTTGGTTTAATTAGAGATTAATTTCCACAAATTTTTTTCCAAATTTCCCCCAATTTTGAAACTATAAACCCTATTTTCCAAAATAATCGTTCTCGAATTCGGTTGCAAAATTGGAAAAAATTAGAAAGTTCAACGAAATTAGGGGAATTAATTTTTAGTTAAACAAAAAGGGGAGTGAAATGCCTAATTTTCCATGAAGCAAATCTGAGATAAGGCTTTGATAGGTGCCTCAGACATTTTTTTGTCAGTAAATGAGAAAAAGGATCAAAGTTACATAGAAAATAAAAATATAAAAAAGGCATCAAAATTACCAACCGTAATATATTTGAGGATTAAAGGCACCAATTATCCTAATAATAATAAATACCCTATGAATATGGATGTAAATTAATTTTAAATTTATCATTTAGTTATAAAATATTCATTTTATATGTTTCTCTTTTTCCTTTTGCTAAATAATACTTCCTCCTTTATAAATCGAATGTCTTTTCTTAACTTTGAAGAATTTTATTAAATGAGTTTGACTATATTCAAAATTATTCCATCTTGAATATTAAAATATTAATTCTTTTATAAAATTTTTATTAATTTAGAAAATATGACATTCAATTTTAGAATGTTCTAAATAGAAATGGAAATATTCAATTTGAGACGGAACGAAGGAAGTAGATTTATTAACATTAAGCAGAACAATATTATAATTACATAAAGTAGTATGGTAAAAATACTATAATTCAAATAAAATATAGATTTAAACAAAAAAACAAAAAACAAAACCCCCTATCATCATCAAACCTACATAATCATAAAAAAATGAAATCTATAAGAGAACTTTTGAATCGGCCTCTAACCTATTAGGATTAAGATGGTAAAAGAACCGATTACAGTTCTGTTTCAAATTCGAACATGGCTAGTTTATATTTTTCTATGCTCAAGTTCCATTTCTCTGCAAGTAAATTCAAAAATTTAAGTTCAAAAATAACTTTTAAATTATATCAAAAGCTCGAACTCGGACTCGATTTCAAACTCAAGTTCAAATTTATTTAAGATTAAAAAACTAATAAAATTACAATTTACATTTTGTTATGGCTTAAAATTTAAGATATTCTAATACAAATAAAATAAATAAATTGTAGTATACATTAATACAATATATAATTGATGGATAAAATATGCATTGATCCAAATGACCCGACTTGAATACTCAAAAATCCAACCCAAGTCTAGGGAACTCAACTCAACTTGCAAAAATGGATCTAGACCTCCAAGGTCTATAAACAAAGTTAAGAGACTTGTCAAAAAGACATTTTCGTGATCAGGACCTATGATCTACAGCCTACGACTTGTCTACGTGACCCGTGACCTGCGACCTATAGTCCTCGACCTATGATCAGATCACCTCTCCCAGAGGTCTAATGTCTCTCTAGGAGCTTGTGAAGCGAGTTTTTCGTCACTCACAAGTCATATAAGGTCCCAAAAAGAAATGTGCATTGTTATGACACTTTCTTATATAAAAACTCCAAAATTCTCGAAAATATTAGTAGGATTACAAACCCACAATCAATATCATTAGCCCAACTTCACAAATTTGAGAACAACTTGAATAAGATAACTACGCCTCAAAAACAAGATTCGATTTCTCTTAATCCACACATTGATCATAAGCTGATTTATCCCTTCTCTTTGAAACATGAATTAATTTTAGCATCAGAATTATCCTAAGGGCGACAGTTCACTTCGAATTCTGTGGCTGGTTTATCTTGCAAGTGTCGTGACAACTTGGGTTGACCCAGATACCATCTGGCTCCACCAATAATATATAAAAATTTGTATATATAAATGTAAATTTATTTTCTTTTCAAAAATTAACATAATTTGTATAAACAAAATATTGTATGTAATAAATGGATTATATTATATCTAAATATATAAATACTTATATACATACATATAAAGTTCATTTAGACTCATAAGTTTCACAAATCGAATATATATAATCTTCACTAGATCCCTTTATTCAGTCTTTTATCAAGAAGAGTCTAAACTGTATGTGAAACAAATCGTCTTATTTATACTCTTAATTGAGATTGTGGTTTTGTCAAAATACAAATAAAATAATCACCATCATTAATGCGTAATTATATATGTAGTTTTTTCATATATATAGATATATTTATTTATTTATTTATTGTGACAAATTTTGAAAAGTTTAAATTTATCGACTCCATATTAATTGATCGAGATTTGCTTGTTAAAAATAAAATATATTTTTGAATATAACTAAATTTTAGATTTTTTTTTTTAAAGTAAAAATCTAATTCTTGAAATTCTAAAAACAAAATGTGCATAGTTAATTATAAATATGCTTGAAGAATTACCATCCTAAAAATTTAAACTTGATTCAAGTTAAACAGTAGTGTAATGTTAAAACTAGGAAATGCAAATATTTAGAGAAAATTTAGATAATTACTATACAAATATTGAATTAATTTAATTAAAAGTTCGTTGAATCATAAATATGGTTATTTAATGTATGGTAAAATGTAATTAATTAATGTAGTAAAATATTTATAAATTTATATTTTTCATCTCTAACTTTATTCGGTGGG
>JAOXNR010000001.1:1638619-1666818 GCA_028571225.1 Parsonsia alboflavescens | reverse complement strand
AGGGGAGAGGGAGGGAGCACTGTCCCTTTGATTTTTTTTTTCTTTGATAAAATAATATATATTTTTTCTCCAAAAAAGTTAACCCAAAACAAATAGGACCTTAATCATTTGTGAAGGAAGGAGTTTTTCCTCCGTTCCTTTGTTGCATATACTCCGCGGAGGTTAATCTTTTAACCTGTAAGATTATGAGCAACATCAAATGGTCTTCTATCCATTTGGTGACGCTCTCATCTATCAAGTCCTTCTATCGAAGTCTATTTAAGTTTGAAATTGTTGAGAATATTCACTTGTTTCACATGACATTTGAAGTTGTTTTCAAGTCAAATTTGTGATCTGAGTTTATTGTGGAATGGAATTACAAAGGAAATTGAATTCATGATATGAATTGATCTTTGAAGCTTCCTGATTTGATACTCGAATTTGATGTGAATTTTGGATGTATAATTTGGGGGTTGTTGCATATTGATTCTGAAAATCTTTGTTTCTTTGAATCCTACCTATGAAGAAAGACGACCCCATAACTTTCTCTGTACAAGATGGGAACCAAATGCAATACTGGACCGAGTACACGTGATACTGTTAAGGATCTGAATCTTCAAAGCCTTGAATCTCACAAATGTTGTTCCACCTTCTTGATTGCACTTCATCATCAATTGAATCCTCCTCGAAGATAGCCTGAAAATCAAGTTGAGCTTCCTTCCCTTGGACATCATCAATGACTTCTTCATCCTTGATGCTCTTAATCTTGTAATTGGTCTGGGAGGGTGCATTATTGGAACGGATCACCATCATCTTCTCTTCTTCTCATCATCACATTGCCAATCGCATACCTTGACTTGACCGACTGCTTTTGATCCAGAAAAAGAAACAGGTATAAATGGGACAGCTTTTGTAGAGAGAAATGCTTCGAGATCAAAAGTACAAAGCTTCCTTTTAAGCTTTCACTCGAAACAAACACCATTGAATTGCTCCTGAACAGTTAAGAGATTTTGATGGAGGTTGCTCTCTTTTATATTCCCTTTTCTTTTCTTCTTTATGTTTAGAAGATCCTGGTATCACTATCTCACCAATCCGTTGATGGGCCGCATGACTATCATTATCGAGTGTTAGCTTTTATTTTTTTAAAATTAAATTGTAATTTTATAATTTTAAAATATAATAAAACTATCTCAAGAATTTTACTGAAAAACTCTATTCAACTAGAGTTTGAAGTTTTGAAAAAACTTGAATTCTAAGTAATGGAAGAAACGGATACAACCCAGATGAACTGACCCAATTGGACCCAAGACTCGACCTGAATACCTAAAAGTCCGAATCACAAGTTGAGATGAAAGGTGTGCGGCGATCTCTTCCTACCTACCTCCTAGGTCACCGACTTTAAAATGAGTTTAGGAGAGGTCTCATTGGACCTCAACCTTCGACCCGGTGAAGTCTAATCCATCTCATACTTCTTCCATGCCACGACTAAATGTTTATAACTCTTAACACACTCTATAAATCTATAATCACTCATGACGACCTTCTAAAGGAGATAGTCATGACCTTCAGCATTCACAAGTAGGTCATGAAATTAGTTTAAAGGTCATTAACAAGCTCATATCTCTTTACCAAAGATGTGCATGGCAAGCTATCCCAACTTAGGGAAACTCCACGATTTTAGGAGTAATTGGCGGGATATGATATGATCTCACAATTATCCTAATTGCCTACTTTCACATAATTGAAGAGTCATGATTGGCGAGATAACTTATTATATATATTATCAAATTATACACTGTTCAAGGACAGATTGAGCTAATTTACTCAAAGATTACTCTCTCACAATACTAACTTAGGCATCGGAGCTATTCTCGAGGAAATAGCCCACTCTGGTGACCTAATCTTCCCTTTCAAGTTGCGATTGTAGATGCCATCATAGTTCGGGGTGACCCGGAGATCGTTCCGAGCTCCATCACTTTTTTTGGCACCATCTGTGGGAAAGACATTCTAAGCCTAGATTTCGTCCATATACATAAAAACAAAAAACAAACAAGAATTGGGATGACTGGATCGCAACTAAGATGCATTCAGGAACCATGCTGTGGCAGGCTACCCGGCAGGACACAATTGCACACTGGAGAAGTAGTGCCAGAAGGCTGTGTCCAAATGGAGGACAATAACAATAATCTGGGGCTAGCCCATCAGCAAGAACAATCGAGACCGGCACCGTTTGGATCATCCCGAAGGGTCCTTGTGAACCACCCACCTACACGTGAAATTAGAGATCAGGAACACCTCAATTAGAATGACAATGGCGATAACCCCAGGTCACAAAGATTAGGGGGAAATCGGGTGTTCGTCCCGATCAATCTCTTGGAACGCATGGTGGTTGCCTTAGAAAGAATCTCGGGTAGAAAAGATTACATGTCAACAGGGCATACTCCTGTTCCATTTTAGAGGGAAACACAACCACCCCAAGATCGAGGGGGTTGTGCAAAGCCTAGTCAACCCCTACCCTCAGAAGCAAGAAACGACCTCTAGCCCAACGTTTAAGGTCGGGAGATAGGCCGAGCCCAGGAAAGATCACAGGGCAAAAGAGTCCCACCCGTGATTGACCTAAAAGAAATCCTATGTAATGGAAGGGGTTATGACTTGAGAGACAAACTTAACCGAGCTGCTATTTCATGAGGTCAACAACAAGAAACAAGTCTTGAGAACTCTTCCTGGAGGAAGGATGCCTCCTCGATGTAGCCCGATCAAAAGGATAGGTAGGGACGCTCGAGGGGTAGCCCCAAATCCACTTATGAGAGCGACACTCCCAACAAATCAGGAATACAATGGGAACCAGGAGGTACAGAGTAGTGTGGACCTATCGGAGCACTCACCATTTGTAATCAGGAGGCAAAGTACGATGACACAGGGGAGCCTCTACAACACATAGATAAATATGTTTCCTACATGAAAATGTTTGAGTACCCTAATCATGTCAAATGCACAGATTTCCTGTCCACGCCGACCAAGAACGCCCAATCCTAGTTCAAAGGAATTCCAGAAGCAAGTATCTTGAGCTGGACACAACTAAAGGAGCTGTTTTTTAAGAACCATCAGAGCAACAAAGGGTGTGAAAAGACATCAAAGTTCTGTTTAATATCAAACAGAAGTTTGGTGAAAGCGCAAGAAGTTATTACAATCGTTTTAACGACGAGGCAGTGGAAATTGAGCAGAAAAATGAAGCTATCTACATCACCGCCTTTAAACAAGGACTGCAAGGGGGTATGTAGCTCTTAGGCTAGCAAAAGAGCTAGTAAAGACCATCATGGAGCTGCAAACACTCCTCAAAAAGTTAATAAAGGCTGAGGAAATGGCAATTTAGAAGAAGATTCCTAGATTTGCCTCTACCACTGAGAAAGAAACCAAGGAGCGACCAAAAAGCCCATAGTCATCGAAACGAGATAGGAAGGATCCTTATTCGAAAGGAGGACCTTTAGATCAGAAGAGGAAGACCATTCCAGAAATGGTGACAACTCCCTTAACAACCTGGCAGGCCGAAATACCGGTGGTTATAGAGAAGAAGGGTCTTCTAAAGCTGCCAAGACCAATCAAAACTCCTCTGGCCAAGAGAGACATGGCAAAATTCTACCATGACCACAAGGATCATGGCCACCTCACAGATGACTACTTCAACATCAAGCTAAAAATTGAGAGGCAAGTCAAGGAGGGTCACTGACAAGAATTCCTCGCTAGGAATACAAGTCCTGCAAATCCACCTCTTGCAGCAGCAAACCACCAGCGACCTCCGGTTGGAGAGATAAATTCCATCGAAAGTAGGTTGAAGCGAACTCGGGGAGAAGATTTAGAACCCCTAACAGTGTCATTCCAAGTCAGAGATTTCTTGGTACGTAAGATATTGGTTGACAGTAGATGTGCAGTGAATGTCTTGTACAAAAATGTGTTTGACCAAATGGGGATAGATAAAAGCTCACTGATAAAGTCAGACACTGCCTTGACAAGCTTTAATGGCAGCCCGACCTATGTAGAGGGGATTCTACAGGTTCTAACTGCGATGTATGTGGATGGCAGGGGGGTCCTAGAGGTCATGGACTGGTTACTAGTTAATGTACCAGGAACTTACAATGCAATTCTTCGAAAGAGAGGAGTCATGGACATGAAAGCAGAAATCTCCTTGCTGAGCTACTGCATGAGGATCCAGGTCGGAGAAACCTGGGTCATCATAGAAGGAGACAGACAGACAGCCGCAGAATGCTACCGTGTTGAAGGGGATGCTGAGACCTTGGCAATGTCAAGGTAGGAGGATTTCATTGACCTCCTTAAGAGGAAGGATGAGTTCAGTATGCAAGCTGCTAGCAAGGGATAAAAAGTTTTTCTCAACTCGAAATTCCCTGAAAAAGGGATAAAGATAGGCAAACTTTTGCCTTCCAAGATTAAAGGGAAGTTTGTCGACTCCCTTCAAGAATACCTGAAAATCTTCGCCTGGCAACCTATTGACCTCAAAGGAATTGACAGAAGGATAGCAGAGCACAAGGTTGGGCTCAGACCAGGAGTCAAACCGGTAAAGCAAAAGAAAAGAACTTTTGCTCCAGAATGAAATGAAGTTATAGCTTGAGATGTCCAAGCTCTTCTCGACCTTGGAATTTTGAAAGAGGTTGTATACCCAAATGGCTTGCCAATCAAGTGGTTGTGCCAAAAACGGAAAGAACGTGGAGGATGTGTGGATTCACCACACTAAATAAATATTGTCAGAAAGACTCAGACCTGCTCCCGAGCATTGATCAAATGGTACACTCAATAGCTAGTTACCAATGGCTACGTTTCTTGGATTCCTACAAGGGGTATCATCAAATTCCAATGGAATTGGAACTCATGGAGAAGACCACGTTCATTACAGAGGTCGGGACCTCCTGTTATACCAAAATGCCATTTGTCTTAAAGAATGCGAGGGCAAAATTTGAACGAGCCATGCACAAGGTCTTCAAGAAGCAGCACGGGAGGACCATTGAGGTCTATATGGACGACATTGTAACCAAGTCCAAAACCTTAGAAGAGTTCATTGAAAATATAAGGGAGATTTTCCAAACTTTGAAAGCTACTTATATGAGGCTCAATCCTAAAAAATGTAACTTTGGGGTTTCAGCAAGATAATTCTTGGGTTTCATGATATCAAAATGAGGCATTGATGCCAACCTTGATAAAATAAAAGCACTCTTAGACATGGAACCTCCCAGGAGTATCAAGGAAGTTCAGAGTTTAACAGGGAAAATGGTAGTTTTGGGATGCTTCATCAGCAAGATGGCTAATAAAGGAGAAAGGTTTTATGATGTCCTGAAGAAGCCTAAAGATTTCCAGTGGACAGAAGATTGTTAGACAACTTTCGGAATATTGAAAGAATTTCTGGGAAAATCCCCACAACTCATCTCCCCGAGGTCGGGAGAGGAATTTTTTATGTACTTAACTGCAACAAAGAAGGCAGTCAGCTCGAGGCTGCTAGTAGAAAGGTCAGGTTTACCATTTCTAGTATATTATGTAAGTCGTTTGTTTCGTGGTCCTGAAATTCGATATTCAAACCTTAAGATGTTCCTGTACTTGATTGTTATTACTTCAAGGAAGCTTAAGCCCTATTTTGAAGCTTACTCGATAAGAGTATTAACCAATCTGCCACTAAAACATGCTCCGGCGAAACCCGAGCTATTTGGCAGGACAATGAAGTGGTCGCTCGAACTCTCAAGATATCAGATTGATTTTGAGCTCTCTCAGACTTCATAGAAGAATGCACAAGAGATCTACTGGAGCTTGCAAACACTCATGAAATTAATATCTGGACCATTTACATAGATGGTTTCACTAAAAAGGATAATTCATGTGTGGGAATTATAATGATCAGCCCTGAGGGAGTGAGAATCTTTTACTCTGTGAAATACAACTTCCCAACCTCGAATAATGAATCTGAATATGAAGCTTTCTTAGCAGGTCTAATACTCATAAGAGCTCTAAAAGTGAAAAAATTCCATGCCAAAACTAATTCACAAGTTATAGCTAGCCAGACAGTTGGAGAATACGAAGCTAGGGAAGAGAACATGATTAAATATCTAAAACAAGTAAGAGATATAACATCAAAACATGAGTATTTCCTTATTGAACAAATACCTAGAGAGCAAAGTTCAGAAGCAGACACACTATCTAAAATCTACTGGGAGCTCGCGGGGACAAAAACCAAGCTATTGGTTGAACAGTTATACTTTCCCAACATAAACCAAGAGGAGAACTAGGTTATAAAGGATCAGGAAGACTGGAGATACCCAATCTATAAATTCCTTAAAAATGGCGACCTTCCATAAGATGCTAAAGAAGCTCGCCAAATACAGAAATAGGTACCACGTTATGTCCTGATAGGAGATGACAAGGTGGATAGGAGGTCATATGCATGGTCATTACTCAAATGCCTGAGTAAGGGAGAAGGAGAGTATGTCATTGAAGAGGTACATAGTGGAATATGGGAGCAAAAACGTTCGCAAAGAAGATACTGAGGAAGGGTTTTTATTGGCCTTCGATGAGTTCAGATATTGAAAAGATCATATAAAACGAGCTACCAACTGCATAGAAATAGGTCTCATGTATCTCCAACAAAGTATCAATCCATCAGTGAGTCGGTCCTATTCAACATCTAGGGTATCAACATATTAGGACCTTTCCCAAAAAGAGTGGGGGGGGGGGGGAGGGGTGTTCAATTCCTAATTATGGTAATAGAATACTTCATTAGATGGATTGAGGCAGAACTAATGGCAATAATCTCCTCACCAAAGTTACAGTCTTTCGTATTGAGAAATAGTGTATGCATGTTCGGGGTTCCCCGAGCTATCATCTCAGATAATGGAAGGCAGTTTATAGGTAACCCATTCAAGACTTTTTGTGAAAACTTGAATGTGGAACAGAGGTTGACCTTCATAGCCCATCCTCGAGCGAATGGACTGGCTGAGGTCACAAACAAAATAATTCTAGATGGTCTCAAGAAAAGGCTTATTGAGCTTGAGAAGAAAGGTCGTAAACCTTCTTGGCCAGAAGAAATTCTAAGCATCCTATAGGCATGAAGTCCTTGAGATTGACTGAATATGATTTAGTCTTAAATAAGGGTGAGAGAAGGGCAAACCTCGACCTTCTTGAAGAAGTCAGAAATAAAGCTATGGAAGCTGATAGAAGATCTAAAAAGCAAGTCACAAACTTTTTCAACAAGAAGGTGAAAGAAAAGCATTTTACAGTTGGAGAAATGGTCCTTAAAAGGTCGGATGTTGGAAAGCAAGGACAATTGACAAAGTTACAAGAAAGTTGGGAAGGACCATACATAATCCAAGAAGTTCACAAAGGAGGAAGCTATAAGCTCACTGATCTTAAAGGAAGGCAACTCCTAAGAACTTGGAATGTTTGCCATCTGAAGAAATTCTATACCAACTTGGGATCATATCTGAAAGGAGCTCACAGAGCAGCAAGGAAACCTTAGCGACGTCTTTAGTTTTTGTCTGTGCAAGTGCATATCAAATCTCAGAGGCATAAATAAAAGTTAAGTTTGCAGGGCTTATTGAGTTCTTAATTCTTCTTATTTGCCTAAGATTCAAAGCTGGTCAAGTTTGTTATGCAAGTTTGTAAGTGTTGGAGCAAAAACAAAGACACTTCTGGGAAATTGTTTGATTCTCAAGATGAAAAAAGAGGTCACAAATAGACATCTTAAAATATTTAGTAAAGAAAAAAGAGAGAAACATAGGCTCAAAATATGAGCATTGCAAAGCAAGAAGAAGACTATGTAACTCCTATTCTAATACAGCTCAGTTTTCTTCTTCATCTCCCGAGGCCTTTAGCGAGCTTGGCAAGGCCTTCTCAGCAATAGCTATCTCTTTATCAGTGGCATTCGGGGGATTTGCGGGGTAATTAGTAATATTCTCAAATGGAGGTCTACCAAAAAATAAACGAATAGCTCGAGAGAGATCGAGTGTCTCATCGAAATCTACAGGCTAGGGATGAAAATTGTAATAATTAATTAAGTCTCCATGGTTATGGATAATTTTACCTTGAGGAGTAGCCATCGATAGAGAGGGAACATCATGGATCACCCTTTTAGCGGTCGGGGCTTCAACAGGCTGGTCAAGAGCTTCTTTCCCCTTCCCAAAAGAACCCAAAATAGATTGGCAAACCTTAGCAAAGGCTTCGATAGCAGCGACCTCCTAGTGCTAGATCAGATCAAGATTTTTTGGCTCCCAAGGAAGAGGAGCTACTACATCTGGATGATATAGCCATCCGTGAACAGTCGGATCGGTCTTCAACTCCCCATTGAGTTCACACAACTTGTCGATTACATCGACATAGAGCCCAAATAGTTAAGATCGAAGGATGGATTCCACATAAGTCTGAAAAGTTGGGATCTCTTTGAGATTGGTTAGAGAGAGGCTGCCATCGTCCTCGCATATGGCATTGAAGTCCTTCAGTTTAGCCTCGAGCTTATGGATGCGGTCCTTTTGTTCTTTATCGAGCTCGAGCAATTGGTTGCTCTTCTATAGAGCTTCTTCAAGGGCTGAGGCCATTACTAGATTCTCAACTTTGGCCTCAGTTATATTTTTCTTGCATGCCCCTAAAAGATTCCTCACGACCGTGTTGGAGGTACTGGCTCGCTTGGTAGAAGCAGCATGCTCTCCATTCTTTTTTTCAGGGAGAGCTTTCTAGTCTTGCAGTTCGGCGGTCAGGGTGGTGAACTCCTGATCCTTCTTTACACTCTTCACTTATCTCATTAGTCACTCACCTAAGAAGACAAGGTTTTGAAAAAAGAGAAGAAGAAGAAAAGTTAGTACTCAAGAAGAATTGACACAGAAATGACTATAAGGATATAGAAATTAAAAAAGTTTACTGTTGTGTGGAGAGAGGAGGTGTATCGGTCCAGCTCGTCGTCAATGAGTTGCCAGTAGATGTCCCGATCTATGAGAGATGCACAGTCCATCAGAAAGGATTTCGAGTGTGGCCATTGGAATAGAGAGTTAAAGGACTCCATGGTGAGGTTAGGGACTCACCTCACGGTCCCTTCATCAAAATGAGACGCCAAGGAAAGATTCCCCAGCCTCTTCAAAATTTCTACGACCTTCTCGGCGGTGCAACCATTGAATTCTAACCCTTGCTTGGAGGTCGCAGGGGCCTTCCCCTTCCCCAAAGAGGTCGGGGGAAGCCCTTTCTCTTTCTAAGTGGACTGGGAGAAAGGAGAAGCGGAGATTATAATCTTTGCAGGTCACTCGGAGGCCCACAAAGCTGCAGCCTCAACATTTCTCGCGGTCTGAGTTCGACTTGCCATGGTCGCTTTCTTACTCCGGGACTGGGGGATGGGGATCTTGACAGAAGACTCCCTAGTGGCCAGAGTCATACCGAAGTAGCAGATGAAGCACCCGTAGCATCGCTAAGGCTTTTGGAAGGAGCTCAGAAGGACAACAACCTTCCCTGCTGACCTTGCTGAGAGCGGGTGGAGAGATACAAAAGGCATGCCGTCCTCATTATTGCTAAAACAAGGAAAGGAAGAAATGTTAGCATGCAGAAAAGTATTGAAAGTTAAAAAATAAAGAAATTTCCTGCAAGTGGGAAGAATTCCCATAGTTCTCCTAAGAGTGGGATGGTCGTTCTCTGCTAGACATCCCATCCCAACAGAATGCAGGAAAGGTACTGTCTAGATTGGCTAGGTCGACCCGTCCTTCTCAATGTCAAAATACCTATTGTTGAATTGAAGGTACCCCAAACTGATCTTGTTCGGGGCTGTAGAAATACTGACCTTAAAGAAGCACCTAAAAAGGTCCAGAGAAATTGGAACTCTATAAAGATGGTAGGTCGCTATGAACCCAATGATGGTTCGCATTTCATTGGGAACAAGCTGTGCTATTGGAAAGTTACAGAAGTGGACTATGTCAAAAAAAAAAAGAGGATGCAAGTATGGCAGAAGAATGCCTCCTCTGAGGTTAGTCAAGTGAAGAACTACATGTCCAACACGATGACTGTTTGGGTGCTCGGTCTCCCTAGTGGTAGCTATGTCAGCTTTGTTTAGGCCCCGCTAGCCACTAATTTGAAAAATTTCCGAGGGACCTAAAGAGGAAGAAAGAGAGAAGACCTCTAATTTAGAGGGGTGATAGACTTTACTCTTGACACGGGGAGCACTAGCTGTAACTGGAGGCAAATAATACACCTCATTCTCAGGATTTACAAAAGGGAGAGACCTAGAACTCTCTCTTGTAAGGAGAGAAGGGGTGCTAGAAGAAGACGATCGAGTAGAGGAAGACGATTGGGTCAAGGACTCAGAAGACATCTCCGAGATGGGCGAGAAGATGAGAATTTTCTAAAAACAGTAAAGAGAAAAGAAAACTCACTTGTTGGTTCTTGAGAAACTAAGAGAGGAAGTGTTCTAACTTCTAGAAAGCTCGTCGGACAGAAGAAATAAAACAGAAGGGAAGTTTGGAAAGGTAGCAGCTCGAGCTAATGTTGCAAAATATCCCACATGATATATCTTCAAAGTAAAATATTCATCATCAATATCTGTAAAACAAGAAAATAATTATTGAAAAGGAACACTGGGGTTCGAATGTCTTTTCAAGAAATAGCACCAAAAAAAAAAAAAAAACTTTCCTTTTTTCTAGCCCACCAAATCGGGGATGAGATAGTCTCCAACAAACCCCACAGATATAGCATTTATAGACCAGATAATTTTCAAATTTATGCATTCTTCAAAAAAAAAAAAGGCAACAAAATCTCAATTTTTCTGACTAGATCCAAGCATAAAGGAAAGATTTACACAATGTCTTTTTTCTAGCTTGCATGTACATATCTTCAATATGTAAAATGACAATTCTTATCATATAGTGAGTATGGGTTAATATATTTTTCGCTCCGTCAAACCTTCCGCTTCTTTGGATTGAGATGCTTAATCATTTTCTTCGATCGAGGAGGAGTGTCACTTCTTGCAGGTATCGTGTCTTCCCTCCTTTTACCAGAATCATTAGAATCCTTGCTATCGATAATCATAGGACCTCTTTGAGTATGTTTTTTCTATCCTTCTCTAGTTTGGTTTCAATGGGCACGGGACCTCTTCATTGTCACTTTAAATTGCAGGAATTTTGCTTTGAATTGCTTTAATGCACTTCGATTCATTGTAATGATGGAAGTTTTTTTGGTAGTTTGGATTTGAATGAAAGGCAGTGCAGAGGTGCTTGTGGGTTTGTAGGGCAATCAAAGAATCTGGTATTACAAAGTGAAAGGGTTCAAAATACCCTTATAAAAAGCATGTGTGTGATACATGGGTCTTCAGTCGGGGCTTAATGTCCAAAATGGACGAAAGGACTCCATTTTATACGTTTTCATAGTTGGAGGGCTAAACCTAGATGATTTAAAGTTGAAGGACTAAAATTAGATTTTTTGAAAGTTCAGAGACACCTGGAAATTTTATCCTATTTGGAGGACCCCAAAAATATATATATGAAAAACATCAAAGACCATAAATGCCAAAACAAAATATTCTGAGACAAAACTCAATAATTTTCCTAAAAAGCAAATGTCAAGACAATCGTTTTTCTAATATTAATGTTTTCCTGGCAAAACCTATCTTCACTTATGGACTACCTTATGTTTTTCTATCCCTAATGACTAATAAAAAAGGCATGATGCAACGAATGTTGCAAATCAAGCAATATTTTGAAATTTATATAAGTGATGCAACTTATACAATATTATTAAGCAATTTTCACATATTGCATCCATTATATACTTATTCGTGTAAATTTTAGACTCGTGTACCTTTAACATAAAAATAAGATCTTTAAATTTTTGAGAAAAAGGATCCTGAATTATTATTCAAAACTTAAGAAAGTTGTACAAGTGGAGGAGTTACCTCCAATATAAAGTAGCCAATTTAGAGGCCCAACCTAAAATAACTTGAGCACAAGAATTAATACTAGGTAAAACAAAATCCTACCAATATTTTCTGTTCCTCCAAAACCAATTAGACTGTGAAACTATCCGAAATATGATATGCCAAGTGATATTCTGGCAGGGAGAATCCCACTCCTTATATAGGTTAAGATCAATCCAAAATCGAACATGTGTACGTTAAAAAATTCATGATAAGAACTAGGAGTCAATAGACTATACCATACTTTCTTCATATCCTTACAATCTCGAAGGCAATAAGATCTTTAAATTAGCAAATTTAATTTTGAAGAAGGAAATGAAGTGAATTTTGGTTTCGATTGAATGAAACAATCAAGGAATCAAATGGTGTGGTAATTCAATAATGGGTTAAGTGTGTTTGGTATGCATCTCCAATGACTAAAGTGGGACTTTAGTGCAACATTTCCACTTTTATACTCTTCTTGTTTATAATACTTCTATTCTCCGATAGATCACATTTTTTCGTCATCTAAAGTGACTTTTACATTATCAACTCGTCTAATATTTCATTTTTTTTTAATAATTGGGACCAATCTTTTCTTTCTTACATGTGAGATCCAACTATCTTTATTACTCATCATAACATCTCTATGTTATTTTATGGAGTTCTTAAATAAATACCTCTTTTCTCTCCTCTCTCCTCATCATCACTTATGCACCCCCTTTCTTCCCCCACTCCAATTGGTTCTCTCCTCCTCTCTCTTCTAATCAGCCATAAGCACTTCCTTTGGCATCCCCATAGGAGATGCCTAGGAGTCGGTTGAACTTAAAAAATTGTTTTATTATTGGGGCTGATCCACGTGAAATTTTTGGTGGTTGGGCTGACTCCACCACGAACTCCATCACTTTCTTTTTCCAAAAAAAAAAAAAAAAATAAAACCACTTTTTAATTAGTTTTTAAATAATACTCAACAATTTGATCAATGAATCTAATTATGTTATGTAAAGCTTTGGGATTTATTTATTTTTTAACAAAAATCTTATACAACAAGGGCTTGTCCGCCCTTTTAGACACGCCTATAAAAATCCAAAAATGTTAACAATGTCGTGGCAAAAAGTAATGAGATGGAGCCCACGACTCGGACCCTCCACCGAATTTTGGGCCAGCGAAGAACACCCACGTTCATTTATCATAAGCCATTTAATTTATTTATTCTCATAATAATAATAATATACTCAAGACTGTCACTTCACGCCACTCCAAACAAAAAGCGACGAGCCAACGCCCATCGCAAAAGAATTATCCGATGTAACAGCTATACGTACTCCCAGAAATCCTGTCCGTGGAGAATGATCCAACGCCAAGATCAAGAGTTTTCTCTTACTTTTTTTCGCACTGATTTATCATCTGTGATACAAGTAGCGTATCTGATAGTAGCCCACAGTATGCGCTGATTGGGACCAAGAACTCTGTTTTAGGCCAGTTCCATCTTATCATTGCCAATTCACACCGCTTGTTTGGGATAAGTTTATAAATTTTTGTTTTTCTAGTTCCCGTAATACAATTCTCTTTCTACTTCCTGTTATGATTATTTGAGGTGATCTTTCTCTTCCATTGCTGCAAGGTTATGTGTTTCCTTAGCTGAAAACCAATCATTTCTATGAAAGAGGTTTTCTTGAAGCTGGGCTTTTGTTCTTTAATTTTGTAGCTAGTTTCTAAAATTTAATTTTTAATTTTCAAGGATACGTACGAGTGGAGGAGAACAATTTTTTGAACGTGTTGTTGATTTGGTGGGGTTGATATGAGAATTTTACTTTTAGCATGATCCTGATGTAGGAAAATTGAAAGAGATGGGTTCCATGAAATCTAGAGAGGCACTCAAATTTTGACTTTCGTGTCATTGATCAATTACATTATACTGCAGGGCGCTGGGAAGGGAATTGTCCAAATGTTGCTTCGTGTTTTGCTTCTGTTGTTTGCTTCCTTGAGCTTGATTGAAAATGGGAATGCTGGTTTGACGAGCTCTTTTATTCGATCTGAGTGGCCATCTGTTGATATTCCTCTGGGTAATGAAATCTTTGCTGTTCCTAAGGGCTATAATGCACCTCAGCAAGTAAGCCTTCACCATCCCTTGCCCATCATATTCTATGAGTATACTGTGCAAACATTGGCTATTGAATTAATACTCATCAACATGTATGACTATGGAATTAATGTGACAAATATTTTTAGCACTAAATTAACTTGAATGTAATAAGGGATTGTTCTTTTAATAGATACAGCTGCTCACATCAGACTGCATGATCTAAATGGATTGTGGCTAGTTAATGAACTATAATGACTAATTAAAACTCACTTCGAAGCTGCCTCTCCAAAACACTAAATACAAGTATCTTAACATTGATATCCTTATCCACTGGATGTTCCTTTTCTAGAATATTGAATTTGTCTGTATGGATATCAACCGCATCAATATCTTTGGTGTAGGTGCACATTACACAAGGTGACTATGATGGAAAGGCAGTTATAATCTCATGGGTCACAGCAGATGAATCAGGATCAAGCCAAGTACGATATGGTTTATCAGAGGGGAAATATGAATTGTCTGCACAAGGAACAGTTAAAAACTATACCATGCACAACTATAAGTCTGGCTACATTCATGAGTGCCTTGTTGATGGCCTTGAGGTATTTTCCAATTTGAAATTGTGAGGATTCTAAGGTTCATAGATTAATTCTGATGGTTGTATGATAAATTTATATAAAGGATATGGTAAAAATATCTATTTGCGTGCAGACATGCCAATTAGAGTTTCATTTTCGAATTTGTTATGTTCTTTCCTAATGTATTGGACATGTTTACTTTTAAGTATGTGGTATTCATTGGAGCTTAAACTAGCTGATAGTAAATGCCTGGTGAACCGTGCATATTTATTTGCCACCGACCATTTCTTTAGTGCTATATTTCATTAATTGTTCCCCAGGTTTTGTTCATTCTAATCCCATGATGATACTCGTTCCATAGAATAAATCTTTTGAAAATTTTGTTTCTCCACATATTCTGATATGATTTATTGTTACTTCATTTTAGTATGACTTAAAGTACTATTATGAGATTGGAGATGGAGCTTCTGCCAGAAAGTTTTGGTTTCAGACACCTCCCAAGATCAATCCAGATTCTTCTTACACATTCGGGATCATTGGTGAGTATTTTTTCTATTTAGGTTTAAAGGGCAGCGACCCCATTGAACAAATTTAGAAGTTGGTTTCATACAAATAAAAAATAGTGAAAACCACTAACCTTAGGTTCTTACCTAGTTTAATGAAAAGAGCTGATCTTTGACATTCAAAAAAATTCAATTATATAAACATGGCACAAACTTTTCTCAATAGTGTTCTTAGTGCTATACGAGTTTTGTTTTTTTTCTGTCTTTGAGCTAATAGTTAACCTCCTTGAGCTCTTAATACTCAGTCCTTCTCTTAATAAATGAGTATTATGTCCTATCATTTAATTTAAGCTAGTTTTCTTAGGTTCTTCATTTATTATAAAGATTCTATCTTTTGAAGTTTTTTACTTTTATTTCTATCTGGTCCTTGTGTATGTTGCCTTCTTGTTCATAGTTTCTCATGTCGAAAGAACTATTTTACTCTCTTTAACTTATGCTTCATTAACATTTGGTAAAGTCAGGGTCTTGGAGTACTGTTGTATCTGCTGTGAAGATAGTAGTTGATAATCTGATCGAGTTCCTCCTTTTAGCTGTCGGGCATATATGAACTAGCCCACTAGAGTACCCACCAATAACTTTGTAAATGCTGTTTTGTTAATTTCCTGGTTTCACCCTTTCAGAATTAGCAACTTATCATGTAGAAATATTAAGTCATTTTTGACTATTCTTACTACACAAAAGCTACAAAACTTCTGCATATATCAAATATATCTCCTCATTGGTTGTGCTAGTTTCCTATCTAATTTTGCAGAAAAATCAATCACAATGAGTTCTTTTTTGTTTTCAGGTGATTTGGGTCAAACGTATAACTCTCTTTCCACAGTCCAGCACTACATGCAGAGTGGAGGTCAAACTGTACTGTTTGTTGGAGATCTTTCATATGCTGATAGATATCAGTTCGATGATGTTGGTGTACGTTGGGATTCATGGGGTCGTTTTGTTGAGAAAAGCACAGCTTATCAACCATGGATTTGGTGTGCTGGAAATCATGAAATAGAGTATTTCCCTTATATGGTAAGTAGTAAAACTAGTTGCTTTAGTATTTGTCGAGAAAAGCACAGCTTATCAACCATGGATTTGGTGTGCTGGAAATCATGAAATAGAGTATTTCCCTTATATGGTAAGTAGTAAAACTAGTTGCTTTAGTATTTGTCATTTTCGTTCTGTTCCCTGAATTTCACAGAAGACTGAAAGCTTAGGAAACAGGGTAAGACTTGAAGCTCTTGCTTGGTCATATTATAGATAAGCATTGGTTGTTTCATATTGAAAGGGAAAATAAGTGATTTGGATGGTGGATTCCTTGACCAAAATTTTAAGAAGCAACATACAACAATGAATATGTGTAAGGAAAATCAGGATCTTTCTCCTCTCAAGATAGAAAATTTATAGATGTGCGGAATTTTGCGGGTAATAAAAGAATAGTGCAAGTTATATATGACTAGATTAAATTAGTAGGGACCACAAAAATGGAGCTGATTGAATTTGGTGAAAGACAACAATTACATAGAGTGCAGATTATGTGTCTGTAACTCCCAGAAGATAAGGACTATCACCCACAAAGATGAAATCCTTCAAATTATTTATGTAAGAACTTTGGAGTGAAAAATATGAAACCTTTTCCTACTTGAGTTACTCTCACTTGTCATTCATGCTGTAAGCTTCACGTATGAGATATTTATCTTGAGTTCTTTATTGGCCCTAATTCTGTCTTCTATACATACAATGATTACCAAACACTATCGATTGAAGCTAATATGTTTGACTTCATCCAAAACATCTTTGCAACTTTCTGATAATGCAATTACTGACTACTATATGTCCTTGAATTTTTTCCCCATTTTTAGGAGGAAGTGATTCCTTTCAAATCATATCTCCACAGATACCCTACACCTTATCTAGCCTCCAAAAGCAGTAATCCTCTTTGGTATGCTGTCAGGCGTGCGTCGGCTCATATAATTGTCCTTTCTAGCTATTCTCCATTTGGTAATGTGAACTTTCTGTATCTTTTATTTTTTAAAATATTTTATTTTTGTAACTACTGTAATACACTTTAATAGATGCTACTGATTGTGCTTATAATTTCTAATGATATGGATTCCTGTTTATAGTTTTAACATGAAATTGATTTCGGTTTCATTTTAATCGTTTATATTTGTTAGTATGGGTGTAGATTTTGCTTGTTAAATTAAATAATGATTCTTTGAGCATGAAGTGGAAGCACATATTTGTTTGCTGTCATACTTGTCATCAAGATGAACCTTTTTACAACATGAATATATATATCATGGCAGATACTAACACAAGCTTAGCCTACTATTGTTTCATTTATGGGATTTAATGCCAAGGTCTTGGATCTCTTCTATTGTTTTTACCCTGGTGCAATAAGGCCTCAAGTTGAGTATAAATTTTGAGTGCTTCGAAACGTGAGATTCCATTAGAAGCTATAGAGATCCAGAACAAATTGAAGTTATCCTCTTTATGATTAACTTCATCTGAACATCAACTAGTGTGGATTCTATCCCTGTGGCTTCATGCAATATTGATTTTGTGGTTGATCTTAGTGTGCAATTTTGTTTTGTTTCTGTATGGATCCACCAAATTTTATGGTACTATAGAGAAATTCTGATGTAAGAACAATAACGAATAAAGGGCTAAACAGAAAGAAAAGCTGGAAATTTATGAAAACTATCTAGTTTTCGAGAATACGATCAAAGTTGAAAATTATCAATAATCAAAAGCTCCCTGAAACAAGATAAAAATTGAGATATTTATGACCTAAAATCTACCCTAATCCTAATCAAAATTAATAAAAGAATCCTAATCGAAATTAATAAAAGAATCCTAATCGAAATTAATAAAAGAATCCTAATCGAAATTAAAAAAAGAATCCTAATCGGAATTAATAAAAAGAATTCTAATTGGAATTAATAAAAAGAAGCCTAATTCGATTCCGAAATAAAAAATAACAAAATTACAAAAATATTCCTAGAACATAAAAAGGTCCAAAAGACCATCAAAACGATCCTGAAAGGTCCAAAACTGCCTCAGTCCATGGCAAAACAATGGGTTTTGCTCGTTGGGCTGTTCCCAGTCGCCCAACCAAATTTCAGCCCACTCCGAGCTCAGGTTAGCCTGCATCATCCTCCCTGGTTAGGAAAAGATTCACCCTCGAATCTGATTCGTCTCTACCGGTCGAACCACATTAAACTGTCATGGGCCGCCTGCTTGCACTTGAGGGCGCTTCTACTCGACTGGTATTGTACTGGACCGTGGCCGGCTCGTAGATTTGCTTGCCTGCGCAAACCACTGGTGAGCCGTGTCGGTCACCTGTGGTGCGCCTCTGCAGCTCGGTCATTGGTTTGACTGCACGCCCAGTTCGTTGCTCACAGCTCGGTCTGGACACCTGCTTTTGCTCAACCTCGCGAGGAGTTCTGGTGGTTCTGCTGGACTGCTCGGCTCTAGCCTGAAAAGGCACTGCCCTTGCTGCAAGTGCTTGCTGACCATGGCCTGGCTAGCATCGGCCTGACCCTGGTGTTTTGCGGCGAATTGCTTGTCCCTCCGGTGACTGTTCTAGAATCATTCTGGCAACTTCCTCTGGTTTTTCGGCTAACTGTTACCTCAAAAATGATAATCTCAATTTTCATGTTGAAATTTTGGAAGGAAGATTGTTGTCGGCTAGATCGTTCCAGTCGGTCACGTCCCCGATTCAATGCCGCAAACGGATTGATATCTCCCCCCTCATCGTCGGACTCCATGTCCAATTCCATCCCTGACTCGGACTGAACATCCAACCTAGCCTCTGCCAGTTATTGCTCCAAGTCCTGGATCCGCCTTCTTTGTTCTGCGTTTTCGTTTTCGATCTCACGCAGGTCTCAGTGACGAGGCGGTTTGTCTTCCTCATGAACGACTCCACGTTCCCCTTCCAGGACAACGCCATCCACGACCTCCACAAATCTGTTCAGTCATTGATTCAAGAAACTTGTGCTTTGATACCAACTGATGCAAGAGTAATAACAAATAAATGACTAAACAGAAAGAAAAGCTTGAAATTTGTAAAAACTATCTAGTTTTCGGAAATACGACCAAAGTCGAAAATTATCAATAATCAAAAGCTCCCTAAACTGGATAAAAATTGAGATATTTATAACCTAAAATCTATCATAATCCTAATCGAAATTAATAAAAGAATCCTAATCGAAATTAATAAAAAGAATCTTAATTGAAATTAATAAAAACAATACTAATCCGATTCAGAAATAAAAACAAAAAAATTATGAAAATACCCCTAGAACATAAAAAAGTCCAAAAGACCATCAAAATGATCCCGAAAGGCCCAAAACTACCTCAGTCCATGGCAAAACAATGGGTCTTGCTCATTGGACCGTTCCCAGTCGTCCAGACAAATTTCAGCTCACTCCGAGCTCGGGCCAGCCTGCATCAAATTCTTTTTATCAAATCTCTGTGGCTTGTTGTATCACGTACTCCATTAATACTTTAAGTGATGATTGTAAAATTTGTTGTTATCTTTATCATATATTGCTTTTTCAGTTAAATAATGTAGTTCTCACTCTTTAACTTGATGTGGCAGTAAAGTATACACCTCAGTGGAGGTGGCTTGAAGAAGAATTTAAAAGAGTAGACAGGAAGAGGACTCCTTGGTTAATTGTCTTGATGCATGCGCCTATTTACAACAGTAATGAAGCTCACTTCATGGAAGGGGAAAGTATGAGAGCAGTATATGAGAAGTGGTTTGTGGACTACAAAGTTGATATAGTCTTTGCAGGCCATGTGCACGCTTATGAAAGATCAGTAAGTTTCTCTGCTATGCCTCCCTTTATGATTTCATCCTTATGCTAGCTTCTTTTTTCTTTCTGAGAAAGAGATGAATGAGATGGTAGCACTTGAGACCTGGCAAAATGAATAAACAGATAATAGTCGAGTTGACTGAAATTAGAAAAAATCTGATGCCCTTCACATTATAGCAAAAGCAGAGAATCTTTGACGGGGAATTTTCTCTTCAGCTCTCACTAATTCAAAATTTGACATCTATGTAAAAGAAGTGCTTTATATGAACAGGGATATGTCACATAACATACGTTACTTGAAAGCCAGCCACAGTAATTGCCTCCCTTTGGCTATGATCTGTATCATTTTGAACTGCTAAGTTCTGTGCATATGAGTTGTGGTTTTTTTTACTTTTGAGAATTATGTCTCTTTTTGTTTCAGGAGGTTTAAGCTTCTCTTCTTTTTTGTTTCATATATATTCTGCTTCAACTTGAGGTGATGACAAGGAGCAAATTAATGTTCAAGCTTAATGGAAAGTAAAATTCTTCTAAAGTAATAAAAAATAAACGAGGACATTATTCGTATGATGGAATATGAGCACCAGGTTCAAGTTACATGCTGTGTTCTTTTTAACTGATTACTCTGGTCAATACTGTTGTTTTTAATGTCAGTATCGCATCTCGAACATACACTACAATGTATCAAGTGGTGATGCTTATCCTGTACCTGATAAATCAGCACCCGTGTACATTACGGTAGGTGATGGAGGAAATCAGGAAGGTCTTGCATCAAGGTAACATGGACTGCATTTTTTTGATGCCTTGTTTCCCTGATGGATTTTCCATTATATGAAATTTGAACTTCTGGTTTTGATATCGTTTTCCCATTCTTACCTTTGTTCTGCAGATTTAAAGATCCTCAACCAGAATATTCTGCTTTCCGCGAAGCAAGTTATGGACATTCTACATTAGAGATCAAGAATAGGACCCATGCATTATACCATTGGAACCGAAATAATGATGGAAAAAAAGTAGTTACTGATTCCTTTGTGTTACATAACCAATACTGGTGAGTGCAAAGTTCTGGTTCAAATCTTGGGATATTTCTGCCTCTTCATTTTTTTCCGATACATTATGGGTTTAATATTTTTTCTATATATATGGGTGGTGGCTGGGGGAAATGATCCAAGTTTCTTTTTCTCATATTTTCCCTAGGAGAGTAAATGTTGAGAATTGGTGTTGGTGTTAGTGTTAGTGTCTTGTTTATATTGTCGCGTTTGAGAGCTCATGAATGCATGTCTCTTGAAAAAGTTACTAGATTTCCATAAAAAGAATACTAAAATCATGCGAAAGTAGGAAATTGTATCCAGTATTATTCAATTTATCAGACTTCATCTAAAAAGAGCAAAGATGGAAACGGCTTTACTTTTGCAATATCCATCACGGCAGCAACGTTTCGAAAGATTTGAATACAATATACAGTAAAATGACTTTCTGAGATCTTTTTTGCATATGATATGGATGAAATCTTAGATTAGAACAACATAAAGAGTATATAAGTTAAAACCAATAGAATCAATCCAAATTTAAAAGAATACCTGCACCTTGATGTAGGACCGAAAATATGCATACTACAATCAAGCTCTCGTGTCTGATTTTTAATTTTAGAATTTGTGACAAATTTATTCTCACTGAGCCTTTGGCTTCCCCGTCATAATCCAAGATGTTCTTGAAGTGGTTTGAATTTGGATAGATGAATGTCCAGCCATAGGTCATACACTGTAATGCCATACAGAATTGCATAACTCATTGACTATTCTAAAGCATTGGTTTTGGTCTGCAGGGGAAGCTCTCGCCGAAGAAGAAACCTCGGGAAAAACCATCTGCACTCTGTCGTTCTACAGAGGCCCCGTAGTCAGTCTTTATAAACAGAAAATCTCTGATCATCAGACAAGAAAACCTGGGAAATGGCCGCAAGAATTTCCTTTCATTTGTCACCTGCTGAACCTGTTTGTTTGATTTAAGACATAAGCTGGGAAGTATTTTAAGATTTGAGTTTTGCATTCATGCCGAGGATATTAAGAGAAAGAAGAACAAAAAATGTTGTATTTGGATTAGATTTGGGATTTGTTTCTATGTTTTGTGAGATCAAGATGTTAGACAAATGAATAAAAGAGTGGAATCCAAGTTTAAACATTTGGACAGATCTAAAAACTAATGTTTTTTAAAAAATTGGATCACCAGTCAAATTTACTGGTTCAGTGATTCAACCTTAAATAAATCATAATTAAACAAAAAAAAAAAAAAAAGGTGAATGGGTAATATAATGACCAAAATGAAAAATTATAGATAGTTTTAATTATAATATATAATAACCATAGAAGGTAGGTTGATTTCGTAATAGAATAAATACTCAACTAAAATGAAATATTAAAATAAATAATATCAACAAAATATTTTTAATAAATAAAAAATTAAAATTGATTTAAATTTTTTAACATTTTGGTTAATATTCTTGGTTATTATTTCTTTTACATTTAATATTGAAGTGGTTATGTTTAATTTGATTGAAAAATGAACTAACGTTAGAGTATCTTTTAAGGGTAAAAAAATGTGCATGGTTTCTGAATTTTCAACCTTTTAGTTTAAGCACTCAAATTGTTTTCCACTTAAATTTGACAATCCAACTATGAAAACTTATTCAATTAACCTTTCGGTCCATTTTGTTCATTAGGCCTGAACGGAATACTGGCATTTGAGCCGCACGTGATCAAACTCATGGGGTATTCTTGGAAACAGAACAAGTGAAAGAGTGCCATGCAGTGTGTGCGCTTTGCAAAATCGAAGCTTTTCCCCCCCCAAATTAAAACCCATCCATGTGTGCTCTGCAAATAAGCAGGGAATTTTTTTTATTTAGTATAAGAAGTGCGAGAGTTATCTACTTTGAGAAGAATGAAAACGGCAATGGAATCGACTCGAAACCAGAAGAGCAATGAAAAGGAAAGTGCCACCAACTCCAAGTCTAACAAGAACTATGACGAGAGGGAGGAACGCCATAGAAGGAGAGAAGCAAAGACACGAAGGAGTGAAAGCTACTCCTAATCCAAAATGCAGCACGCACCTCCGACATCCAAAAACACGATGGCAAACTCTGAGTCCAAACATCGAAAAATTAGCTGAAAGGAAAAGTACGTTGATCCATAGTCGATTTACGGAAGATTCCTATTTTTATTAGGATAAAAAGGCCTAAGCACCCTTGAACTTTTAAAAAATCTGATTTTAACCCTTCAATTTTAAATCATTTGGATTTAACCTTCAAACTATGAAAACGTACACAAGGGAGTCCTGTCGTCCATTTTGGACATTAAGCCCTAATAGAACCACGTCATACGTCACTCATGTGAGTTTTTATGGGGGTAATTTTGTCAATTCAGGTGCTTAACAATATTTTAAACTTGGACCAATAAAAACTTGAGATCTGATGTGATACAACAGATGCACTGAAAATTTTCTCAAGTAATTGGGCTGAAACACTACAACTCCACTTATTCCCACATTGTTTTAAATTTTCTTTGATCTTCATAAACATTAATAATGACCCATTTTAGATAATTTTTCAATTTTTTTGAAAAAATCTACACGTAGATCAGAAAACTCTTCCCACCTATTTTGTGATCTAATTTTATAGTGCACTTAAAAGAAAAATTCAGGAAACCGAATCTCCTCCAAAGCAAAGCACAATTTATTTTTTTCTTCATTCTACTCCCTCCATCCGAAATTGAATCTCCACATTTCCTTTTTGAGTTATCCAAAAATAAATGTCTCATTTCCTAAATTAGTTAAAATTTTCTTAAGAAATTGATATGGTCAAGTGTGAAATGAACGAAGTCAACTCATTTTCTTAAAATTAGTTCAATTAAACATGGGATATTCAATTCCGAATGGAGGAAGTATAATAATAACACCTTTCTTCTCCTCCTGCAATAGTTAACTTCATCTGCTTAATTTTTTTGCCAACTTCATGAACTCCAATAACAACACAACCTCCAGATTTGATGTGATTCCTTAAAGGTTGAAGTTTGTTAGGGCTCATACATTCAAAGAAATCAATCAAAGAAAAGAAGAAGGACTCATCAAAGGTTCAAGGGTAATTAGATTGACTTTGTTGGTAATTCAATAACAACCAATTTCTTGATTTGGTAAACAATTCAACACCCCACCCCAAAGTGATTGAATGCCCTAAATGAAGTGGCTCAAGATGAACACTCATGAAAGATCATGTTTGATCTTTAAAAACAAATCACTAAAAGCATTTACATATTTGTCAAAATGTTGTCTTTCAAATTATAAATAGAGAACTATATATAGTCCCTTAAGGAAGAAGACCTAATAATAGATAAAAGATGTTAGATTCCATAATAAACAAGTCAAATGACTACAAGGAATTAAGAGGAGTCAAGAAAAAGGTTGAAAACATGTCATTTGGTGAATAAGGACAGTGGCTGTCCGGTTCTCCACTCCGGCACCGGATGGATGAGCTCCCAAGCAAGATGGTACTGTAGCACCTCGCCCTGCTACTATAGTGCAATGCTCTGACTTGGCATTCGGTGCAATCTCGAGTCTTCTTTGCACCAAATTCATTTATGAGCTTCCCAACATCATTTCCAAGGCTCTCAAGGGTTTGTTCTTCATTGGAACACTTCCCAATGGCTTCAAAGCCTTGAATCATCCAAGTTGAAATCCTTCTTTTGTAACTCTTCATCAAGTTGAATCTCTTTGACGAATGCTTCAAAATCAAACAAATCTTCTCTTACATCCCTGTATTTGAAATACAAGTCTTTGTAATCAATCTTCAAATCACCATTTGGATCATTCTTAACAAAGGCTTGACTTGAAAACTTCCCTAGGCTCCCAAACTTCAAATGAAGGTCTTTATAAGCAAATCTTCTCCTATGAATCTTCCCTTCATTAAACTATCCAACGAATGTCTTCCTTGATGATTCCATTAATGATATGATTGATCCTTGATCTTCATCAAGATTCCTTGCTTTTCTTCTACTTTTCTTCAACTTTCTTCTTTTATTCTTACTTCCATCAACACCACTGATCAGTTTATGAAGAAATCTATTTGTCCCAAAATCTAAAGGAATGATTCGTTCAAAACGTAATCATGGAAATTTCTTCCTTGGTGACTTGTTTTGTGTAGCCTTGGTGGAATGTTATCATGGAAACTTCTTTTGGGCCTCTTTAAAGAGATGGCCTTCATGGATGATCTCACCTAAAGGTGGTAAAATGAGTAATCAACTGCTCATTTAAGTTAATGATAAACAAATTATACTTATTCACATTCAAATGATTTATAAATCATTTAAAAATGAATAATCATGATTACTCACTTACTTTTCCTTTAAACTATAAAGTTAGTTTAATTTAAAAACATTTCGACACTTCAAATTTTCATGCTAACTCTTTTTATTCATTTTTTTTATAAAAAAAATTCTTCTTATATTTCACATTTTTCCCCTCATAATCTTTTTTTCTTTTCATTTTTTTCCTTGTTCTTTTCAGCTATTTTATTTGACTTTTTCTTTAAGTTATAAAAGTAACTTTAAAAAAGAGAAAAAAACACTCCAACACTCCAATTTATGCTTACTCTTTTTAATCATTGCCTCATATTTCTCTTTCATTTTTTTTAAAAAAGTTTTTTCCTCATGTTTTTCACTTTTCCCTCCTCATATTTCATTCTTTTTCACTTTTTTTAAAAGAAAAGTTTTCATTTTCTAATCCCACCATCTTATCATCACCCTCTAACCCTCCTTCCCAAACCGTGTTCTTACACAATTTCGTTTTTTCATTCCTTTTATTCTTTTGGTTTAAAATATTAATTTCTTTTTTCCCCTCCTGGCTCTAGAAAAAGGAAAGTGAAATTATCCCTTGCGTGGAATTGAAAATTACTCACTTTGATTTGAAATGAATTAAAAAACGAAAAGAAAAACTTAATGAATTATTTTTCCTCCCCAATTCTTCTTCTCTTCAATGTGTTTACATGTTCATTTTCTGTTGAAACTCGTGGCTTCAGTATAATAAGGCCTTTAAATGCACTGAATGCTATCCAAAATAGTATAACGTCATTTCAATAATTAGTGAGCTCTCTGGCATCCAAAAGTATATCTTTAGTTTTGTTCTATAGTTAAATGAAGTTCAATTTTACTACATGTATAGCAACAGAGAAGATAAACTCGATCAAGTTTGACTATTAACTAATCAATTAAAAATAAAAAATATATATAAACTTAACCACGGCAAATGGTATTAATATCAGGAGATTATTATTATTTTTTTCCCTTCTTCTTTTTCCATTTTATGAAGTACTCCATAAATTTTTTTTAAAAAAAAGTATATTAACAAAAGGTCCTTATAATATGTGAATTATTGTAGAAGAATCAGAAGAGGCATATTAAGACAATTATTCTACCTTTAATTAGTAAAGTACTTATTAATTTTACTATCATATGAAATTGTCTCGCAAACCAACAGGAAACCTATTTATCTATGTAGGATTTCCATTTCATAACTAGTGATGATTAAGCAACTAAATAAAAAAAGGAAAAAAAAAACATTAGGGAAAAATTAAAAATCAAATTAAAAAATTCATATAATCTTAAAGAAAAAGGTAATCACTAGTGGATATTGGTGGGTATAGTAGTGGCTTTATTGATGATGAAAGAAGCGATATTAATGCATGGTGTGAAGCTTCTACTTCACGAACTTTAGGGTGGGGTGGAGAATTAGAGTGTATTGGGGATTGTGGAGGGTGAGGCTGGCGGGGTGGTACGGTGTTAGTTGTTGGATAGAGTTGAGGTAGGGGGGTGGGATGGGTTTATGATAATTTGATTTAAGCGTGTTAAGCTAAATGTAACACAAGTTAATATTTAAACTTAGAATTTAAAGATTACTTGTGGTTACTCATCTATATGTTTAGTAAATTTAATGATTTATAAATAAATAATCATTTAGATTAAGTTTAATTAAATGAATCAATCATACTAATTGTTTAACCATAAATTATTAATTACTCATTAAATTAGTACTCATTTTGCCACCCCTAAATGCAAGTTAGATCAATGTAGATTATATGACAAGAATACATTGTCATGATAAGCTGACGAGAACAATGGAAAGCTTCACTACAAAGAAAAGAGAAGTGAACCATGATCATAAATTTCTCCCTCTCGCTGGGTCGATGGTTCAAATGCTTGAATCAGAATAGTAGGTGAAGCCATGAAACCAAAAACTAAAGCATGGTGGCTCTCGTTTTCAAAATTATTGATATGTTGTTAGATGGATAAAGTGCTTCCAGTACTCCAACAATAAGCTAACAATGACAAAAGAGCAATGGATTTTAGATACGAGAAAGGCAACTCGTTTTGAGATAGGTCTAACAGGTTTTGAAAAGGAAACCCTCAAATTGGTGACATCTCAGCAGGAATAGGAGTCACCGCCTTCTCCCTATCAATGATGCCTAATCTCAGGGATATATGGCTTTATCGGTGATGAAAAGAGGGATATTAATGCAGGGTGTGAAGTCTCAACTTCATGAACTCTAGCCTCAAGGGATTGATCGACAACCTGTATTGGTCACCATGTCAAGGACACAACGAATCTTAGGGCTAGAGGGCTTTATCAGCTTTGAAAAAATTGATAGAAAAGCACGGTATGAAGTCTCTACTTCACGAACTCTAGCCTCAAAAGACTGATCGACAACTTGTGGTGCCCTTGATTTTAGACTCCTCATCTCTTCAGCCATCATAGTACTGTAGAGTACCTGGAGGATCTGTGGGATGCAAGCCAAATCAATATACATTATTCGACGAGAATACATTGTCATGATAAAGCTGGACAGAACAATCAGAAACTTCACTACAAAAAAATTGAAGTGAAACTTGATCATAAATTTGTCCCTCTGGTTGAGTCCATGGTTCAAACGCTTGAACCTAGACAATAGGTAAAGTCATGAAACCATAGACTGAATGGATAAAGTGATGGAGATCAAGGAGCATACATGGCATGGGATAATTCATTGAAGATCTCATATGAAGATGATTATGGAATAAAGAAGTATATGTACAAGAGCTTGTATTTCAAATACAAGGTTGGAAGATCAAGAATGAAGAAAGACTTGTTGGAGGTTGAAGATGATATTAATAATGATTGGGAATTTTTGTACAAAGATCAATATTTCAAGTATAAGCATGGAAGTTTGAGGATGAAAGTAGCAAGGTTGGTATTGAAGCTAGA
>JAOXNR010000001.1:1625205-1638519 GCA_028571225.1 Parsonsia alboflavescens | reverse complement strand
ATTTAATGAAACGCAGATATAAAAGTAAATTATATAATGATATAAATAGCATCATAATACAAAGTTATGCCAACTAAGTAAAATCATCATATGTTCTTAAGGCATATCCATCACCGTTGATGATGAGGATGGCCGAGTTTCTTTGATAGGTTCTGGAGTTGATGAAGGTTTCCATGAGAGGGATCGAGGCAAATTTGAAGATGATAGAGCTTTGAAGAATGATTTCCCCAAGTTTGATGGGGGCATTAACCCCGATGACTCTCTGGAGTAGTTGCTTGATATCGAACGAATTTTTGATTACACGGACTACAGTGAGGAGAAAAGGTGCAAGTTGGCTATTTTAAAATTCAAAGACTACGCATCCTTATGGTATGAAAACTTGAAGAAGCAACGAGATCGTGATGGCAAGGAATGAGTCCGAACATGGACCAAATTGAAAAGGTTGTTGACGAAGAGGTTCCTACTGAAAGAGTACAAACAAGAGTTATACGAAAAGATGTACTCTTGTCGCCTAGAAAAGAGGTCAGTAGTTGAGTTCGTTGTTGATTTCGAAAAGCTAATGATCCAAACTGAATGTGAAGAAACTAAGGAGCACACCATTGCCTGTTTTCTTAGAGGACTTGACTATGACATTACCCACGCTATTGAGCCCTACTGCTCCCTTGACAATGTTTTCAGATTGGCGCTAATGGTTGAGAAGCAAAAGAAGGTCGCAAGATTGAGGCCTAATTGGCTTGACGGTTCTGATTTTAGAGGAGGCATGAGCAATACTAGACCCGAGACTAGTGTACCCACTGCTAAGGATAAACCTTTCACCAAAGTTGATCCTAAGCCGATTGGTCCAAGAAAGTTTGATACTCCCAGAGATGATAGAGCAAAGGGAAGGTGTTTCAAGTGCTAAGGGGTTGGACACTTCCAAGCCAATTATCCCAATCGGTGTGTAATGACCTTGCAAGATTGGGAGGATAAAACCGATTATCAACCTAACAATGATGCTGATGATGCTTAGTTGATGATGATGAGTGCATAGTCGAGGCTGATGAGGGCGAGCTACAGGTTATCAGCAGGATCATGATCTCTAAGTCCGAGGCAAAAGATGAGCAGCGTAAAACTATCTTTCACACCCGTTACACTGTTATGGGTAGGATTTGTTCTTTGATTGTTGATGGCGATAGTTGTACTAATGTGGCTTCGTTTACTTTTTTCTAGAAATTGCAACTACCTACTACGGCACATCCAACCCCCTACAAGTTGCACTGGCTTAGTTCCGGGAGTAAGCTTCAAGTGGACAGACAGGTATTGGTTTCTTTGTCTATTGGGAAATATTATTTAGATGATGTATTATTTGATGTTATTCCTATGGAAGCATGCCATGTATTGCTTGGGAGACCTTGGCAGTATGATAGGGGTATGAGACATGATGGTCAGAAGAATACTTACACCTTTAAAACGCTTGACCGCATCATTACCCTTACCCCTTTAAACCCAACCCAAATACAACACTCCATAACCGACAAACCTAAACCAAAGAACCTGTTTGTGCGGATTAACCATGTAGAGAAAGCCATAGCTAAGCACAAACCAATTTTAGCCTTATACATGGTGGAGAATGACCACGGCAAGGGAAAGAAATCGCCGAACCCATTGGCTGAATCTCTCCTAGCCAAATTTGCAAATGTGTTCAGTGATGAACTACCTCATGGACTACCTCCCATTAGGGGAATAAAGCATAAAATAGACCTGATTCCAGGGGCATCCCTACCTAATAAACTAGCCTATCGAACCAACCTCAAGGGTGCTAAGGAGTTGCAATGGCAAGTTGATGAGTTGGTTAAGCAATGTTTTGTAAGTTAGTGCATGAGTCCTTGTTCTGTGCCAGCTTTGTTGGTTCCTAAGAAGGATGGTACGTTCAGAATATGTGTTGGCAGCATGCAATATCAACAACATCACCATCAAATACCGGTATCCTATTCCGAGGCTTGATGACTTGCTTGATGAGTTACATTATTCCATGCCATTCTCCAAGATCGACTTGAGAAGTGGCTACCATCAAATCCCCATGAAAGAAGGGGATGAGTGGAAGACTACCTTCACGATCGAGGGAGGCCTTTATGAGTGGATGGTCATGCCTTTCGGTCTGTCCAATGCCCCAAGTACCTTCATGAGGCTGATGCAGGAGGTCCTCTACCCTTGCATAGGTAAATTTGTTATAGTCTATTTTGACGATATTCATATCTATAGCAAAACTACTGATGATCATTTGCTACACTTGAGGTTTGTTTTTGACTAGTTAAGGAAGTTCAAGGTTTATGACAAGAAGGAGAAGTAAGAGTTCCTATTGCTGAAAGTAGTATTAATTGGGTACGTTGTTTCCCAAAATGGCATCAGTGTTGATGAGGGCAAGGTTGAAGCCATTCGGAGTTAGCCTACTCCAAAATCAATTTCAGATGTCCACAGTACCTGAGGTTCATTGCTGGTTTTAACACTCTCATGGCACCCCTCACCAAGTGCATGAAGGCAAGTTGTTTTTCGTGGACTGATTCAACCCGCAAGGCCTTTGATGAGATCAAGTAGCAGCTTTACAGTGCACGTATTCTAGCCCTACCTGACTTCAACAAGGTGTTTGAGGTTGAGTGAGATGCTAGCGAAGTTGGGATTGGCACCAAGTTGATGCAGGACAAACGGCCCATAGCTTATTTCATTGACAAGCTAACTGATGCAAGGAAGAATTACTCCACCTATGACAAGGAATTTTATGCCATTGAGAGGGCTTTGGTGCATTGGAGTCACAACTTGAGGCCATGGCAGTTTGTGTTGCATTCAGATCACATGGCCTTAAAGTTATTCAATGGACAACACTTTGGGTTGAGTTCTTGCAATCTTTCACCTTTGTATCACACTACAAGCCAGGAGCATCCAATGTGGTGGTGGATGCATTATCTAGAAGGTACCGGATTCTATCTATTCTTTACGCTCACGTTTTGGGTTTTGAATTGATGAAGGGTTGTTATGCTATTGACGATGAGTTGTCTAGTATCATAGCTAATTGCAAGACAGGAGCTAAGGGAGATTTTGTGTTGCATGATGGTTTCCTCTTAAAAAAGAATTAGCTATGCATTCCTAAAGGTCGTTTCAGAGAGTTGCTCATGAGGGAGGTGCACAGTGGCAAACTTGCTGGTCATTTTGCATCCGCGAGACACTGGAGATGTTGAAAGAGCACTTCTACTGGCCAAGGATCCAATTGGATGTGCAGGCATTGATCTGTCGTTGTGGCTCTTGTCAGCATGCTAAAAGTCATTTCTGTCTTGGGATGTATACTCTTCTACCCGTGCCTTTACAGCCTTGGGAAGATGTGAGTATGGATTTTATTGTTGTGTTGCCTAGAACAGCAGGCGGTTTTGATTCTATAATGGTATTTATTGATTTGTTTTCCAAGATGTCTCATTTTACCTTGTGCCATAAAACCAATGATGCTAGTCATGATGCTGATTTATTTTTCCGAGATACTGTACTTATGCATGGTTTGCCCAAGACTATTGTGTCGGATAGGGACTCTAGGTTCCTAAGTCATTTTTGGAGGACTTTGTGGGAAAAAATTGGTACTAAGCTACTATTTAGCACCTCGCATCACCCACAAACAGACAGACAAACCAAGGTTACCAACCAGACCTTAGGCACCATCTTTCAAACCTTGATTAGCAAAAATTTAAAGGACTGGGATTTGAAGCTACCACATACCGAGTTTGCCTATAACAGATCTCCTAGTGCAACAACCACTCGGATTCCTTTTGGGATAGTGTTGGTTTAAATCCTTTAACTCCTTTGGATTTAACTTCTTTGCCCATGGATGAAGTCATGAGTAAAGATGCTGATGAGATGGCCAAGTTCATGAGGAAACTACATGGTGATGTTCAGTAGCAAATTGAGAGGGCTAACGAGGCTTGCAAAGCTAAGGAAAATAAGCATCGCAAGCCTGTAGTCTATCAACCTGACGCGTTAGTGTGTGTTCACATGCGAAACGAGAGATTCCCATCAAAGTGGAAGAGCAAACTAGCGCCACGGTCAGAAGGGCCATTTGAGGTACTTAGTTGCATTGAAGAGAATGGTTACCGTGTTGATGTTCCAGATGAGTTTGGAGTTATTTCGGCTACTGTCAACGTGGGAGACTTGTCGCCATTCATGGAGGATGTTGGTTTTGAAGATTTGAGGGCAAACTCTTCCCAACCTGGGAAGGATGATACAAGAGTATCCGGACCACCTTCAGCACACACACGGTCCAAGTCCAAAAAAGGCACCACATCGAGGTCGAGGTCAGCCATACCGAGGTCGGTCTTTAGGCCCAGTTTAGTTTGCTCCATGGGCTAGTCCAACCCTAATTGCTCGTGGTTGACTAGTCATTATAAATAGAACAATTAAGGTTTGTTTCAGGGCAGGAAAAAGAGACTTTGAGAGTTTATTTTTATTTCTTCTAGTTCAGCCGACCTAGAGTGTCTACAGGCAACACGTTAGTAGTTTTTTCTTCATTCGGTACTGTTCAATGACTTTTATCGTTTTCTTTACTGTCTCATCATTACTATTCATCGCTTTACTGTTTCATCATTACTGTTCATCTTTTTTTACTATTCATTACATTTACCATTCATTCGAATTAAAGTTGCGAATTTTATAGTTCCTATTATTAGATTTTCTTCCAAAATTCCTTTATTGCCTTACTATTTTATTCCAGTTTCTGTTCTGCTGTTTGCCTTATCGTTTTCCCATAAAAAAAGAACCAAATTAATTCTCTAGCTATCATAATTCCTAATTTAAACTCATTCTTTCGGATAATTTCCGCATCAACTTCGGTGGATGAATCTAGAATGGTTTCGATCCGAGCAAAGAAAGGGAACGGGTGAGTCTAGATTGGGTCGCATCAAGTGAAGTAAGAGGAAAGGTTTCTTGCCCTGGGTTTTGAATTTACCAAGAGTAGTGGAGTAATTTTTCATTCATGGGCCAGCTTTTAATGATAGAAAATGGGAAAAAATCAATTTGGGTAGATAATGAAAATATAGTGATAGCTTTGGATAAAAATGAAATGTTTTCAAAAATTGGATAAAATTAAAAGACCCATTTCAAATTGGATATATTGGGAAATTTTTTCCTCTTTGGTTTCATGTGCCTAATTTAACTATACAAATTTACCTAAGAGCTCTTTGACATAAGTGGTTATAGCAGAACCATTAGAAGGGTTGAAAATCTAAAAAGGTTTTAAAAACCATAATAGAACAACGAAAGCAGAAAAGCTAAAAATGCTTATCAAAGTGATGGGAAAACAATAGGTACAGAAGAATTGCCGTATCTCATTATACCAACATACACCAAATTATTTGACTTCATGTACCGCTGTAGCAGATTCTAGAAAAAGTCACACAGTTACCCACTGCTCCATAGATATGTTCAAAAATGTTCCTAAAGTCATTCATTATATACAGCAAAATGTTACCTCCAACTATGGGAGGAACGAGCCTCAGGGAAAACAATTTGTTGTATATGTTCTAATTCTCTGGGTTGAGATTTATATTTTACATCTAGAAAGATAAGCAGTACAGAGATCTAAGAGTCCCGATAGATTGGTTGCGGGGTCCACTTGAGATGGAAGTTCAGCTTTCCAGATTTAGCCCCATCTAGTTCAAAGGTCTCTTTATATTCCCCTTCCAGTAGAACTCTTGTAAGTGTCAGGATGCACCTTCCCATATAGTCCTGCAAAAGTGAAAAACAATAATGAGTTATTAGAAGAGGCCCCAGAGATGCTTCCTGCCTTGTTCTGCACATACAGATTGAAATGAAACCTCAACCCATTTTAATCGAGTGTTCTATTAGTGTTTTCTGATCTATATATTCAATTTCTCTCTACTAGATTAAATTTTTAGAGCAGATGGAGATTTAACATGGTTCAAAGCAGGATCCTACATTTGACTCTTGTCTCTGCCTATTTTTGAAAGATTATGTTCATCCCACACAAAAGGGGGATGGGGTGTGTTACTGTTACAAATTCAATCCTTCGCTGCTAACTTAAACTTTTAGAACAATTAGAAATTTAACATGATATTAGAGAGGGTGTCTTCAACTCTTACTGAAAAAACCGATAACAAGTACCTTTCCAAAAGTATCATGGTCCCAGACTTCCAGAATGAGCATATCATGTAGTCCATCCTCTACCACGAAATCAAAGGTCTGATTCCAGACTGGATTCAGGCTTTCATTCACAACCTGCCAAAGAAATTTGAAAACATAAGTTAATATGTTTCTGGGAACATCAATGCTATAATTTGTATAAGACGGGTGTGAGGGTTGCAGGAAGTTCCCCAGTGGGGAAGAGAACAAAAGCATAATTTGGAACTTGATCAGACACAAAGGTGAATACTGACAGAAATATATCAGAGAAAAAAGAGGGAGAGACCCTGGTCTTGTTTTTGGTTTCAGATTTCTTTAGCGACAGCACAACATAAGGGTCAGCCTTGCCCATTAAATCTGTGGGTGCCAAATCATCAGCGGATATAACAGTAACAGAAAGTACCCCTCTTATAATCACGTCCTTTCTTTTATTGACTTCACCTCCATTTTCTGAAGCTTCATTCACTTCATTACCACTTTTAAGAACCTTTTCCAGTGAAGTCATGGAGAAGGTATTAGCGAAAGGGTTATTGAAACTATTCTTCGAGCCATAGGGGCAGTACAGCAGCTCCAAGTGCACCTATCGGGATATAAACTTGAATAAATACATATATCAAGAGAAATAAATGTCATTCATAGATCAATCATAAATAATGTAACCAAGCCCCTTTCTTTCCTTGCCAGCCCACCCAGTTATAGGGATTTTAATTGGAGAATGCTAGAAAAATGGTGGTTGGTATTAATATCCTGGTGCCTTACTTACATCTAAGTGCTGAGAATGTAATAGCATTGGTTCCTAGAAATTTGAGAGTGTAATATTCAAGTCATCTTGAGAAAAGAGAAAACTTTCTTACCTGACCCCTATTTTTGTTGTCTCTTTGGATCTCCAAATCTTTCACCAATTTCAACCACACGTCCTTAACTTTGCCAGGCACAAGGTCTCTCAGATATATTTCGGCACATCCAATTAGTTCTGCTGCTTGAAGTCCTTCTTCGTCATAGATTTTTACCACCAAGTGTTGAGTAGATGCATCCTCAACTATGAACTCGAAGTGTTCATTCCATACAGGATTCAAGTCATTATCCTGATGAAAAGAAATAAACATTTTGCCTCAAATCGATGAAATATACTATTAAGAAATGACAGGAGGAGAAAATTAGAAACTCACTATAGTTCTACTCTTTTTCATTCTATTGCGCAATGGGCGTATATATAGTACAGCAAAAGGATCAGATTTCCCAATGATGTCCTTATTAGTCAACTCCTTTGCTTGCACAAGTTTCACTTCTAACACACCAACGGGCTTCAATTCCAGATCACTATATGAAATTGAAAATGGAAAATAAGAGACAAGGTTATTAAGAGCACAAGCTGAACATATGTAAACAAGGCTACCTTAATTTTGCTTCTTTTCCTAGATGGAAAACATTAAAACCATTTCTAGTTGTTTCAATAAACTAAGTAAACTCATTACTTGCATTAACGATAAATCTAAACAACTTCTGAAAAGCAAGTCAGTCTAGCTGTAGAAAAGAGAATAAACAAATGATCCCCCCATGTGAACTTGATAGGTGCGCTATCGCAAATTAATATGGCCTGTGGCTATTTCCTTTGTGTCATTGCTTATTAGGTCTTAAACCTCTAACCAAAAATAAAAAGGCTATTAAACATTGCATTTAACTCTTGCCTAAGATTAAGGCAGAAAGATAATTGAAATTCTTCATTTTGATTTTAGAAATTCATAATTGCCTAAATTTCTGTGTTTCAATTTCTATCAAAGAATATCCACTCTTCAAATGCCATTCCACCCTCTCGCATTATGTTATTACTATTCTTAGCATTATTTTGTTTGATAGCTTTATAAATAAGGTAATAGGCTTTTGACTGATGGGTTGTGTGGGCATGTGCGCTCTTTCAATCAGTCTTCAGGATTTTCCGGGAACTAAAATTTCATAACTGGTTGGCTCCACTTTGCTTCAGAAAAATAGTCAAAATTACTACCATGTATGTGCAGACTGCAATATACAAAGAGAATATAAATGGAAAAAGGCATAGGTTGCATCTTTGAATAATACCTGTAATCCCCAGGCAAAATGGGAATGATTTTTCTAACTGGCCATGTGATAGAATCTTCAACAGCATCCTTTATGGTGCCCTGATGCAATGAATCTACATCTATTAAGCATCAATGTTGATTTCCATATGGATCTAGTTCTTGCAAGTTCAGTGCCAAATGATTGTCTACATAATAATACTCTTACAAAAGAATTTGGATAGAATATCACATAAATCTTGCACTTCTTTTGAGTTAATCATTTTCTTCATTTCATTTGCCAGGGAGAGACACTGATGAGTCTAGAGGGATTGGCCACATTTTGACGGGGATTTTAAGTTTTAAAAACTGAAAGAAAGCTAAAAATATATTTGTCCAAGAGTAGACTAGCTCTGACCAATCTCAGTTTTTGAAAAATAAACAAAATTTCCTAGAGAAATAGAAAAGACGGGATGGATGTTTTAAATGGTTCACAAATTAAAACCTAGGAACCATAATTTCCATTATGCTTTTCTTACAAAGAAGCATACAGAGCTTCCTTTCTTCTTCTCTTGAAGAGAAGGCATTATCTTCACTTACAGGTAGACTGCCATCATCATCCTCTGCCCCATGCCTTTTCTTCGCCATTGCTCATGGTTAAGAGGCAGCACCAGCTGCTGCAGTGGCAGCAGTTGGCGACTGTGTTGTTAATGGAAATAGTGATGTTAGTGAGATGGGTATTGCTATGATTGTTAGTCTTGTTGAATCAAATTCATTGGATGAAGTTTACGTTTTGAAATTGAGAATTTTGGCCTCACTCCCATCTCTGTAAGTTTTGAAGATGGTTTCTCATCTTTTCTAAAGTCTTCAGGGAGTCAAGGACTAGAATTAGAACAATCAATATAGTGCACCTTCAATGACATGGATAGAATTTTGGAACATGACTGCAACTTAACTTGAAATTAGGAAATGGTTAAGAGTGTTAGAGGATGATGAAAAATTAGGGTTCAACGAGATAATGTTGTAACCTTTAATGGTATTTTGGTAATTTCATCAGGAGTAGTAAGGATATGAATTCTCTCTCCTTTATTTTATTTTATTTTATTTTTTCTTTGTGCAAGAGTTCAATCAAAACTTATCCAAATGAATTCTGAACAATTAAAAAACTGTTAAAATGCCTACCAAATAATCAATCAAGATCCAGTTTTAAAAATTTGCAAACTTGAAGCTGTCCAAATGTAAGCCATTCAAGTCCAGTTCAGAAAATCCACCTACAAGAATATGATATCATATGCATTACTAAGATCCTCATTGTGGCATGCTAATCTATGATTCCTTTCTTCACCTCAGATTGGCATGTCAAATCACGATGAGTTTTTTGGTTAACCAAATTTCAACTAATGTCAATACTGTTAAAACAGAAAGCGCATAGATTGAATTGCCAAAACCTTAAAGGCTTTAGACGTTTAGGCAGAATCCCATAAAACAGCAATAGACCAAAACATTGATAACATAGGCTGGCAAGATCTTAATGCTGCAAAAACATATGTAATACCATATAATAGAGGTCGCATAAATTAGCTGTAAGAGAGAGCAACATATATTAAAAAGACTTAAGAGGAACTTTGACTGCACCTCAATGGCATCAGAAAGACCAGGTATTGTTGATACATCTCCACCAATTACTTTAAGAGTAAAATCCAGCTTTTTCTGCAGATTAGAGAAAAATAGTAGGGGAAATCATGATATATTTTTTTAATATATGACAGATCTACATGACGCCATACCTTCCTAAATTTCACGTGTTAAAGAAAACCTAGAAATGCAACCTCTTAAAAAGATATTAATATATCTAGGTTTGTTACAAGGATAGGCTGTGTCATTTGGCAAAAAGGGATTGTAAGTCTATAACACCATTCTTTATACTTATTTTGAATCAAGATTATGCATCCCCTCTCTCTTTCAGACTCTTCATTAACATAATCTTCGAAACTTTACTGCATTCTTAAGAAGATCTATTTTGACATAGTGGCATACCCAAAAGTGGAAAATGTTACGTTCTTTGTTCAAGAATTTTCATATGCATGAGCACATGTATAACCAAAGTACAAAGAACAGATCTAGATTATGATAGACTGCACCTTTTTCCTTAAGGAATAGCATACAGCCCCAAAGCAAGGAATCTCATCAACTAGTGGCTGGAAGATCAACCTGAATACCCCTGTGAACCCTATATTTTTCACCTACAGAAGAAGAAAAAAATGAATTATGATGATAGTAAAGTAAATGGACATAATTTTTAGACAAGGTCTGAAACATAAAATAGGTGATGAACACTCTAGCATAGCGACTCATATTGCAAATAATTGTCAAGCAAAAACAATGAAGATTATGGCAATATTCTTTATAAAAAATTTGAAATCGTTAACAAACTTGAAATCCATCCTAAGAATTGTTACAAGAGAAGCAAGCACAAGAAAACTTCCAGCCAAGTGTTGTGCAACCAATCCAGCAACAATAAGCCATATGTAAACACAAGAGATTATGAATGAAATCACCTGCACAGGTAATGCCACTCCAAGATAGGTCTTAATATCAAGTATTATACTTGGGTTGCCATCCCACTGCATCTCTAATTCCATGGTTATACCTTCACTTCCATCCTCAATGATTTCAACTCCTGAGACCCAAAAGAAATCAGCACAAGTATAAACTCTTAAACAGAAAGTCATGTGAGTGTACTCCCTAAGAATACTCCCGTTTACTAGACAAGAACATGCAGCCTAAAATAGGATCATTTTACCACCTAAAAATTTTCAGTTACTTCTTAATCATGAAATAGATGCAGTGTAAATTAGGATCATTTTACCACCTAAAATGTTTCAGTTAATTCTTAATCATGAAAAAGGCTGCTTGATCTTCCCAGAGAATGTCTGTTCCACGAGAAATAGAGAACTCTTACAGCCTCACATGGCCATATAATGTATAATCTAGTTCATTCATTCTAGCAACTGAAGATAGAAAATTATCCTCTAGTTCTTTTATTTCTTTTTCTTATGACTGCTTAACCTACATCCTTTGGATTTTCATTTCTACAGCATAGATAGACAATCTATAATAACCTTTTACAATAGATCTAATTGACTATATGGATCAAGATTCAGTATTTTTTATCTCCCATTTGATAACCATGCTATTAAACTGCACAAATTAGTGCAGCACATTTACACCAATCCAAATGTCTAGTAGCCTAGACATCAAAAACAGAACAGCAGACAAAAAGCTAACCTGTAAATTGAGGAGCGACAGTCCCAAGTGTAAACTTGGAGAAGGTTAATGAAGCCAATAGGGCAGGCCTATATTGCTCCAGGACTGGCTCCACATTGGCTTTTATGAGGTCTGATGCTGCCTGCAACCTTAGAACTATTGATGTCAAAGCAATTCACGGATGAAAAGTATGTATAACGGAAATATGATTTTTTTTCCTCTGAATCAAAAACAAAAGTGCTTCACATTCATTTAATTTGACCTCGTTGACGAACGGCCAGATCTTTTCCAGCTGAAGATTCAACCAAGTCAACTGAACAAAATAAATTAACCAAATCAATCTCCCATAGATTACAGAGAAATCTTGCAACCAAAAATTTCACCAAATTACTAACTCATTTTTTCCCCCTGAAAATAAGGAACAGAAGTTAAATGAACCCACCTTCTGTTGTTGTGAGAAGACAACCCAGGACGGATAATGCTCCGGCGGAAGTAACTTTCTTGAATCCTGTACTGTCATTCTCGCAAACGTCGCAATGGTGGCAGCCTAAAGATAAATTTCAAGAAAAGTTAATTTCCAAACATTCCAAACCTGAAACTTGACAAAGTTGAGAACTAAAGTGAATGCAGACAACTCACGAGTTCAGAACGTTGTTTGGATCGAGCATTCTCGGAGCGCACAAACCCCACAATCAAAGCCAAACCAACAATCACTCCGATCACTAGGCCAACCACAAATGCCATAACCAAAAAAAGAAAAAAAAACAGATACCTTTTCTTTTGTCAGAGGCGGTAGTTGCAGCACAAATAGTGACTTTTCAGAGGAAAGCCGAAAAGGGATGGAAGTGTGATGGTCGCTGAGCTTGGGGAGGATGAGATTTGGAGGTAGAAAGGCGATTAGAGTTCTTCGTTAAAGTCGTAATTAGAAGCAGTCTTTCGTGGTAATCAAAGGAACGGGCGGCCACGGAGACCAAGGCCGCTGATCTTTCCAGTGTCCGAAAGTGCCAGCCGACGGCCAAATAAACGTTGTCATGGGTGGGGCCTCTCTCTCTCTACCGACAGTTGAGTGGGGTTGACAAGTGCTCCGGTTTTACCCTTTCTCACTTGTTTTTTATTTGGAAAGTCTTCGATCCAATACTAGTCATATGATCCAAAATTTAAAGTGATATTAAATTTTTTTTGTCCTGCCCAATAGAGATTTATAAATTTTACCAGGAGCTACTTAAGTATTTTCACTTACTTTTCCATTCAAAAAAGTCATGTGTGGTATGTAACAAATTTTTAAGAGTAAAATTATTACTTCACGAATTTTCTTCGAGAAGAATCAAAATATAGTACTAATCATATGGTTGAAAATCCAAAATAATACTTTTTTTCTGCCAACTAGATACTTGTAAATTTTATGGGAAACCATTCAAGTATTTCCGGAAACTTTTTCGTTCAAAAAAATCCCAAGTCAAACACATAACAAATTTTTTAGGATAAAATTATCATTCCAAAAAATTTCCATCCCCTCTCTCTCACCCATTTCATCTCTATTAATCTTCTTTTTTCTTACCTCTCTATAACCAATCCAATAAGTAGATCTAAACCCACCATTTTCTGCTTTGCCACAAATGGGAGGCTCAATCATTTAATTTCAACGTTGAACAACCTGGGCACTTTAAAATCCCCAAACTTTACCACCAATTTAAATTTGTAGGGTTTATATTTTCTTAGGTGACACAGGTAGATGTGGTGGGTTGAGAAATAAGAAATTAAAGAAGAAATCTGAACAGTAATTTGTGAACAGTTCCGATGAACAGTAACTAAAACTTTGGATTATCCGTCAAAATTTGAGGCTTTTCGATAATCTAACTTC
>JAOXNR010000001.1:1594946-1611279 GCA_028571225.1 Parsonsia alboflavescens | reverse complement strand
ACTCCTAAGAATGAGGAACAACCTTGATTCAATCTAACTTAAGACATGTTCAGCTGTCCTAAGCATGTATTCCAACATTATGTTGTATACTTTTCATGTGTCATGTTTCACATTTCCTTATTCTTGTTACCTTTGTTTATTTGTTTTATGGCTTTTGGATCCTGAGGAGGCTTGTCTGTTAGGGTTTAGAAGTGTTGTCATGTGTCTGGGGAGATTCTTTGGTGTCTAATGGTGAGATCTTAAGTACTTCATCTCCAGAAAGGACATTTGGAAACTCAAAACCAAGTTAATTTAGGAAAGTCTTACCAAATAATCAATTATAAAGTTATCTCTGCCAAAAACACAAAGGAAAAACACTTTCCGGGTAAAGTTATTGCCAACATCTGGAATAGGCTCAGTAATCTGCTAACCAGATCCTTGAAAACCTTATTCCATGGTGAGCTTGAGAATATTTGAGCTATTTACTGATTAGAAATTGTGGTGGCTTTTAAGCTTCTTTTTTATATTTGTGACAAGAAATTGTTATGCAGGTGGAGCTTGAGAATATGGAGGCTATATACTGATTAGAAATTTCTGTGGCTTTGAGGCTTCTTTTTATATTTATGAGAAACGAATTGTTATGCAGGTGGAGAAGTGCACTTTTGTGGCGAGCTTTCTTCACTACAGCTGTTGTTGCAATTGTGCTGCGGGCTCTGATTGATTTTTGTTTGAAAGGCAAATGTGGACTATTTGGTAAAGGTGGTCTGATAATGTTTGATGTTACCTCAGCGAATATTGCTTATCACCTGGTGGATGTTCCCCCCGTAATTATTCTAGGAATCATTGGAGGAATTGTAGGAAGTTTGTACAACTTTTTGCTGGAAAAGGTTTTGCGGGTTTACAATCTAATCAATGAGTATTCTCCCAGCTCCCACATTCTCTCTTTTGAGTTTAAATTCTTTCCACGGAGACATGAAAACTATATATTTCTAAACTATTTATTTTCATTTCTAGGAAAGGTGCTCGTTACAGAATACTTCTTGCTTGTTCTATCTCCATTTGCACATCCTGTCTTCTGTTTGGATTACCATGGATTGCATCTTGCCGTCCTTGTCCACCTGATGCAGTAGAGCCTTGCCCAACAATTGGTCGATCTGGCAACTATAAGAAATTTCAGTGTCCTCCTGGTCAATACAACGATTTAGCCAGCCTCTTCTTCAATACGAATGATGATGCAATAAAGAACCTCTTCAGCAAGAACACTGACTCTGAGTTCGATAGCTCATCAATGCTAATATTTTTTATTACATGTTTTCTTCTCAGCCTTTTAAGCTACGGGATTGTGGCACCCGTAGGTCTATTTGTGCCACTTATTGTTACCGGTGCATCTTATGGGAGACTTGTGGGAATGTTCTTTGGTTCAAAGTCAAATCTTAACCATGGCCTCTTTGCTGTCCTGGGGTGTGCTTCTCTTCTTGGGGGATCAATGAGGACTACTGTTTCATTATGCGTTATCATCCTAGAACTCACCAACAATCTGCTGTTGTTGCCACTGATAATGTTGTCTCTTCTCATCTCCAAGACAGTGGCGGACGTATTTAATGAGAATGTGTACGATATGCTTATGAAATTAAAAGGTTTTCCTTACTTAGAAGCTCATGTGGAGCCATACATGAGGCAACTAACAGTTGCAGACATAGTCACAGGACCGCCGGAGCTCTTCAATGGGATCGAGAAGGTTGGTAACATAGTTCATGTCCTCAAGACAACAAAGCATAATGCATTTCCAGTGGTGGATAAGCCTCCAATTTCGGAATCTCCGGTTTTGTTTGGTCTTATCCTCCGTGCTCATTTGATCACTTTGATCAAGAAGAAAGCTTTCCGGCACACTCCTGAACCAAATGGCTTCTTCGAGTTCTCAGCAGATGATTTTGCAAAAGAGGGTTTCGGACAGGAAGACAGAATTGAAGACGTAGTGTTGTCAGATGAAGAAATGAATATGTTTATAGATTTGCATCCTTTCTCCAACGCTTCACCCTATGCTGTTGCAGAGACAATGTCCTTGGCAAAGGCTTTTGTGCTTTTCAGAGAAGTTGGTTTGAGACACCTGTTGGTGATTCCCAAGGTTCCCGGGGTAAGAAAATTTTGCTTTTATCAACTTGGTTTCTTTACATTTGAATCTAGTTAAATTTAACCATTTATTTATGAATGGTATGTTATGATGTTTTCCAGAGAGAGCCAGCGGTGGGAATATTGACAAGGCATGATTTCTTTCCGGAGCACATACTTAATTTGCATCCATCCTTATTAAGGGGCAAATGGAAAAGATTGAGGTTTCAGTTTCCACGGTGAGACATAAAGCAAGATTTGGCATAGTTTTCAGTGAACAGTTGTTGTCTGGTCGCGCGTTAAGCAGTGCTACAATAACACTAATTTCTGAACCAGATTTTTGAGTTTCATGGATAACTTTGTAGTGTAGCTTTGATCATTGCATACCGACATATATTTAGCAAAGGAAGCTCCGATCGAAACCGACATTTTATTCTAGGACAGAAACACATACATAGGAAGGAAGACAGACGTTACTAAGAAAAGAAAGGTAGATCTGAACCCCCGGCCAGGAACAGGAACGGGATGAGTCATTCATAAAGGCTCATGCTTTGACTGTGAATATTATAACATTTACACTCCCAAGATAAGCCCTGCCTAACAATGTCTTGTGCAGAAGCAACGCCTGCGGAAACCCCTGCATATTCCTCCTTGGAAGCCTTCCGTTTGGCACACATTAGCACAGTTGCTTCCTCGGATGCAGGTTCCCGCGAAGCGGTGGCTTTGAGACTCACAAGTCCTTGCCTCGGCCACCATCAATGGCCCCATCTCTGTTCACACACATTCATTCGACATTAGTAAGTCCATAATTAGAATCAACTGATAAGTAGAGGGCATATGCTAAAGTAGTAGTAGTGATCGTGTACGGACCTGTAGCCATGAAAAGCATCAGCAGGAAGGAAGCAGCTGCAAACAAACGAATTGAGGTGCGCCCCATCATCATCTTCAGAGAGAGGATGTTGTTGTAAATGAATCTTATCAACTCATGCAAGGAGCTGCCTCTTTATAAATAGAAGAAATTTTTGAGTAATTATATCCTGCATTATTGAGCAAAGGGTAAAAAGGAAAGGAAAGGAAAGGGTAAGATATGATGTGAATGTATGAAGGTTGTTGCCTGTGACCACACAATGAATGACCATATCGAGTCCCATGCATGTTTTCAGCTGCAGATCTTTGACAGGCCTAGAACAGTGTGATTAACTTGTCTCCTTCTGCGGGATAAATAATTTGAGACATGTACCACAGTGAATCCTACCAAATAAAGATTCACATGTTTTCATTGTTAGATTATGTAAAGATTATAAAATGATGGATATATCTCATGGGATTTAGAAGTAATTTAAGCTTGACAAGAATATAGAGACGAGATTGACCTTTTATCAATCCTTGCTAAATTTATTATTGAACTACGTTCCTAAAGGCATTTGAGACATGCATCCAAGATTTAGAGTCCACTTTACAAGAAAATATTTGATGCAGTTGCTACACCACACCATCGTACCCATTTGGTGTAGCAGCCCAATACCGTTTCTCCACGTGCCAACCTTTGGCCACAACAAAACCCAGAATAGAAATTAATACTATTAAACAAAATTTCATCCCTTCCAATCAGGTATACCTTCCTTCCATTTTATTCTCATCCATGTCCACCGAAATTTGTCTTCTTCTTTCAATACATGTCCCTTGTCGTTCTTTTCCCACCTTCTCAAAACAAATTTCTCTAGCTTCGAAACCACAAGCATCAATTTTTATAGTAAATTTGGAATTACTGTAAATCCAAATTTAAGTAGACACTTGACCGATGGAGCATCTGAAAATTCAAAAATTCAAGTATCTCATTTCAAAGTGAACAGTGGAGACACCTGACCAATGGATTGCAGATTGTGAAGCCAGAGACATTCCAAATATTAAAATGACAAGCAGGAGTAGGAGCGAGAACCACAAGACCTCCTTGCCTTGAATCTTCTCTTATTGTTGGAGGCATCTGAAATTTCCTAATTGAGAAGATCACCCCAAATTCTCAATCTAAAAAAATAAAATGGAGTATTTGCCAGAGCGTATCAAAAGCAAAAACTTTGGATGCAATGATTTTCATGGAAGCATCAAATTTCTTCTTGTTCCAAAATTGGTCAAGCCATTCTCCACTCTGCATCTCCTTCGTCAACAACATGGTTACAGGCAGTAAGACTCTTCTGGACAATAGAGGTAAGATTGAATATTAAGTGTGCCCACATAATGCATTCATTGGGTTGAAATTTTGGTGATAAAATGGAATATCAATGTCATACTTTTTCTATTATTCTTTTCTTGGATTTTAATATGCAAAGAAGCATTACACTATTGTACAGGGATTACCCCCCTGTTGCTCAAATTATACTGAGATTCTTTATAATTTCTTAGAACATGAATACTTCAATATGGCAGAATCTGATTAAGTTTGCAGTGGTGTCGTATAATTCTTGGAGACCACACTAGAAGAAAAAATGAAAACGTTGCATTTGTAATATCCCTCGTAGGTCCTAGTTTGGTTGTAAAGTTTTGTCTTATTTGGAATAGATCCTTTGCCTTTATCCTTTTTATTTCAAATTTTGAAGTTGGATCCTGTTTGTTTAGATGGAAATCCTTGGCTGTTCAATTCTAAAATTTATCATTTTACTGTTGCATGGGAAGTCAAATGTTGTAATTAGCATATTTATATCGTTTATAAAATTTTAGGATTCCATTATTCTCACTTCTGAAATTTTAACATTTTGTGCCATTAGAAGTTTGGGGGTCTTAGAAACGAGCTAAAGTATTTTCCCTCCCCAATTTAGGATGATGTAACTTACTTAGATATAGTATACTTAAGGGAAGTATGTCACGAAAGTACACATAGTACTCCCAAATTTAGATTTGCTTCTTGACTTGGACTTTTAGATTGGGAATGGGATATCGTCAATGAGAGGAAAATAAATTTTTGAGGAAGAATTCGCTTTTTCTTTATTCTCCTTTATGGTAAATTAGTAACCACCTGAGGTGGATTGACGAAACTGTTGTTTTGTAGTTTCGGTGGCTCCAATTTGGATAAATTAGTTACAGGATTGTAGCAAAATCGAGAGTGATCGGTTGTGATATGATCGAGAAAAGAAATGAAATTTTGAACTTATTGATGACTGCACCAATCATGACTTGATATTCAATTGTGGAGAATTTTCAATTTGAAAAATTATCTTGATAGATTTGTGACAGAGTATGAGTCCGCGATTGAGGAAAGGTGAAAAAAAATACTTAAGTGGCTTCCCATACAATATATATAAGTATCTAGTTGGCAGAAAAAAAAAATGAAATATCATTTTGGATTTTGGATCATATGATTAGTATGATATAGACGATTCTCCTGGAAGAAAACTTGTGGAGTGATAATTTTACCCTCAAAAATTTGTCATCATGTGACTTGTTTGAATGAAAAAGTGGGTGAAGATACTTAAGTGACTTAACGTAAAATTTATAAGTATCTATTTGGTAGGGAAAAAAATAATATCATTTTAAATTTTGGATCATATGATTAGTACTAGATTGGCGATTTTCCCAAAAGGCTATTTTACAATTTGCAAATGGCATTGGCATTAAGCTTACACAAAGGGACTTTTTCTTATCTACCCAATTTGGATAGAAAGATTTCTATGTTATCCAAATCTTCACAAAATTTCATAAGTTATCCAACTCTAAATCTAACTTTTACTCTATACCCATTTCAACTTTTAATTAAAAAAAAAAAAAACAAAACAAAATAAAACTAACCTTTATTCACCTTTAAAATATAGTTACAATATTGATCTCAACATTCAAAACACCCCAACAACCATTGCACTGTTATTGTAAAACTGAATTGAAGACAATAAAACTACATCATTGATGAAATTTCCTTTGATGGAAGTTGAAAAAAACTTCAGTGAAACGAACCTTCATTCCCCCTATTGGAAAAAAATAGTCAGTGTGGTGTGTTGAGTTCGGAAGTGTTGTTGTTTTTTTCTTCGTAAGACCATCGTAGCATCGTTGGGAGTTTGAAGAGTTCAGTTTATTTTTCCTTTTTACTGTAATGGTGATCTATTCTTGTATTCTGATTCCGAAGTATCATTAGGTATTGGTGTATGTCCGTTTTGTGTTATTTATTTGATGTAAGGAAGGAAAGAAGGAGGTTGCAGAGTATTCGAAGTTGACAGCTGGATTTGGAAAGGACCTTCGGGAGTTTCAAAACAACCTTCGATATTTTTTTTTATGTGATTCCAGAGGTCATTTTGACCCTCAGGGGATCATTTCAAACCTCAAGGGATCATTTCGACATTCTAGAGGGTCAATTAGACACTTGAGCTTCTTCTTCTTCTTCTTTTTAAATATCTCTATACTGTTTTTTTTTTCTTCTTAAAAAAAATATTTAGACCCTTTTTTCTCTTTGTGTTTTGTTTCATTAGGATATTTCTCCCCCCCATTTTTCTTTATATTCTTGCAAGAAATAGATTACATTAGAATTGCTATTCATGATCGTTCTCTAACTGGAAGGGCACGTCCGGTGGTCGTACCAAACGAAATTAGTTATAAAGATTTTAGGAGAACTTTGGCAAATTGCATGAAGATTGATTTAAACTAATTCTACATACAAATTTCAATATCATCTAGATTATCTAATGGAAGTATTAAATTAATGGAAACTGAAGATATATATGGGATCAATATTTGAAGCGGGAAGTTGATCCTAAAATGATGGTCGTAAACAAAATTGAAAGATTGCATTAGTGTGATGGTGATCATGCAAGGGACGGTTTTGTTAATGCATACGAAAGGAATCCGGATAAGACATTCACACCTTTAAAAGATGAACCTGGGACATCCGAAAATATTTGCACCGATGATGATAATTATGAAGAAGAATATATCCGCAATGTTGATGATAACATCCCCAGTAACTTCGATGATAGGTCAGACACTTAGCTCCTTTTGAGCAATTTATATTGGACCCTTCAATTCAATTCACAAACTTGTAATGGGGTGAGGATGAAGAGGTGCATTATTCCGAAGATGAAATCATTTCACTTGTGGGTTCAATAAGGAATGATGCAATTTTTAACAATAAAAATGAATTGACGACAGCAGTCGGTCAATATTTACTCAAGAATAATTTTCCTATCATGTGGTACGTTCGAATAAGGTAAAATTCAAGGCACGATGCAGGAATCAGAAAGAGTGCACCTTCATGATACGTGCACAGTGTAGAGCTTGATGTCAAATATGGGTGATTCATAAGTTTGTCCCAATTAACACTTGCATTCAAACCGTACAGCAAAGCCAAAACAGGGATGTAAGTTGCATTAACAATTGGTCTTTTGTGTGCTAGTAAAATCGTCTGTGCGAATCACATCCCCAAAAATGTGATTCAATACATGTGCGAGAATTATAGGGTGAAGTTAGGATACACCAAAACTTGGAAATCTTTACAGCGTGCAAAGGACATAGGTTATGGAACTCCAAAGGACTATTTTAGACAGCTTCCATCACACTTCTACTTCTTGGAATGTACAATGCTCGGCATAGTGACCAGCATAGCATTGCAGGAGAAGCATTTTTTTAGGTCATTTCGTGCACTTGGTCCTTCAATCGTGGGTTTCAAGTACATGAGACATGTCATTATCATAGATGCAACACATTTGAAAGGTATATACAAGGATAAAATTTATGCAATTGTCTGCACGGATAGAAATAGACAAACTTTTCCCCTTGCATTTGAATTTGGTGAAAATGAGGGTAATGATTCATGGCAGTGATTCTTAAGAAGACTAAGAACTATATAAGGATTGTGGGATAATTTGGTAATTGTATCTGATCGACACAAAGGCATACTACAAGCAGTGAGAAAAGTGTATCACGGGGTTCCACATGCCTTTTGTTTTTTACATTTGAAGGAAAACTTAAAGATAAAGTGCAAAGATCCTCATGTTGCAATGATTTTCAAAGTGCTTCATATGTCGATGATAAGCAAAAATGTGACTACTACTTTGGGGATATTCAACATATACACCCTAGAGTTCATTGATTGTTGGATATTGAGGTAGGGAGATCTAATTGATCAAGTGTTTATTGTCCGAATAATCGATACAACCAAATGACAAGCAATCTTGTGGAGTCCTTCAATAAATCTATCAAAAAACTCGAAAGTTGCCTACTGTATCTGCTCAAAAGTTTTATAGGGATATGTGTCATAGTTAGTTCAATAAATGAGAGAAGCAGCCGCTACAATGCCTAATATTATTACCGAACATGTTGTGGAACGAATTGAAAATGAAGTTGTGAAGGTTGACCAAGAAAGACTGCATACTACATCCATTCAAATTAGAGAGGAGTATGTTGTTGGTAATCAAAGGACTTGTGGATGTCGGAGATGGGAACTAGAAGAAATTCCATGTAAACATGCCATTGTTGTCGCTAAGTATTAAAAAATCTTAGCACAATTTAAAAGGACATTCCAGAAGGTCGAACCGACCTTCCATAGGGCAAAAGATCATTCTTACCTTCTAGAAGGTTGATTCGACCTTCTAGAAGGTATGTGTGACCTTCAGGACGGTCTTTTCTATATTCTTCATATTGTTTAGAAAATAAATTTAAAATCATAATAACAATTTTTTTTTTTTTTTTTTTAGCATCTTTAGATCTTTATAGAAAAATTGGGGCTCACTACCATACTCTATGCCGTGGAAATTCATTTGACATAGAAATATTGAGAATGACATATGCACATTTGATACAGCCTATTCCATTGTGTTCGAGTTTGAATAGAATTGCAAATTTGAAAGATGTGATTGTCAATGCCCCGTTTGATAGAAGGGAGGTAGGATAACCACAAGAAGGTCGGTTCCTCTCTCGAAGTGAACAACACTAACGAATGAAAGCTTGCAAAATATGAAAAATAAAGGACACAATCGTCTAACTTGTCCGAACATAGTCAATATAGAAGTCCCATCTCCTGAAGCAGAGGTTACAATATCAAATGACGGAACTCAAGAAGTGCACATATCTAATCCAGTATCTACCCAACAATCTCGAGTTTCTGGAAAAATGTTGGAGGCAACAAATGAAGCGGAAAGGTTTGTTAATGCAAATGCCTTCGACAAGTGTGTGTGTTTTTTTGAAGGAGATGTCGGTGTTGAAATGATTCATGACTTGTAATTATTTTCATATTCTTTTTAATTACATAATATAAATAAAACAACTACATACGTCATTTTCATTTATATAATTTACATTGTGTGAAAAATACTTACATAATATAAATAAAACATCTACATAATTCATTTTCATTTATATAATTTACATTGTGTGCAAAATATTAACATAATATAAATAAAAAAAATCACTAGGACTGAAAACTACAGCATGCTGCTCCATGAAAGCGTAATCCAAGCCATCTCGTCCCTGATAGGCTAGGGTGTATCTAAAATACCCTCCAGTAAAGGCATCTTCCTAAGATGCCCAGTCAATAGTTGCATCATGTAATGTGCTAGGCCGCACAACTAGTCGAATTAGGCTGACTAGGGAGGGATTTAATGCCAATAAAAGAATAGTCGAACTTGGCAGATCGAGCTGCAGCAACTCTCATCATGGAATAATAGCCAGCCTGCAGTAGAAGGTGTGGCAACATCCTACAGAGCGGTTCCATCATCTCTTTACTGCGAGCCTTCAAAACTATATCTATAGATGGCTTCGAATCATATAGAATGATCTTCAACCCTTTTTGCGAGATCCGCAGCAATAAACAGTAATTCTAGTGGTAACATGACATCAAGACCTACAAATACATCGCAAATACTAAATTAATTACTATAAAATATAACCTTAAATAATAAATATATTTATCACCTCCTCGACCTCCCACCATGCGACGTCATCATCTTCTCCTACTCCCCTAACCCACCCTATAGAACCATCATCAAGCTTATACGTCTCAAGGTTCCCGGCAACAGAGGTAGAAAGGAAAGCGTCTTAGAGCATCCTTTACAATTTGAGTTAGTTAAAATCGATATTTTATAATAAGCATCGAGGTAAAACATTTGATAAAAATAAATTTTAAACTTACATAGAGATAAGGCGGGGCAATGGTGAACCTCTACTCCATAGAGTAGGCCTCTGATTGCTCTTTAGCTGCTAGTTGGAGCCCTCGGATGAACTGATACACATGAGGGTCCTCCAACAATCCCGAACTTTCCTTTAGAAAGTTCCCATCAAAGGAGTGGATTTCCTAAGTCGAACATCTGCCGCAAAAAAAATAATAATTGAAAGAAAAAATAAATAATAAGTCTAACATACTAAAAAAGTAACTTAATTATGAATTAAACTATATTATATTAATGGAATTAATATAAATACCTCTTCGATTCCCCTGAAGAGCATAAATTATCCAAGAGCATCCGGTTTTATAGAGTGTCCACCAGAAATGCCTCGGAGCCCTTCTATGGCACCCCTACCTGATAGAGATCAGGCTACAACAATGCCTCTGAGACCGATTACAAGAGCTAAGGCATCAAGGATGAAGAGGTCATTCATGGCATTCATACAAAATCAAGAGGAATTACTTGATTTTGAAGTCATCTTCAAGGAGACGAAGCTTGATGAAGAACATTCAAGGAAGGATTATAATCTATGGGTGATTCAAGGTCTTAAGGATGATGATAGGAGGTTTCTAAATGAAGAACAAGGCATTACGGACCTTAGAGGTCAAGTTGGGAAGTCTAGGAAGGTTTGGAATGAAATGGGCACGATGCAAAACGAGTTTGGTACGGAGATAACACAAGAGAGCACCGAATGGCATGCCCAGAAGCCATCCGGGGCTCTACAGTGACAAAACCAAAGTTGGATGGGAGCACTGGATGCTCACTGGACTAAATTCCAGCTGCAATCCGACCCTCCTATTTGATGCTTCCCTTTCCCAAGCCGGCATCGGATCAGCCTCCCTCTGCTCACCTATATGAGATATTTTCCCAAATTTTATTGACGTTCCTCATTCCTTTTGGTCTTTTAACCATTTGTAAGACTTATTTAGGGTTTCTCACTACCTCGACTATATATAGTCTTTTATATGTAATTACAAGACAACATCTTTTGGCAAACAACTATTCCATTGGAATCAATCCAGATTCAAGATCAAACTTGATCTTTTTATGAGTGTTCTTAGAATTCTTCTTGGGATTCTAAGTCCACTACAGCTTTGGCTTTTAGTTACTTTGGGTGAGGTATTGAATAGTCTTTACAAATCAAGAGGTTGATTGTTGTAGATTATCCTACAAATGTCCTTCTAATCCCCCACATGAATCTTTGATGAGTCCTATCTTTTTTTCATTACATTGATTGATTTCTTGCATGTATGGATACTAAAAACTTCAACCTTCAAAGGAATCACATCATATTTTATTATCAAGAGCCTAGGTTATCATCGAAGGTTTGACTATCATACTTGCTTTCTTTGTTTTAAGTGCTAAGATCATACTTTTCTTTGAAAATCTTATGATCTTATATGTGTTTTTTTTTCACCTTGTTCCTTTACATCTATCCTAGTATCTTCTTGTGAGCCTTTGTGTTTGTTGGAATTGAGAATAAGACCAAAAATTAGGGCTAAATTCTATTTGTTGAGTTTGTTCACCTATCTTTAAAATAAAAAATAAAAATAGAAATTATAAAAAAAAGGGGGGGGGGGGGGTGAGTTATTGTTCTTGAAAATTCAAAAAGAGAGAGAGAGAGAGAAGAGCACAAAAAAATTCCTACACAAAGAGAAAGAAAGAAAGTGCCAAAGTTGAATGGTATTGTGAGAATTCTTGTTGAATTCCATTCAAATTGATTGTGTTGAAGTCGAATTGAAGTTCTATTGTGATTGAATTGCCTATTATCTAACAAATTTGAAATCAAAGAAATTGGGTTTGTTGAATTTATTGACGAATTGGATCACATTTTCATTACCTTCTAGGTGTTTGATAAAATGCCTCTTTGAAAATTTCTTTGGATTGCAAATGTTTGTTCATTTGTATTAAATTGATTGACCTTAATCCTTTGAAACTCTACTTTCTTGGCTCTTATTTGGAGATCATCAATTGATCAACTAATTGATTTATGTGGATCATTTTGGTATTCTTGCCTAAGTGATTGGCAATTGTTCTTGTGAGTTGAGTAAGAATTTGAAAGAGGAATTAGAGTGGAAAAAGGCATTAGGGTTGAGTTCAATAGAGAGAGAAATAGCCAATTGAAAGTGTGACACACAAGAGATGCGTGAGGACCAAAATTCCCATGTTTTCTTGATTTCTCTTTGAAGGCATATTATGACACACGAAACTTCACCATCTTCACAAGCATCAAATATGGGAGAAAACAATGTCATTCTATCTACAATCTAGGAGAGAATGGAGAGCATGACAAGGGAATTCTCCACAAACATGGGAGAATTAAGGAGAGATCTTAACATTAGGATGGATCAATTTGAAGGGAGAATAGACACCTTGGAGACACCACCTCCACTTCCTCCTATGAGAAACCAAAAGCCTCAAAAGGGAAGATTAAGAGGACATCACCAAAGTCCAGCAAAGAAAGAGGATCATCCAAGAGAAACATGAGGAAGAAGAAAGTGTAAATGAAGAGGAATTAGATGGGTTCCATGATGATGATAGACCAAGGAGGCAAATAAGAGAGGAAAAAGTTGACAAGAACTTGGGGAACATCAAGCTAATGGTGCCACCCTTTTATGGAAGAAAATGACTCGTATGCCTACTTGGATTGGGAAAAAAGAGTTGAATCAATATTCAAGTGCCATAACTACTCAGAGGAGAAGAAGATCAAACTTGCAATTGTTACTTTTTCGAAGTATGCCATCATTTGGTGGGATCACCTAGTGATAGCTAGGCGAAGACAAGAAGCACCCAATTAAAACTTGGGACAAGATGAAGAGACACGTGAGGAAGATATTTGTGCCTAAGCATTACCAAAGAGACCTCCACCACAAGATTCAAATACTCACTCAAGGCTCTAAGAGTGTTGATGCTTATTACAAAGAACTAGAAGTCGCCATGAAAAGGAGCAATCTAGTGGGTAAAGAAGAGGAGGCTACGATGGCAGGATTTCTCCATGGGTTGAACAAAGAGATAAGTGACACTTTGTGAATTCAACAATATGAGGATTTGGAAGAATTGGTCCAAAAAGCAATCAAGATTGAACGACAAATGAAGAATAGGAGAGCATCCTATGGGAAATCTTATGGCACATCAAATTATGGGAAATCATCTTCCAAGACCACCAACGCATGGCCTAAGAAGGAGCAAGGAGTGACCAAAACTACCACCAAGGAGGAGGCGCCTAAGCCAAAATTTGTTGAAACTAAGGCCCCTTAAAGGGACAAGGAAAAGCCCAATTTCCACCTTTTAAAGCTAGGGAAGTTAAATGTTTTAAATGTCAAAGATTTAGTCACTTTGCTAATCAATGTCCCAATAAGAGAATTATTCTTATAGATAAGGGGGTAGTTGAATCCGCTAGTGAAGAAGAAGAAGAGGAGCATGAGGTTGATATTGTTGACGAAAAGGAGGATGATGAATGAGAATCAAGGTATTCTTGAAGGTCAATTGAACATGGTGATTAGGAGAGTCCTTAGTACTCAAGCTAAGGATGAAGATGAGTTGCAAAGGGAAAATTTGTTTCATTCTAGATGCATGATTAAGGGAAATTTGTGTGCTCTCATTGTAGATAGTGGTAGTTGTGTCAATATGGCTAGCAAGTATATGGTGGGTAGGTTGAAACTTCCATGTATTGATCATCCAAAGCCATACAGGTTAGATCTCTCATTTTCTTTTTCCCTCTCTCTTGAGATCTCTCCTCTCTGTTTCGTCTTTCTCTTTTCTTTTTCCTCATAGTATTCTCTCATCTTTTGAAGCAATCTTTTTTTATCAAGGTAAGATTCATGTGGTTCCAAGGAGTTCAAGTGAACTCTCTTCCCTTTCGACTCAAGAGTGTACTTGTTTTTGTGTCTATCAAATGTGACCTTCCTATCATATTGCATAAGAACCACATCACAAAGGATCTCATCACTATACTTCCCCATTGAGAAAGATATCGTCACTTGTTTCCCAACCTTGACCTTAGAAATTGAGTGGAAAAAGAGAGAAGAAGGAAACAAGAGTAAAAAGAAAGTGAGCTTCTATGCAAAAGAAAGAGCGATTAAGGTTCTTCTTATGTACAAACACTTTTTAAACTCAAATGCTATTGATGCTAACAATTCTTCTTCTAGTCTTGTTTCTCCTCTTTGGCAAAAGTATGAAGATCTTTTTCCAAAAGAGTTGCCACCTTTGAGAGGAATTGAGCATCAAATTGATCTCATTCCCGAAGCTCCACTTCCCAACAAGACGGCCTATAGAACAAATTCGGAGGAGATAAAGGAGCTGCAAAGGCAAGTGGAAGAGCTTCTAGCTAGAGGATACATAAGGGAGAGCCTGAGCCTATGTGCGGTTCCCGTTTTGTTGGTGCCCAAGAAAGATGGCTCATCTAGCATATGTGTTGATTGTAGAGAAATCAACCAGATAATGGTAAAATATCGTTTCCCTATCCCTAGGCTAGATGATATGTTGGATGAGTTGAGTGGTAGCACATGTTTTTCAAAGATAGATTTAAAAAGTGGCTATCATCAAATTAGAATGAAAGAAGGTGACGGATGGAAAACTACATTTAAGACTAAGCATGGCTTGTATGAAAGGCTTGTTATGCCCTTTGGTCTCACTAATGGACCTAGCACTTTTATGAGATTGATGAACCATGTTCTTAGGGATTGCATTGGTAGATTTGTTGTGGTATACTTTGATGACATCTTAGTCTATAGCAAAAATGTGGATGAGCATTTTGATCGTTTGAAATATGTGTTTGATGTGCTTAGGAAAGAAGATTTGTATGCCAATTTGAGTAAATGTTAATTTTGTTTAAACAAAGTCACATTTCTTGGATATATTGTTTCATCTAATGGTGTACATGAAGGTGAAAGCTATAAAAGAATGGCTAACTCCTAAAAGTGTAAGTGAGCTAAGGAGTTTCCATGGGTTGGTATCATTTTATAGAAGGTTTGTTCCTCACTTTAGTACAATTGCAACCCCATTAACGGAGGTAATCAAGCTAAGAGTTAAGTTTAGGTGGGAGAGAGAACAAGAACAAGCTTTTCAATTGCTTAAAGCTAAACTTGCATGTGCCCCTATTCTTTCCTTGCCCAATTTCTCTAAAGTGTTTGAAATGGAATGTGATGCATCGGGAGTGGGGATAGGAGCAATTTTAATGCAAGAGGGCAGAGCAATAGCATACTTTAGTGAGAAGCTTAATGGTGCTACTTTGAATTACTCCACTTATCACAAAGAACTCTTTGCTTTGGTTAGGTTATTACACAATTGGCAACATTATCTATTTCCAAGGGAGTTCATGATTCACACCGATCATGAATCCCTTAGCACTTGGAGGACAAACAAAGTTGGGCAAAAGACATGCCAAATGGGTAGAGTTCATAGAGATGTTAGCCTATGTGATCAAGTACAAGCAAGGTAAAGAAAACATTGTGGCAGATGCACTCTCTAGGAGGTATACCTTGATTTCTACCCTTGGTGTTAATTGGCTTGGTTTTGAGCTAATTAAGGAGTTGTATGTTGATGATGATGATTTCAAATATATGTTTATTGCTTGTGAGAAAGGTGTGCAGGACAAGTCTTATTTGCAAAAATGGCTATTTGTTTAGAGAAGATAACCTTTGTGTGCCTAAATGTTTCTTGAGGAAATTGTTTGTCATTGAGAGTCATAGAGGAGGCCTAAATGGGACATTTTGGCATCTCTAAGACTTTGAACATATTGCAAGAACACTTTTATTGGCCTCATATGAAAAGAGATGTAGTGAAAGTGTGTGAAAACTGCATTGTTTGAAAGAAAGTCAAATCTTCTCTTAAACCACATGGTCTATATATGCCTTTGCCTGTACCTAATGCTCCTTGGGAAGATGTATCTTCGGAATTTATGCTTGGATTGCCTAGGACTAGGAGGGATAAAGATTCAATTCTAGTGGTAGTCGATAGATTTTCAAAGATAGTTAACTTCATTGCGTGCTCTAAAGTTAATGATGCTCACAATGTGGCCAACTTGTTCTTTAAAGAAATTGTTAGATTGCATGGCATTCCAAAAACCATTGTGAGTGATAGAGATACAAAGTTTTTAAGTTTCTTTT
>JAOXNR010000001.1:1579017-1594846 GCA_028571225.1 Parsonsia alboflavescens | reverse complement strand
TCAATTCCGGTTGAACCATTAAACCTTGAACCAGTAACTTTTCCGGTTCAATGACCGGTCCGGTTCTGAAAACATTGGTTAATAGGACCTTGGGTACTATGATTAGTTCCATCAAAAGGAATTTGAAGTCTTGGGAAGGTTGCTTACCATTCAGTGAATTTTCTTATAATAGATGTGTGCATTCTTCTACTCTTCTTTTGAGTTGGTATATGGTTTTAATCCTTCAACTCCATTGGATTTAAGCCCTTTACCTTTGAATGAAGTACATAATCTAGATGGCAAGCGGAAAAGGGATTTAGTGAAGCAAATGCATGAACAAGCAAAGGAGAACATTCAATTCCAAAATCTACACTATGCCAAGCAATACGACAAAAGTAGAAGGCTTATGAGATTTGAAATGGGAGATTGGATGTGGAACCACCTAAGGAAAGAAAGATTTCCAAGAGGACTAAACTTGATCAAAGAGGAGATGGTCCCTTCCAAATCATTGAGAGGATAAATGACAATGAATACAAAGTTGATCTTCAAGGTAAATATCAAGTTAGTTCAACTTTTAATGTTTGTGACCTCTCTCCTTTTAATGTAGATGATCAAGATTCAAGGACAAATCCTTTTGAGGAGGAGAGGAATGATAGAGATCAAGCTCAAACATTGCCTCCAGGACCGATTACAAGAGGAAGGGCATCAAAGTTGAAGAGGACACTGGTGGCATTCATACAAAATCAAGAGGAATTACTTGACTTTGAAGTCATTTTCAAGGAGACAAAGCTTGATGAAGAACATACAAGGAAGAATTATAACTTGTGGGTGATTCGAGGCCTTGAGGATGATGATGGTAGGTTTCTAAATGAAGAACAAGGCATTGGGGACCTTAAAGGTCAAGTTAGAAAGCTTGGGCTTCCCATGGGAAGGTTTGGAATGAAGTTGGCACGACGCAAAACGTGTTTGGCGAGAATGGCAAGCCCAAAAGCCATCCAGGTCTCTACAGTGACAGAGTCGGCAACGGGTGGTCACTAGATGAAATTCCAATAGCAATTCGGCCATCCCATCTGATGGTTCCCTTTCCCCAGCCGGCTCCGAATTAGCCTCCTTCTCCTCACCCAAATGTTTTGTTTTCCCAAATTTTATTGACTTTCCTTCATTCCTTTTGGTCTTTTAACCATTTGTAAGACGTATTTATGGTTTTATTTAGAGTTTCTTACTACCAAGACTATACATTGTCTCTTATATGTAATTGCAAGACAATATCTTTTGACAAACAACTATTCCATTAGAATCAATCCAAATTCAAGATCAAACTTGATCTTGAAATGAGTGTTCGTAGAATTCTTCTTAAGGTTCGTAGTCCACTACACCTTGGGCTTTCAATTACTTTGGGTGAAATATTGAATAGTTTTTACAAATCAAGAGGTTAGTTGTTGTAAATTATCCTACAAAGGTCAATCTAATGAATCTTTCATGTGTCCTATCTTCTTTTCATTACATTGATTGATTGATTTCTTGGATGTATGAACATTAAAACCTTCAACCTTCAAGGAATCACATCACTACCGGACCTGCCTGTCTCAATTTCGTCATTCTGGGCTTCTTCCTTGGAACCCCATAATCCACGTGGCGAGAGGGGTCCGTGATGGGTGACAGCTTGTAACCCAAATAGGACACAACTGCGAGTCCTCCCTCCTAAAATAATTAAAATCCGTACACTTGATCAAGACATATAATTATGAAATAAAAAAATTACTAATTAACTTAGCTAATATTGTTGTAACTCACCTGAACAACAGGGTCAGAATCAATAGAACAATGTGGAACTGATGTAACTTTCCTCTCATTGACATTCCCCTCCAACTATTATTTAAAATAAATTAATCGTTTTTAATTAAAATAATTAACTACGAAAATCTATGTAAATATGAAATATTAAAAAAAAAAAAAAGATGTTTAAACTAACCTGCAGGGCAGTGTGGACCAGAATTGCAACTGGTGGATCTGCATCCTCCCTCTCACCAACATCCTCCTCCAACTATTAGTTAAAATAAATTAACCATTCATAATTAACATAACTAACCATGAAAATTTATGTAAATATTAACTATTATAAATATGAACTAACCTAGGGGGTAGGGTCGACCACAACCAGAGCTGGTGGATCTACATCCTGCCTACCACCCATCATCTGCTCCTGCTAATTTCAAAAATATAACTACGGTTAGAATATAATCAATAACTAATGTTCTATTTAACTAATTCAAATTGTAGAGCATATACTAATCTAGTGTGAACAAGGAGATGTCTGACAATCCTGACCGAGGCTCATTCAGTCACTTCTCAAGCCGCATTGTAGAACAGTAGTGTACCGAGCCAGGGCTAGCTGCTCATGTTGCTCTAGTTGAGCACTCATCCACTTCTAGTGCGAGACAAAACGGGCATGGACCCGCTCCTCAAACTCTGTCAATATAGTCCTGAGGTGAGCCATCACGTTGTCGGCACTAGGAACAAAACAAGAGGACCTCTCAAACCCCTCGGGAGCACATTATAATTTTAAACAGAAATTATATTAGCTATCTACTGAATTGAATGATTGATTTAATAAAGCATGAAGAGATACATACCTGGTGGCGGTCCTCCTCTGCACCATGACCCTCCTATCTCATAGGGAAGGGACGTCGCTCCTCGGAATGCTCCTCGTCTTCGAGGATCTCGGCATCCCTAACTCTCGAACCAAGTGACTTAAAAAGAAACAGATATAAAACATTAAATATAATAAATTAGACTATTTAATGTACAATTTACTAGTTCAAATATCATTTCTTTAACCTCTAAAATCGAAGAGGGAAGTAGCTGATGTTGAACGACCTCAGAGAATGAGTCAGGCTTCGAAGCCCCCTAACAAACAAGTGGAATATTAGGGAGGCCGTCAAAATCAGTCTAATACGGCATTGGTCGCTTGTGCTCATTTGGCTCAATGTATGGGGATGAAACAGAAGCCTGTGTACATAGTAATTTAATTTATGAAAGTTTGATTTCATAAAAAATAAAATAAAAATAAAAATGAAAATGAAAAACAAGAGTAGAAAGGTTGATTGTTTACAACATCCAATAGAACATGCCACTGAAATTTGGAAGTGGAGTGAATTCGACTCCAGAGAAGAAGGCACCTCGGGTGCTGTGTAGCGTAGGATCTAGAAGCTTCGGGACGAGCATCAGCCCACAAATATTGGCACAAAGACGAGAAGTGGGCGTACATCCACCATTGACTTGAAAGAAAAAACATCAATAAATTTAAGAACTACTCATTGTTATGCAAATATAATTGGTAGAAATTCCCAAAAATGGTAGATTTGATGTCATACTAGTATCACCCAAGCATTATCGTATAAATGCCTCTTCTGTGCCTAAGACTCGTCATCAACAGCTCTTTGGAGGTAATGTCGTGTCATGCTCCACTCGATGGTGCCCCAGTGAAATACCTCAGCTGCTGGCAAATTCTCGAGGATGCTCCACACATAATACAGAATAACTACTAAAGACTCATGTGTCAGCATTCAGTGTCCGATAATGATGCCATAAGCAAGCCTGAGGATGTCATCTTGCTCGAAAGATCCTACCTCCATCTCTTTAAACTTATCCAAGGCCCTTCTCGTGGTCAGTAGATGGGTCCCCAATAACCACTCATATGCAGAGCTACTTGTCAACTCACGCTCTATAATCTTCACATTCATTTGGCCAAATCGAGGTCCAGTAATCAGGGCATACTCTTGAGATCCTAATCGATGTAATCTACCTCCAATAAGGAATCACATCTCATCGGGACGATCATCGTAGAAATGAACCTCCTGTCTAAGGGTATGAAATGTAGCACATGCGTAAAAATGCCCGAAATAACAGGGTAACTCCAACATGCGTCCGAATGGATCCCCTCCTAAATAGATCCTTTGTCCCGTGGAGTCTCACCAAGTCAATTACCTAGGTTATCCAAGAAAACTTGCAATCACAATTCATAATCTTATCGGCAAGAAAAATAAAACTATGCCGATAATTCCATCTCTCTCTATCGGGGTCTATATCTATACAAGTATAAATAAATAAATAAATAAAAATTAACTAGATTGTTGTTAAATTAAACTTAGGTTTATTTATTCCTAGATACATTAAATAAAATAAGCTCCAAAACGTATGTTATCGCATACAAGTATTATTTAAATCCTAAAATATAATATTTTGTAGAAAAACCTATCATAATATATTATTTAGATGAATTTTATAAAACTTTACTCCGAGTATTTTAATATTAAAACATATTATAGTTATAACTTAATATTATTATTTTTAGTAGATAGACATTGGTGGAGTCATTATAATACTATTATTTTACTTTTTTAATATAAAGTACAACTTATTTTTATTAATAAAAAAAATAAAATAATCCATAGGACAATCATTATAAAATATTAAGTATTAAGGTAAATTGTATAACCAAATTATATTATACACTGATAATATTTAGTACTTGTATAATTAAGTCATTGTAGAGTATAGTGATAATTTAATTTTTATGTAATTTAAAATTTAATAATAATGATGATGATATTAATTTTAATTAATTTAAATTTAATAATAATAATAGTCATTTTTATTTAATTTAAAATTTAATAATAATAATAATAATAGTAGTAGTAGTAGTAGTACTTTTTATTTAATTTAAAATTTATTAATAATATAATATTACTTAAAATATAATAATAATAATAGTATTCCACCTAAGGTCGAGATTAAGTTGTCGAAGATCGAGATAATCAGCAGAAAGCCGGAATTATTCTGTTGAATTTCAAATCCTAAGTTGGTCGAATTAAAAATTTGGTCGAATCCTAAGTTTAAAGACCACATTCACACAAGGCCGAAACATTGGCCCGATTCCTAAGTTTAAAGGCTTTATTTACACAAGTCCAAACATAGATCGATTCTTTAAAGGCCTTATTCACACAAAGCCAAAGCATTAGCCAATTCTTGAGTTTTAAAGGTCTCATTTATACCAAACCGAAACATAGGCCGATTCTTTAAAGTCCAAGTTCACACAAGGTCGAAACATTGACCGATTCTTGAGTTTAAAGGCCTTATTTACACAAGACCGAAACATTGATCGATTCTTGAGTTTTAAATGACCTTCGATGGAATAATTCCAACCTTCTACGGATTATCCAGACCTTTGAATAATAGTAATTACTTGTAGGTTGAAATTATTCTATTAAAGGTCATTTAAAACTCAAGAATCGATCAATGTTTCGACCTTGCGTAAATAAATCCTTTAAACTCAGAAATTGGTCAATGTTTCTGCCTTTTGTGAACAAGGACTTTAAATAATCGACCTATGTTTGTATAAATGAGACCTTTAAAACTCAAGAATCGGCCAATGCTTCGACCTTGGACAAAATAATTCCAACCTTCCGAAGATTATCCTGACCTTCGGCAACTTAATCCCGACCTTCCACCATTTCAACATAGAAAAGCTACTTTCTCATTTCCAAACCCAATTCCAATCTCCCTAATTGTATTTTGCATCTAAATAGGCTTAACATTTCCTCATTATCAACAAATTTTATAAGAAAAAAAGCTAAACAAATTTTTAAAAAAACCAAAGCATGTCACAGTTTGATTTCAAACGTAATAGAAAAAGGGAAAAAAAACAATTCAAAGTCAAAGTACAATCCACACAATGTCATAAATGTCTAAATAATCACATTATTATCAATTCAAAAGTATAAATGATAATCAAACTATTACATAAAAAAGAAAAAAAATAAATGGACGCAATGGAAATTTACTTATAGCTAGGATGTCGAAGTTTGAAGGTGACGGTGGTTGCAAAGGTGACTTGCTAGCTTCTTCTCCAGCAATGACAACGCGAGTAGGAGATGGACGGTGGGGTTGAGAATGTTCGATTAGGAGTGGAAGAAAGGAAGGAGAAGCTTTGAAAATCAAAGGGTTGAGTACAATTTTATCTTTTCAATTTGGTTAGATGTTTCAAAGTTGATTAACTGGATATCTGTACAAATTAGGTTTCAGTGAAAATTGATTTATCCATCTAAATGCAATTGAAATGATTTCATAAATTGGATATAATTGAAATATCCAAATTCAAATTAAGTATTTTGGGGAATTTCCACTTACACAAACATCAATACGAGTGTATAGAAAGATTTAGTTATGGAATTTTGGACTTGAATTATATGGACTGTACCACTCAACCTCAAAGCCACGTGGATCGATTTGAAGTATTCGTGTAGTAGTAAATTATTTCAGCTTCCGGGGCCAAAGTAGTACGTAATGTAACAGAAGTTAATGCGAAAGAAAGTTGTCAGAGAGAGGACGTGAAATGAAACTCAACCACATATTTGCTGATGACATTAATGGGTGGAAAACAGAGCTTGTGCATTATGCAGCAGAAGGGACACTCAACTGGTAAATAATAAAGGTTCTGAAAGAAAACGTTTAATCCCATTTACAGCCGGTGAAGTGTGGAAGTATTTGGATTCATCTGTCGGCAAACTTGAATCTTTAGAGCAAAAACAGAAATTTACAGACACCACTGCTTTTCTGAAGGGCATCTCTACAAGTACAGTTTTTTATTTATTAAAGATATTCTTTTCAATAATACAATGAGCTTTGTTTAATTGTTCAGACCAAATAACATTCATTGCCAAAGTTCTATGTTCCTAACTTAGATCTCTTCTTGAGTAGGAAGGAACCTTTCAAGTACAAGTGATCGAATAAAAAACTAGATACATTAATTGGTACATAAAGCGTGGAACGCCATAGCAGACACAAGGTAGAACTTCAGTTTGCCGCAACAAATGTTACAGAACTAACTCCTTCCGCTCTTCATATAGTCCATTCTAATCCCCCACAACTGCTCTTGGACAATCTTCATATCGGGACGATCAGCTCGTGTAGGTGCTGCGCATTGGAAGGCTAATCCAAATATTTTCATCAGTATCACCCTGTCCACAACTTCCGTCATTTGAGGGTCCATCATCTCCGCAACACTTTCTTCCTTATATTTTTTAAAAGCCTGCATTGAAAAATGAAGGCAGATTTCTTAAGAAATAAGACTGCTGCTGATTTAGAACAAAATATTAGTGCTAGTATTCATCGCAAATTGAATCATCATACGAAGAAGTACAAATTCTGAAGAAGCACGCTATTGTGCCAGGAACAACTGAAAGCTTGGGAACTAGAATGGTTCAACCCATCAAAAAACAGAGAAACATAGTACTTGCCCAAAGTATTAACAAATGCTATAATAGGTTTACACCAACCATTCGACAGGGAACCAAGTATTAAGTAACGCTATCTGCAGATCACATGTTCTTGGATAGATGAAGCTTAGATCAGAGGAACTCAAACAGTAAGCTGTGTAGCTCAAGATTTAGCCGAGTAATTCCACGTTATTGACTGCAGTGAAAATGGTGTTCCAACACAGAATATGCAAATATATATATATATATATATATATATATATATATATATATATTGACAGGTTAGAAATACTACTGGTGGAGTATTTTGATGGTCATAAAACACTGATAGTGGTTGTGGGAGAAGCCAGGAATGCATTTTACAAAAGGAGTAAATGACAGCTATCAGGTATGCAATACTAACATTACAGCTCGGGCACACAAATAGCCAAGGAAAATTCCCAGTTATTATATAAAGGTGCAGTCATCTTGAAGCAAATAATCCAGACAATTCTCGCCAACAAAAAAAACAAATAACTCAAGAGAAAAATGATCGAAAATAAAATGATCTTTTTTGGAGATGTAAAAAGGTAGCCAAAACCTTTTTAAGTCAGCTGAAGATACTATTAGAGCTTAAGCTTCAGTTATGCCAGTAGAAAAAAAAAATTAGAGGAACATACCCATCTGAGTGTTACTCTTTCATTGGCTGGTTTTTTCAACTCCACAGGTCGGCGACCTGTTAAAATTTCCAATAGTAGGATCCCAAATGAGTAGACATCACTCTTTGCTGTGAGTTGATTTGTCTTCATGTACTCAGGATCTAGGTAACCAATTGTTCCTTTAACTTTCGTAGAAACATGTGTTCGATCACTATCCATCTCTCCTAGTTTTGCAAATCCAAAATCTGCTACTTTGGCTCTCATGCTCTCTGTTAAAAGAATATTGGAAGACTTAACATCTCTATGAATAATCTGCTTCTCTGCAGCAAAGCAAACCACAAAAGAGCCATTAGAAACCTGGAAGATACTGTATTTTCCAATAATATAGAAAGAAAAGGAGAGTAAATTTTGAAATAAAAGCATAACAAGAAGGATTTTTATTCTTTACTTATTTCTACAAGGTTGTTTTGCCATTGCAATAGTATGCTTCAATCAAACGAGCATCCCAAAAGGAATAGGAACACCTATAACCAAACTTGATAAGATGAGAGCCTTCAAGCAAATTCCAGACCCCTCTAAAAAAATCAGGGATTCATGAGATATTGAATTGGACAGCTCATGCAATAAGCTCATGCAATATCCAAGTTAACAATTGGACAGATCAGAATAGTTAAAGTAAAGTAGCATAGTCCTATATGATTCTTGACACCTAAAGATAAACGGAACCAATTAGATTACACGGCTCTAGTAATAACTTCCACGAATATGATCACAAGTTACAAAGACAACTAAGAACTGAAAAGTATTACATACAAACTTTATTCTTGAATGAATTCCAATTCATTTATGGAGAAAAACTGGGAAAAGATGAAAAAATCTAAAGATTTCGTGATATTCAAAGATACGAAATATAACTCCATCCATCTCACCATACTATTATTTACGTTGTTCTGAATTATAGGATGCTGCCTTGCCCACAGCCCCATCTATGTTTCACACAAATCAGGGGCGTGAAGAGAGCCCCAGATCACTTGTGACCAACGCAAATCAAGTAACTGAATTTTTGCCCACTATGGAGCAAGGCACTTTTCAAGGTGTAAAGAACTGAAGCTTCACTTTCATAGGATATATTTTAAACCTAGTTGCAGACAATTCCAGAGATCTCTTAACCTAGTTTTTTTACCTAGAAAACTACCAAGTTAGAACTTTCACCAATTTTTGAAGTATTTCTGCTTTTCACTTGTTAGTGCTCAATCTCTGATTTAAATCGAATTCCCTATTTTCATGATTTCAGATGCATTGACTATCACAGCAAAAGAGATGAAATCCTTTCATTACATCTAATAATACCATTGTGGAACTTTCACTCTATTTTGCCTAGTCCATGCTGCTAGTTTTTATACACAAGGGTACTTTTGAAATACTTACAAGGAATGGCCAAGTGAACTCGAGAGACAGAGAGAATTTACATAAGCAAATAATTCAAAAGGTTTTATTACTAACAGTGAGATCTAATAAGATGACAACACTTGGTTAATAGAAATTGTGACAATGTAGTAAGATGCAGCTTCAAATTGATAACACTTGAAACAAACGGACTTGGTGTGAACGAAGAATGTTATTGCAGGATGTCACATAATCTGTGAAAGGTCAGAGTCCAGAAAAAAGTAGAAGATGGCCGCTGATTGAACATAACAACATTAGTAGTCTGGAACAGATTAAGAATTTGGTTTAGAAAGTTCGAGGCCTGCCCAACAGTGTTCTTGGAGCTTGAGAATACATCTAAAGCTGTACCGTGATTTCATTGACCCAAGATAGTTGCAAAAACACAAACAATTAGATTTTGAAGAAGGTGGATTCTCAACACTGGAAAAGTGGAAACATGAAGCAGCTATTTGAAACTAAATCGCTTCTTCCCAAATTGAATGTCTATAAAGAAAAGGATGGTTATTAAGTCTTTTTCTCACAAATGGGTCCCACAATAATTAATGTTAGGTCAAATCATATCCGGACCCCAATTTCAGGAATGGAATCAATGGTTAATAGTTTTGCCGCTGTTCCTTAAAGCCAAGATGTACACTTTTCCCAAGTATTTGGATGCTAGAATCATTCTTCGAGTATGGAAATTAGATGAGCTTTTTGTAACTAATTCAGTATACAGATCAGTCACATAGACAGAGATATTACCTGCATACAGATGCAGGTAAGTCAAGGCATGAGCAACATCAATGGAAATTTCAAGTCGTTGATTGAAATCCAAAATTTTGCCTTTCAAACCTGCAAGAAACATCATGAGAATTATGACAGGCGAATTACCTGATTGGATGATGTAAGGAGTTCAAGTTATTTTACCATCCAGATGTTCTCTAAGTGTCCCATTTGGCACATACTCGATAATAATAAGACGTTCAGTTCCTTTATCAACATAGCCAAGTAATTTGACCAAATTCCGATGGTCAATTTTGGCTAATAGCTCAACTTCACTCCTGAATTCAGTTCTTAAAGCTTCAAAGTATTCCTGCAAATTGTCTTCATGTTACTGGACAGAACTTTCTCAAAGAACAGATATATGAGAAGGATAAGGTAAGTATGATCTCCTCTGTGGAAGAAATCACTGAAGGACCTATGTGCATGATTGTGGGGGAAATTGGAACCACTAACAATTACAATATATTGTATATATATACAATTAGACATATGTAATGACCCAGAAATTTTGAAGATCAGCAGTCAAAATTATAATATAACTATGCCTTTTCCCCCTATAAAAAAGATGATTCCAGATCCGTCACTGGATGTAATCCATCATGCTTCAACCTTCAGGAAACCAATGACCAAAAGGGCCAGAGCAAATTCATTCCACGTTCATACATGAACATTATGATATCATCATGGCAACTGGCAGAGATCAGCTTACTTGGTAAAACCAGGGTTTGAAACACACCTCCCTCCCCCAATGTATAAAGAAGAAATACATGATAACATCCTAGGAATTATCTGACAACTAATGCATGGACTTGTACAAAATGAATTTCAAAGCTTCAGAACAAATTTCAAGGGTTTAATTGTAGTGGATATCAATGAATCTCTAGTGCATGAGGAATTTACCAAGTAAATTTACTAGAAAATTTTGGGTTCAATTAGATTTTATTTCCAGATGCTGTGGGCCTTAATTCTTTTCTATGGGATTATTTATCAACAAAGAATATGCCAGGAACCAACATGAATTTGGATCATGGTAGAAAGAAGCTAATGTACAAGAACTTGTATTTCAAATACAAGAATGACATCTATGACATTTCAACAATAGAAAGTTTTGGTTGAAATTGCTCGGAGGATTGAAGAACTTGTGACCTTTGGAAATGGTCTTGCTAATGGATGAAAGTTTTTGTACAAGAATTTATATTTCAAGTTTAAGCTTGGGGATAGGATGAAGATGGCTTGTAAAACTCATCTTGAAGCATTCATAATCATGTCATTTCAATCCAAAAAGAAAGCTTAAAAGAAGGGTGAAGAAATCAAGCCATATAAGGGTGAAACAGAGCCAAGCAGAAGCTGTCCAGCCCCATCTGCAAGCCATTCAGCGTCAGCCAAGACACAGCACCGAACAGAAGCTGTCTGGCACCCCATCCTGTCCTCTGTCCGGCACTGGACAGACTCTGCTCTGCTCCAATCATCTCCGATTTTTGTTGATTTTTCTTGGTTTCTTCTTGTCATTTTAGCTTATATATTAAGGGTATTAAGTCTTTAAACCTTATCCACGAATTATTAGGTTAATTTGGATTTGTAACTTCCATAACACTTTCATAACCTCTTTGATAATTTGAATGAATCAAACGTGATTCCTTCTATGTGTTCTTATTGAAACACTTCTAAACTTGTTAATTAATTACTTATGGCTTTTCTACACTTTGGGGGTGTTGATTTGTCTACCAAACTTAAGACATTAGTTGATGATTGAAATAATGGTCTTTAATTTGGTGTATTTGATAACTCAAATTCAAGATCACATCAATTTATCAACTCCTGATTTGCAGACTACTATTACGTGTGTCAGTGTCGTGTGCTAGCTGATATCAGATGTGCAGAAGCAAGGAAAACTTTATGCACCTTCAGCTGACACTTTGATCAGCTCGGTTTTTCCTATAGTTAAGAGTAGCTTTTTAGTTAAGTTTCTTTGTTCTCATATTCTGTGCATCATTTTTGTTGAGTTTGGGGTATTCCCAATCCGTAACACAGGTATTGATTCATAAATAAAAGAGATCACTGATGCTTAAAATATAATAAACTCTAAAAGAGTGATCAAGTGCATGATACTTTCAGAGATTGTGTAGCATAACCCATTTGATCAGAACATTATAAAAGATAATGAAGATTACAACAAGCATGTATTAGTATATACCAACTAGTATGGTACCTTAAAATCAAACAATATTTGTGTTACAACTTACAATCAAAGCAAAAATCAAGAATCGTGGTAATTGGCACATGGCTTTAATTAATGATACTTCAGTTCAGGATTAGAAATAAGACATTGTTATACTATCTAATTACAACTTTCGTCTAAATCATGAAATATGAATGCCAGATATTCTCTAATCTCTATCCTATATTTCCGTATACAACTTTTGCCAAAAGTAATAATTTGACAAATATTAATTCTTCCATTTTGATGGCTTAATTTTGTCCCCCATAAATTCAACTTCTAAGAAGCATGTCTTTGGTACTTGTACCCCAGAAAATTTCACACAATGAAAAGTCCAAATTCTAGTTTAACACCTATTAGTTTTTGTCTCCAGAACAAGTCAGTTGCAGAAAAGAATATAGAATGATGTGGTCCTGGAAAACAAAAGAAGGATTGGGGAGAGAAACTAATGCTCATCACCGTAGATTGTGCACCCTATTATGTTGTGATTCAATATCAGTATATATTACAGCTTCTCTGAAGTTTACATCGAATGTAAAAATGTATAAATTGAACTCTGGTTACAGAAATAGCTGATAATATGATCAGGTGCCCATCCACAGCATCACACAGATATTAGTATCAGAAAAGACTCGAACCTAAGTTAGTGATGTTGCAGTTTGTTACCTTCTTAGCACGTTTAATTGCAACAACCTGGCCATCAGGTAGCCGAGCCCTGTAGACCGTTCCAAATCCTCCTTCACCTATCCTTAGCGATTCTGAAAAATTATGTGTTGCTCTCATCACTTGATGCATGTTCAGATGAACAGAACCAACTCTGTCCAGTTTTGGTGACATGGAGAATCTAGAAGGACTAGGTGGGACCCGAAAAGGACTTGCAGGAACCTTTTCGTGGACAGAACCCATTTCAACAGAAGAGAGTGAATCCGCTGCAAGATAGTTCAATATGAATGTTAACAACCATAATGATAAGAAAATCCCGATGTTTCACGTCAGATCTTAACCAACAAAGTAAACATAAAGATTAACTGAAAGTAGTTCTTCCACAGAAAGAATAACTGAAACTATCAAACCATTTGTACAAAAATCATGGATCGATTATGAGTGAAGCGGAAGCTCATGCAAAATCTAAACTGGATTTCTTCAAATTGGCCCTCTCCTATTAACCCCATTCCCGAAATCATGGATTAAAAATAATTCTAAATCTTCTAGCAAGACTATTCAAAACATCAAAGTACAATTCCAAATTTTCCTTCTTTCAGTAGATGACACCAAGAGTTATGAATGTATTCAGAACATGAAAGTACAAATACAAAAATTCCCTTCTTTCAGTGGATGAACAACTAGAGTTATGAATTTACTTACTTGAATTCTGCTCCTTCTCAAGAACACTATGGGCTGTTGGTCTTTTTCTTGCACGAAAGCAGGGGCAAATTATGCCGCAGCATAGAATGAGAATTCCAGGAGCAGCCATGGCCACGTTCTTTGTGGTTAATATAGAATCCTTGGCATCTTTCTCCTTGCTTTCCAGGGTTTTAGTATGCTCTTCCTTCGTTTCTTCTGTCACCACCCTTTTTAGAAATCTCCTTCCTTCCCTGAGAGGCAACTCATCTGCAACATAGCACAAAACAAAATATTTCAGTTAATTAAGCAACTAATCCAAAGCTAAAAAATTTTTATCTCAGAAGGATGCAGAAATGTTTCTTATTCCTGAACAAACATCAAGAAAGGCAAGTAAGATATGAACAGAAACAGTGCAAGAAAGACAATACCTAATGAAAATTCCAAACCACAATATTGATGTGCAACATGTCCCTCAATGAGACAATGATTCACTTGATAGTATTTGAGGGCTTCACAGAACAAAAATCGATCTACTAGTTCTCCATTCAGATAAAAAAGTTCAGAATGAGTAGCATCCAAGTAGTTGATATGGTGATTGCCACAAGAATAAAGATCTTTTAACAAACCAGAAGCTGATGTTATTGGCAACAGTGCCAGCAAGAATAAACTTACTATGACCAACGCAATTCTTAGAAACGGACAAAATGAAAATTTCATTTCTGGGAACAGAAAAGTATTGGTGGCATTGCTAAAGGCAGAAGCCACCACAATTGACACAATCCACCGAACCTTTTGGGTCAAGTCAACAGCTTTGCCATGTCTGCATTGCCAACAGGTCGGCTAACAAGAAATAAGAGTGGTCACCTTCTTGGAAGAGATTCAAATTTCTGTGATCAAAATACCTCAGCCTCTGAAGTCAAACACACTTGCAATGGATTCTGTTGAAGATATTCATCAATCCCACTCACAAGAAGAACACGCGACCAAAAATTTTCAGTATTTAAGCTCAGATTTCCAACTTCCAGAAAAACCGGCTAATTTGCAGCAATTTTTTACGAGGTCTCCAATACAAGTAGTTTCATTAACCAAAAATAAAGCGCAGGCAGTTCCAAGTGCCAAAGGGCTTTATACCAAGATTGAATTCCTAGAATTCAGAAATCTGCCAATTCAACCAAAAGGGAAAACAGTATGATTGAAAAAACAGAAATCAAGGATCAAAAGCAACTGCTACAATCAGATACCATGATAATCGTTTATGTCCAAACTATACATCTCAAACCTCAACTACCAAAAAAACGAACAAAATCCCAGATCAGATTACCGAAAAGCGTGAGTTTTTCCTCAACTAACACAACAGGCGAGAATTCAATGAAAACCCACTTCCAGAAACACCCAAGACTCAAACTCCCAAGTCGTCCCAGAGTACCCTGCAAGCCAATATCGCCTTTGCTGCTCTAACCAAGTTTACTTACGTAGAAACGCACAAATACAAGCAAATATATCCCAGAATGAGTGCTCTGAACTCTGGAGCACGAGAAATTAATAGTCAAACATTGATTGCAGCGAAGAGAAAAGGCAAACCTGAGAAAAAAGGCGGCTGATGCGGAGGAGAGAGAAGAAAGCCAAAAAATCACACTTGAAAAAGCTGCAGTATTTTGTGGCTGGTAAACCGTAAATAATAAAAATATCAAAAAAAAAAGAACAAAAGAAAAGAAAAATCAAAGGAAGAAACAGAGAAAGAAGGTGAACAAGAACAAGATCAGCTAGCTGGCGAAGCCGTCTCAATCATTAAAACATAAATTTTCTGTTCTCTCAGTTTTTTTCCATCCACTGGCAAGTAGTAAGAAGAACGCCGGGAGCGTGATGAATTACATTTAGAAAAAATAACGCTATAGTAGTAGTAAATATATTCATATTAAATTAATTACAATTTTTATAATTTATAGATTAAAATTGGAGACTTAACCAATTTCATTTTTTAACTTTACTCATTATTTTTCTTTAACTGATCTTTCCGTCCAAAATTAAATGTATCAATTTAACTTATACAAATTTTAAAAAAATGAGTTGATTTAATTCATTTTAAACTTAACAATATCAATTTTTAAATTAAAATAAAAATATGAACATCCAATTTTTAACCTATAAAAGTTTTTTTTTTTTTT
>JAOXNR010000001.1:1528382-1578917 GCA_028571225.1 Parsonsia alboflavescens | reverse complement strand
TGATTTGATGTTGGTGATGCCTTCATGCTTATGCAATTTAGTTGATTAAATTTATAGTTCGCTACGACGTAAGTTTACTTGATTAGATTAGGGATTTTATTTCTCACTACGAGAAGTATATCTATTTAAAGGATAGGAATTTGAGTGCTAAGACAAATTCTAAAATCAACAACTTAATTGTATTATTTGATCAATGATTATCCCCATAGCAATTAACTTACGGATTGTTTCTTGTTAATAGCTTTCTCATCTTTATTCTCTCCTTTTCAATTAGCTTTTTAATTCTTTTTTTAACTTTATTTTTACAAACTCTTTCAAAGATTCCCTGTTTTGTTACTTATTAATTGATTTTATTTAAACTGAGATTCAATTTCCTGTGGGTTCGACCCTTACTTGCCCTATCTGCATTAGTTTTGGTGGATAGATTTAATTTGTTCGTGTTTATTCAGAAGTTAACTTATGGCTAGGGTAATTATAAAATGTTTATAAAAAAACCTTCAAGACCTAGTCCTGATGAGCTAAATCCATTAGTTGGACCTTTTCTTATTCCTTTTTAGAAAAGGTCTAAAACTAATCTTAAGGATTAATTAATTAATTCATCCAAGCCTATAGCCTTGTAACTTAGTTTTGGGCTTCAGAGTATCTTAATACTCTTTTACAAATAAGGTAAAAAGCCCAATATCATTGTAAGCTTTGACTCTATTGTGTGTGACTTTTTAGATCCATTATTTATTGGCAATAGAAATTATTATTAACTCTTTAATATTAATTACATAATTCTAACTTGAATATTCTCCCAAATATGTTTAAACTTCCATAAGTCACGAGTGACGACTAGTAACATATCATGACTATCTAATAAATAGTGAAAGATTAATTCCTCTTTATAGAACCACATTATAAATACCATGCATTTAATCTCTCCATTTATATTCTTAGTAAGTAATCTCTATTACTTAATCATATGTCTAATTCTATTTAATCACTTGACTATTCGAGAAACATTTTTCTCCATAATTGTCTTGGCCAAGAACTTTCTAGTAAAGATAAATAGAATACATATTAAATATTGTACTTCACTTACTTAATTATGAAGTAATGGATCCCGTCACTTACTAATACGTAACTTCATAATTAAATATTGGGAATTACATATTACCTTGACACTTAATCGAATAAGTGAATATAGTAATAGTAAATTCCAAATATTCAAATATAAGTCTCACGTATAGTATTTCTGGTCTAGAAAATATATGCACAATTACAATCAATTAATGAATGAGTTTATATCATTAATTAATATGTCACATGCTCAAGTCATTTGTCTCCACAAATACTTCTTATGTTTATTCTAAAATAGAATGTGATTCTCTATTTTCTAATCCATTAGTATCTCCATACTAATTATAGAGAATAAACATAAGCTAATCTTTTTATTTTTGTCCAAAGAATAATTCAACAATCAGGAACACCTATTTAAATTATTCATACAAAGAGAAAATATCACAAATTCTTACTCATAAGAATAATATCTCTTAAGGAAGACAATAAATAAATAAAACACTTTATTTATTAATAAGATAATTACATGCTCTAGGGCATCCTAATATAACAGTGCTATAATGCGTCGGGGGTGTCAACAAAACCACCGGTGAACCTCTGTGGCTAGGGCCATCCTGTCCTCTCATAAAAACGGACCTGTAGCAGTAATCGTAGCAACATCGAATAGACCGACGCCATCAAGTCCAATCAAGAGCCCTTCTCCACGGTTGATGGTTTTGGATCATACAGTGTGATCCAAGACCTCTCCAGTGAGATTCGGAGTAACACCCAGTGCAAGTGTAGGCATCAATACCTACATATACAGTAAAAATATTAAAACAATTACTATTAAATAAATCATAATTTAAACCAAGAGTTTTGCAGAAAATGAAGTGAAATACCTCCTCCACCCCCCACCATGCTACCTCTTCAAGGTCCGAGTCAACCCCAACCCAGTCAGTGACAAAGGCATCGAACTCGTACATCCCCGGCTCCTCTTCAAATGCCTTGGTCTGGTCCCACGCACCTTGGAGAATGCTCTATAATTTGAGTTAGTTAAAACATGATGTTGTAACTAGCATAAATGAAATAGAGGTGAATGTAAAATTTAACTCTATAAATAGAAGTATGCAAGAGCGAATGTGAAGCGGGCTCCGCAGGGATAAAGTTATGAGGCCTCCCTCGTCACTCTCCGCAACCCCATCATAAAATGGTCAACCTGATCGTCCCCGATGTGAAATGACATGGATCTAACGTTCTTCAGGTCATCCCTGACAAATGAGTCGCACGCCTATGACAAAAATTTAGTTAGATTGTGAAATGGGAAAGTTATAAAATGCAAGTTAATCAAAAAAAAAAGAAATTGAATTTCCTCTCTGAAGCTCTGGTGCTGTAGAAGACATCTAACCGTGTCCGGTTGAGGGTGTAGGGATCCACTACGGGAGCAAGAATCTCCTTCCCCACCTCCAACACTCGAGTCGTCCTCCCGCCTCTCGTCTACGGCCTCCCACCTCTCATCCTCGGCTTCTTCTGTGGCTAGGATGACTCAATGTCATGGGCTGGCTCGTACAACTGCGGCTACGGCCTTTGGCCGACGTGTTCGATCGAGTCCCTAATAAAATATACAAAACAATCATTAAAAATAATGAATAGTACTTTAAAAGAATAAATCAGCCAATAATTACAATAAAATTCTTTAATAATAAAATGAACAAGCAACATAGACTAAAATTCCCAGATTTACGATCCAAAATTTAGATGGATAGTCTTGGCTGGGACTATGGGAACCTCTGTGGCTAGAAACTCTGGAGCCGGAGGAATGTCTGGATCTTATCCCCTACTAACAGGTGCATCAACCTATTATTTAAAAAAGAAAGGAACCATTTTAAGATTAAAAATTAGATAAAAAACAGTAATCGAAATGAATACTGATTTACAAAGTTAAATTTACCTGTGTGGTGTTATCGCGGACTATGGGAGATGCTGGGCGGATGGGCAGAGCTGGCTCTCGAGAAGGGGATTCATGTAGTGGCAGAGCATCTCCACGACTATCAGCCCTCTCCAGCACATCAAGCCGACGCTCGATATGCATGAGCCGCTCGAGGACCTCAGCTTGCGTCACCCCGAGCTACGTGAGCTGCTGGAGGACCAGCCCTCTATAGTAATTGGTCCTCAAGCTGACGCAATAGGATCTCGATAGTCTATAGGTACATCGACTAGCACAGGAGTCTATAATTATAAAATATAGTTAGAATCCATCGATAGTCTTTTCGAGGGGGGGGGGTTTATTTAAATAGGAAGAGGTACATACCTCACGTCAACTCCGATCGTGTCAAGTTGGGCTAGGAGAGGGGTGTCTTCTCTCTTGGTCCTCAGCTGAAGGGCTCCCCATGGCAGCCTGGATCCGTGGACTCATAACCTAATCACAAGGCAAGCAAACCACCAAAGTAAATATAATCATATCGAATAGCATCGACTAATCTACTACAATAACATAAAATATGATGATATACATACCATCCACCAGATCGTATCGGACCTCGTCAGACTAATCCACCGATCTACATCAATCCTCTCCTCAACCACATCTCCATCATGACTTGGAATCTAAAATCAAATAAAAGTAAAGTATCAATGATCTTCATATTTAGCATTATACAAAATCAACTTAAATTTTGGAAATTGTGATTAGCCTAACCTGATTGAACATTCGAACAGGCGATCCTTGTCTACACGCCACCCAAAATGAGCTCGATAGATAATTGCCCCAGCATGTCGCTACAATGTGTGGGATACGGGTTTAATCGGACAAGTTCAGCTGCTACTGCTCCTTCCGATCTGCCTCGATATACAGGGAGTCCGCATGGGCATGTAATTGGAAATTTGATTTAGTGATAATAACTAATTTTTAAAATGAAAGTGAACATTGATAAGGTATTCACTTACCTCATCAAGTAGCTCGTCCCAGTCGGGTGTCCAAAGTCGGGGACGTCAAAGGGCCATCGTGGACCTACGTGGGAGAGGCCACGTCTAGTCGCATCCTAGGCATCCCTACACAGCTGAGGAAGCAAGGATGGAAAGTGATCGTATGCCCACCACTAATTAAAGATAAGATTAAACAAATTTCAATTCAGTATTTAGAAAGTCTAAAAAACACCATTGATATAAGAATTTAATTAATAATATGAAAACTTACCAGCAATAGCCAAGGGTTGCTATATAAATGTCTCTTCAAGACATCGTTGGAGATCGTCTGTCTATAAGAGTGCACCGTGTGGCTCCACCCAATCGTTCCCCATTGGAACGACTCTGCAGCCTCCAGATCATCTAACATCCTCCATACGTAAAAGGGGATGACTGCAATAGGCTCTCGAGTGAGTATCTAGTGCCCTATGATGATGTCGTATGAGAGTTTGAGAGCATCATCGATAGATAATTGGCCCATGACCATGGCCTCCTACCTCGTCAAGACCACATCTGGAGTAGCCGGATTGATCCCAATCAATCGAGCCATGGCAGAACCTGCTATCGATGATCTATCATTAAAACATCGGCCTACTACCCCAAAACGTAGACCGGTGAGGAGAGCGTACTCCTGGAGGCCCAGTCGGTGTAACTGGCATCCGATGAAGAACCACATCTCGTCGGGCCGGGCACGCTCCAAAATTACCTCTCGTCTTAGTATATACTGGGCAGCCCAGGTATAGTACGCTCCATGATGATGGAGAAGATCCACCACGTATCCGCAGGGGCCCGTCCGTAAACGTTGTAGTGCCCCATGGCACCATAGCAGGTCTACGGTACATGTAACCATTGAATACTTAGTCTGTGAGCTAAGCATGCTCCCGTCAGGCAAGGCGAGATCATGTCAAATCTCAAAGGCATGCTGCACGGGATTCATATGTCTACAGCCTAATGTCATTCATTATAACGTTGAAAAAATTAATTATCACTTTCAAATTAATTAATAAATAATATTATTTCCAAACATAACCTATAAATATTTCCAGACACAATGTACAATTTCCAGACACAATTTAGATAGGATATACACACTATGTATACCATTCAAGAAAAAAATTAACCCGTTCAAGATCAAAATTAAACAATGCTAGACCAAATTCAATCATTCGAGACAACAATCAAGCCATTCAAGACCAGAGACCAAATTAAACCAATTCCAGACCCAACACAATCCATTCAAGACCCTGTGACAACAAATTCTAGACCATAGAGAACCCAATCTAGAACAAAGAAAAGCTATTTGAGACCATAGTAAATTTCAAGACCCTAGAGACAATTTCAAGAACCAAGAAGCCAATTTCGAGACCATAGAATCCAATTTCAAGACCCTACAAATTTAACAATTCGGACACAAGCCATTCGAGACCAGAGACCAAATTAAACCAATCCATTCAAGACCCGTGACAACAAATTCTAGACCAAAGAAGAGTCACTTGATACCATAGTAAATTTCGAGACAAAAAAATACCATTTGAGACCCGAGAGACAATTTTAAGACTTGGGAATTCCATTTCGAGACTATACAAATTTAACAATTCGACACTTAAATTAAACCATTCGAGACACAAATTCAACAATTTGAGACCCGAGAAGCCAATTTCGAGACCCTAGCAGCCAATTTTGAGACCCAACAATCCAATTTCAAGACCCTACAAACTTAACAATTCGACACCCAAATTAAACCATTCGATAGTCAAGACACAAATTCAACAATTCGAGACCCAATATTCAAAACCCATGCACCATCCATTCGAGACCCATGAAAACATTTGAGACCTGTGACCAAATTCGAGACCGAGACCGAGAGAATTCAACGATCAACACCCAAACTAAACAATTCGAGACAAAATTTCAACAATTCGAGACCCAATATTCAAAACCTATGCATAATACAATACAATTAATCTATGCTTTCAAAAAACTACAAAATCGAAGTTAAGAAACACACAAAATCAAGGCTCAAGTGAAGAAAACCTCCCGTGAAGTGAAGGAAGAGTCGTCGGTGAGGGAGTGAAGAAAGACTACCGCCAGTGAGGGAGTGAAAAAGGATCGCTGCTGGTGAGGGAGTGGAGCTTCGCCTCAGTGAGTGAGGAATTGAAGAAGAGTGGAAGAAAATGAGAGTGGAGGAAGGGAAGAAGGGAAAAGAAAATGAGAGTGGAAGGAAGAAAGAAAATGAAAGTGAGGGCCGCTTCTCGATTTGGCTTGGAAAGAAAATGAAAGTGAGTTAAGTTATCCAGTGAATTATTATGGTGATCCGGCTTTCGAGAAGTAGTGGACAGTTGCTTATAAAATCGAGAAGAAGTTGAAAAGTTGTGTCTTGGTTCTCGATTTGGGTATTGAAAAATGAATGGTAAGGGAGTAATTTCCCATTTTCAGGGTAGTTTTTATTACCCAAAAATGTTAAAAAGTCAATTTGAGTATAGAATGAAATTAAGTCAACCCATTTGGGTAGAAATGAAATGTTTATAGAAAGTGGGTAAAATTGAAATTAGCTTAACCAATTTGGATATATTTGGGAATTAATTGGGTTATATACCTATCAAGCTTTGACAACCGATTTTTGAAGATGGAATTTCCATGATAGAAGTATACAATGTGAGTTTAATTAGAAAACCTCTAATTAAATCTTTTAACCTTGTTATAATTATTAGAGTTTTTATAAAACCTTTTTAGAAAGTTATGATCATGCTTCATTTCACTCTTATCCCCCATCATGAAGAATCTGAAAGCCTAGCCAGAACTCTACAAAACGTTTTCCTCTTTTTCGAAGTATAAACTATTGAGGAATTCAATTGGACTTCTAAGTCCAAATCTCTTGAGAAATAAATCTTACTTTCATGAACTCTTCATAGAACCTTAAACACCATTTTGTTACAATTTTACCTTCCTTATCGAATAGTTTAATGACACGAATTTAACTCCAAGAATTTATTAAGTATACCTCCATTTTTTGAGTATGAAGTGTACAAAGGTTTTGGGGACTTCCTAGTCCTAATTTAAGAAAATCACATTCACTTTTGAATAAGAGCTCAAACAAGGGGTTTCTCCCCAAATTTTTGGATTACATAAATGAAGCTCCTAAGGAGCTCTTGAAAAGAAATTAGGTCATGCCTGGGATGACCCGACATGGAATCAAGTTATATGAACAAAAGAAAAATCACTATACAGTGGAATTAACAGAGGGCAACCTGCAAGGGTGGAAGAGCATAGGGCTAACGATTCTGGGTATAGACCTTGTTAACTAGTCCTAGTGAACTTGTCATGGCATGTGAGGACGTTTAACATGATACCGGGTTCACTGCATGATCTCGTGGTACTAAGGGAATATTCACATCTTGTCTTATTTCAACGGACAGTAGAAAAGACATGTACATGCAATTGGAGTGATAAGGTTGATACTTGTCCCTTGACAAGTGAATTGTCATGACACTGAATTTTGTCATGACACTTGATTCTGCTTTGAAAGACCTGAATTGTTTTGATACCTAAAATCGTCTTGATTATCGGAAATTGTTTTGAATACTCTAATTTCCTTAGATTTTCTCATGATTGAGCTCTTATTTGTCTGAAAAATGCTTTCAAGTTTTCTTCCCTCACATGGCAAGGATTACTCAACGAGCTTTAAACTCATTTAAGTATCTCAGTAGTGTCTTTCTTGCAGACTTTGGGAAAGAATCAAGGAACTAATAGAAGCACTGTATGTATAAGTTCCTGGCAAAAACTTGAAGTTATTTTCGCAGATGAAATGAAGTAGCTTGATGAAAGTAGTGGAGTCATTGTTTATTATGAATGTAGCTTTTGATTTTGAATGGATTATACCTTTTGGTTGTTTAGTTCAACTTTTATGCTCAGGGATTGCAGTAGGGGCATCTTTAGGTTCATTGTAATAGGGGCTACTTTCCCCACTAGTTGTCTATCAAATTATGATTTTGTTGTCTGGATTGAAACTCATTAAAGGTAAGAAAGTTTTTATGATTCTCATGAACTCTAGAAGTCTTGCATATTAAATTAGCCTAATGCGTGGCATGTGACACTCCTGGTACGGGGTGTTAATCAAACTTGATCTTTTGTGAGTGTTCTTCATGATACTCTTCCGGGGTTCTTGATTAACTATTTTATTGATTTTCTACACTTTGACTTAGGTGTTGATTTGTCTACCCAACTCAAGACAACATAGGTCAATGTACTAGTTTGAATCTCTTTGATGTGCCTTGGGAATTTGTCTTTAATTTGGTGTGATTAAGGGATGAGCCATTGATTTGAGAAACTCTACTCTAAGATCACATTAAAGGAGATGTTACATGTTTAAACCTCTGTTGCCTGCTAATTATGTAGAATAGTGTAATTGTGGATTATCAAAGAGAATCAAGGAGATAAATGACTTTGACTATATTATCTGGTTCCTAAAAGGCCTAAATGATGGTTTTGTTGGATATGCCCTAAAATTATTTGATGGTTGGTTTACTTAGATGGCATAGCTTTGTATCATAATGCTATTTTATCATCATATGGTTTTCTTTAATATCCGCTTTTTATTTAGTAAATGATGTAATTTCTTTAGAATAGTTTATTTTTGTACTTAAAATTTCCCTAGTTAAATGTTATTGAGATTAAGATATCAATAACACGTTGAGGTTAGTTTGTGATGATTCGTTACTATTGTCATGGATATAGGATATCAAATCATCACATAAGTACACATAAAGTATTGTGTATTGGATTCACCTGATTAGGAATCACTTCATGGATCGTTATACGAATTGCATGAGTGATTTAAGTGTCATAACTGTGTCTAATCTGTTGACTTGAGATTATCAGAGATTCTTTTATAAAAAATTAAATACTTTGATATTGTCTAACGTCACTCTTAACTGAGTAGACAATAAAGGCATGTATTGAGTATATGTCATGATTTATGTGGTGGAATATTGAATGATCAAGATATGATTTGTCCCTCTTATATAACAAGAAAGGGATGTATGACATTCTTGGTTGAGTGAGACTATAAAATGCATGGTCATGCTCGAATAAGTTGATATGAGATATTTATCTTATTTGATTTAGTTAGTCTACTTGGAGAAGAGAATTGAGGATTGAACTTCACGGTATGACACATTCTGTGACTCATGTTCAATTATGACTTCCTAGACAAAGAGATTAAGACATGTGCTTATCAGAGAAAGGTTTTGTCCTGACACCAACATTCTCTTTGATTGGATTGCAATGATGTGTTTCTAGAAATCGCGCATACGTGACATTAAATGTTGTTTATGTCAAATGTTAACTTTATGAGGACCTATTGGTCACATATTCATAACATATCACTTAAGTTGCAATATCTTATTTGAGGACTTGAAAGTAATTCGCTAAACTTGTTTAGGCTAATTTACAAATAGGTATAAAACCCAAAATGTATTTCAAAGTTGATTATGTTTTAAATTAAATTACTTGGACAAATTCAATTTTTGTATCTCTAAGATAATTCGCACATTTTGAATTCAAATTAGAATTCAAGCATGTTAGTTTATCCAGAAGACGAAGTCTTCTAAGGCTTTTTGATGATTATGCCCCCTAATTTCTATTTTTCCTTTTTCGTCAAACAATCTGAGAAAAAAGAACAAAAAGTTTTTCAAAGAAATTCGAATAGGAAACACAAGAAAAAACCTGACAAGTCCCTCATCCTTGTACATGTGACAATTTAAGGGCAACTGTTAGTGTGAGTGGATAGAAGCAGTGGTTTGAGATTCTTGCTGGTGATTGTAGAACCGACGACTCATGAATTCCAAGATTGAAAAAAGGTAATATCAATACCATCTCTAGGCTCCTTCTGATCAATACTCGAAGGGTGGTCTTTTTGCTCTTCCTTCAGGCTTCTCTAACATGAAAAATCAGGCGTTGAATATGCCTAAATTTCCCGGATTCATGTTTTTAATATGGTATTAACAACTAAGAAACAGCTGCATAATGAATGCTCAAGCATTGATGAATAAAAATCCGCAAGGACAAGGGAATAATGGTAAGATTAGTCAGAAAGCTATTGTTGGGGGAAGTAATAAGAAGTTGCAATGCACATTTTGTGGCTATAATGGACATACCGTAGACAGATGCTACAAAAAGCATTGTTGTTTAGATCGGATCAAACAGGTCGATCGGACCGATCAAACCTTGAATCGACCATCAAACCGGTTTGAAAGAGGGTATTGAATAGTTTTTATCAAAAAAGTTCTTTAAATGAAAATCGAGATGGATCGACTGATTGGACCAGTGAACCGGGCAGTCTAATGCTGAATCAGTCAATTTTTCAAAAAATTCAACTGGGGCAAAATTTGTCCAAATTTCAACCAAAAAAAATAATTTAAGTATGCTTTACTATTAAATCATTCTTCAATTAAATTATAAATTTACTCATTTAGTTAATTTAAAATCAACAAATTTACTCAAAATATACTTCATTATTAAATATTAATAAATAAATAAATAAAATATTTTATAATCTTGAAGCTTTACCTGGTACTAAAAATTATCATTTTTAAACCCCTATAAAATAAAACTTGTGATTATTAATTATAAAAAACTATTAATAACATGTCTATAAATTTGACTTCAATATTATTGTATTGTGAAATTATTATATCTTATATTATTGACAACAAAAAAATATTGATAAGAAATATAATTTTTATTTTTTTAAATAATAATTACCAATTTATTTACAATTCAATTACGATTGGACCATTAAACTATGGATCGAAAACTTTTCCAATCAACCTCATCTCCCTTAGCAAATTACTTTCTCAACTTCAATGTGTTGTTATCACTCTTGATTCTTGTAGAGTCCAGGATACACTGGCTTTCAAGATAATTAGACAGCCAGATTGGTCCATGGTCTGTAAGCTTTTTGTCAATTCAGTTCCGGAAGAATTAGCAGATGAAACAATGAGACAAATTTGTGCAACTGCACAACAATGGGAAGGCATTACTTTTGGACAAATCTGGTCTATCATGCAACAATCTTTGGAAAAACTCAGTATCCAACTTCGTTTCTGGAAAAGGTTTCACGTAAGTCCTCCAAGCTGTCTCTTGCTTGTTCTGAGAAACATTTCAAAATTAAATGTCCTAACCAAGAAGCCTATGACTGTACAGAAAAAAAATTCAAAAGGAAGTTTAGAAAACCTCCATTCAGCATGTTTAGTTCAAAGGCCCGCACAAGAAAAGAAACAAAAGGATGCATTGGAAATTTCTCAAAAGGAAAAACCAATCCTTTCCACCAAAATCTGATGTCTGCTACAATTGTGGCAAGAAGGGCCATTATGCCAGTCGGTGCCCCAAAGAAAAGAAAAGATTCAAACTTATGAATAAACTCTCCCCTCACATCACCCCTGCTGAGTTTGATGATCTGGAGTCCCTCTTTGATCTTCATGCAGTACCTTCTGAATCTTCTGTGTTAGCAATTGGCTACCCAGCCTTAGACTCAACTTCCAAATCCGAGTCCTACTTCGACATAGACTCAGACTCCGAAATTCAAAGTCTCCAAACTTTTTCCAAATCTAATGAATTGTTTTCACTCAATCCCAAACCTTACCCTTTGGTCCAAGTTTCTATTCTTCCAGACTACAACCATCCTCCAATTCTTGTCTCTGCACTAGTTGATACTGGTGCAGCCTCTTCTGTTCTGAACCCAAAAGTCCTACCCTCTGAGTATTGGGAACCATGTACACAAGTGTTTCGGGCACCCAATGGTGAAGATTTCATTATCTCTCTCATTAGAAAACCCATCCATATCCAACTATTCCCAAATCTCACCCTCACTCACAGAATCCTTGGTTCCACGTTACCTCAAAAAGATTTGACCATTGGTTTTGACCTTATACACCAAATTCCAAATCTTCAATTCACTCCTATAGGTCTTACTTACAATGGTCAAATTTTACCCTGGAATTTCCTTAGTAAAAATCTGTTCAATTTTTCTGACCAACTTTCTCAATTCAGGGAACATGTTCTAAAAGTCTCCTTCCTAGTTCCTCCAGAAATGTGACCAACCCTTATGGAAAAACCCAGAATTCTTTGTTCACTTACCATACAAAACCTCCAGTCCTTCTCCTAAAAAAGCTAGTCATGCTGGAATGTCTCCTGACCATTACCAACTAGCTACTGCTGAACTCTCCTCTCTGTTATCAGAAAACGTGATTGAACCTACCAATTCTGATTGGACTTCTCCAGCCTTCTATGTCACCAAACACAGCGAACAAATCCGTGGCAAACTCCGTTTGGTAATCAATTACCAAGAGTTAAACAAGTGTTTGGTAGATAATAAATTTCCTTTACCCAAACAACCTATCCTTTTTCGATATCTTCCTCAAGCCAAAATCTTTTCAAAGTTTGATTTAAAATCTGGTTTTTGGCAATTAGTTGTTCATCCTGATGATCGGTACAAAACTACTTTCTGCATTCCAAATAAAAATTATCAATGGACTGTGATGCCTTTCGGTTTAAAAATTGCCCCATCTCTTTTCCAAAAATCTATGTGTAAAATCTTTGAACCCCTTTTCCCAAATATTTTGATTTACATAGATGATCTTTTATTATTTTCTGAAACTCCTGAACAACATCTTTCCTTGCTTTATGAGTTTCATTCTCTTGTTGAAAAATTTGGTATCATGCTCTCTGACAAGAAAATGCATTTATGTACTCCTGTTATTGAGTTTTTAGGCATGAAAATTTTTGATGGATTTTATGAGCCTCTACCTCATTTGGCTACCAAGCTTCAAGAATTTGCTGACATTATTACTGAGAAACTCATGCTTCAACAATTTCTTGGCATTGTGAATTATATCTATGAATTTATTCCCAGGATTGCACAATTCCACTCTCTGCTCAATAAGCTTCTAAAGAAAGATCCTCCTCCATGGTCTAATGCTCATACTCATGCAGTTCAACATCTCAATAAATTTGCTACTTTAGTCCTTCCATTGAAGATTCCCTCCACAGGAAAAAGAATCTTACAGACTGATGCTTCTGATTTATATTGGGGTGCTATTCTACTTGAAGAATAAAGCAAAGGAAGAAGACAAATTTGTGGATATCATAGTGGTGAACTCAAGCCTTTTGAACAGCATTACCATAGTACTTTTAAGGAGATCCTCGCAGTTAAAAGAGGAATTAAAAATTTTGAGTTCTTCCTGATCAACCATTCCTTTCATGTTGAATTGGACATGGCTTCTTTCCCAAAAATGAATGAATTTAAGCAGAAGTTAGTCCCACAAGGCCAGCTTCTTCGATGGCAACAATGGTTCAATAAGTATACATTCACAGTTGCTCACATTCGAGGTAAAGACAATATTCTAGCTAATTTTCTGAGCAGGCCTCGCAGGTTCAAACCTAAACCAGAGTCCCAAAACATACTTGGTCCTATAATTCCTTGTCTTGCTCCTTTCAATATTTCCCATCTTCCTCGTGAAGTTCAATAATTTTAGACCTTGTTCTCCCTGCCAGAAGTACCCTTAATACTTCCCTCTTCCATAAACTTCTCCTTCATCACCATGGTCCTAAAGTATTTCGAGGAATTGAATGTAACCTAAAGTATTTCTTCTGTAACCTCTGGACTTTACCTAAAATAGCCCTCTGTTTCTTCTGGTACCTCCTTGAATCCCATTCTATTTGTTTCTGTTTTAATACTAATAAGTTATATTCATATCTGTGGACTTGTGATAATGCCAAAGATTTAGATCCAGATAGTCTTTATATGTTTAAAATGTTGTGTTGGTTCCAAAACCCTGCTAGATGGTTCCAATTTCTTTATGGACATTATGGTACTTATATGGTTATCCATCTAAGTAGACCAATTTGCAACTTAACATAGAGACAAGAACCCAGATTGTATCACTTCTCTGTTGAAGAGATACTTGGTTGGTATCCCTTCAATATTGCAAACCCACTGGTTCAATGCAGGCACCTAAAATGGCTCTCTGCAATGGACACCAAGAAGTTGAAGGACTCATCCCTGAAATTAATATGTAAATACCAATCTCCATCAATTGGCCCGCTCATCTTTACTATGCTAAAGCACTACTGTTCCTATGTACTCATCCTGAATTTCACCAGTATGATCGAGAAGGACACATGTCTTACATCTATGCCCTTCCAGACAGTTCAGATTCTTATCAAGATGACAGTTGGCAACAGCCTCATTATTTATCAGGAAATAAGTCTGACTGATTTGACGTCACTGTATCACATTGGTCGGCCACAGACCTACCTTTACTTTATGTTTTAGTTTGTCGGCCACGCTTGTCGGCTATGATTGTACTTTTACTTTATTTGGTTTATCTATTTGTAATAATTGTCTGCGTAATAGTTTGAACCCTTATCCTTTTCCCCTGTTCATAGGTTGTGTTTAAGTCCAAATTACAAATCCGACCTCTTGTATTTTGCTATATTAGGTTTGTTGAAAGGTAGAGCTTAGAATAGAGAGAGCTTGTACTAAGTTTTTAATGCATGGTTTCCTCTACTTCATAGTTTTCTTACTTGTCTTTGAACTCTGTCTTTTGATCCTAGCTTTAAGTGGTATCAGAGCCATAGCTCTAACTATTTCTGTTTTCCGAACACTTCATTGCTTAGATTAGTATGTAAAAGAAAAGACTGTTGATTAGTATGCTCGTACTTAATGATTGCCACATTGTGGATCCTTCACGAAAGAGTAATCAGAACACTGGTCATACTTTTGCAGAAAATTAGCTTTAATTGTTGTTTTAAAACAAGGGTTTTCAAAAAACTTGTTTTCGAGAGATCGATCCGTTTGCCCCTTTAAGCAAGTGTGGTGTTTTATTGCAAACATCGGAGTGAAAAAAACTATTTTTCTTAAAACCTAAGTCTTAAATTGACATCTTCTGAATCTAGTTCTGTTATGGCTCTTCCTCTTCCTCAAAGAGTTTCAAAGATCCCTCAGGTTTATGAAGTAGATTATATCACTGATGACGATAAATACCTAGTTTCTAAGTACCCTTTTGTCAATCCTTATACTGTCTACCAAAAATCAAAAAATCCCTTCAGACATCGTTTCAAACAAGTTTTTAGCAGAACCCCTCCAGTCCAAACCAGAGATTTTGTCCAAGCATCATACTTTTCATCCCATCATCTTTCTGCAACGACGGCAGAATAGTATGTTACTCTCCGTTTTCTTGAGAATTTTCCTAAAAAATGGCGACAAGAAGTATACACCCATATCCATTTCGGAGCCATAAAATTAGCTCTTCCACTTCACACTCGTAAGGGTTTGCCTATGGTTTCTCATATAGCCCTGTTGGATGCTCGATTTCACAAATACGAGCACGCTGTTATTGGTACTGTCCAAACAACCCTCAATGCAGGAACAATCTCTGTAACCCTGTTTCCAAACTTTATCATGTGTCTAGAGGAGCCCTCTCTCCAGGATACCCTCAAGGTCCAAATTCAGATAACTGGTCCCGAACTTGAAAATACTTTGATAGCTACTTTACATCATCAAATGGCCTACCATATACAGAATCACTCTCTTGATCTTCCTCTTCCCTCTCATTTGCAAAATGGTGAATCCTTGTTCCTCACTGTGGACACCCTAGATACTCCTCATTGGACTTTCATTCCCAAACAGATTTCAAGCGAACTACTCCAGCAACTAATTCCAAGTTCATGGGTGACAAGCTATGAAAAACAGGTCACCTCTATTAAACCTGTTTCTCCACTTCAGATAACAAACCCAAATATTGAAGAACAACCAGAAGGAACAGTTAAAATCACCTTCCTTTCCAGATCTGAATCCACAACTATTTTCCCTACTAAGCTATCAATGATGGAACCTGATCCATCGTCAGATGACAAAATTTGTGTTCCTATTCTGGGATGGCAACAAAATGGTCTCCTTGTTAATGAGGGAAAAACTGTTGATGGACGTACTTGGTTTGATGTATGTTTTTGTGCAAAGTGCTCATCTACAAAGACTCCTGTTCAAACATCACTGCCAACGAAATCCTCTCTGCAACTTCTCAAGGAACGCTATGAAGCTGGTGACCCTGAAGTTGGCCTTCTTGGAGAATCAAGTGGAAAATTTGACTATTATGTGCTCTACCCTGATTGGAAACCAGATGATAAACCCTAGCCAGAGGATCCCCCATCTTGTTTCATGATGGATGCCTCCTCTACCTCCTATGATGTTGATTTTAGCCCATTAAGACCATATGAGAAAAACCAAAGTCTTCACTCATGGAAAATCAAGAATCCCACTGCTCTAGATGCATAAGGCTAGTCAAAACAATTATCAACCGCTGAAGCAGAGCTTAACTGACAATGTGAAAATGTTGTAGCACAAAACCAAGCTTTATCTCGAATTCTACAGTCCCAGCAAAAGGTCCGGACTCATCTCAGTGAACAATCCTCCAGAACGCATAGGCTTCTTTCTTTGATTCATGAAGTCAGAAGTAAGATTGAAAATATTCATCAACAATTGACCTACTTGGTTCAATATACAATTGAGTGGTCTCCAAAAATGCAAAGATGCAATCTGAGAAAGATTTTCTCAAACAGCAGTTATCCAGTCTTGAGAAGCAGTACAACGTCCTTTCCAGCCAATCTGACCTTTTCTATACACAATTCCCCTCATACTTTCCTCATGTTCTAGCCAAAACCTTAGAATTACCATTTCCAAGCTTTACACATTCCCCGGCTCTATCTTTATGGGATAAACAACCTAAAGTCACAACTTCAATTCCCACTTCTACGTCATCGGAGCCTCTTCTAAACCTACCTTATTCACAATAGATGACATTTCTTCCAATCCTATTTCCTCTTTTCTCAAAACCCTCCAACCTGCTTCATTATCATCGTCCAATTTACCAACCTGTTCTAACACTAATTCCTGTTCAAGCACTGAACACTTTGACCCATTCAAACAATTTGATTTGCTTATGATGGCCCCAGATCCAGATCCACATCCTCCAGATGTTCAAATGCCTGAAGATCTTGATGACTTTGATCAACCTGAAAGTTCTAATGCACGTCATCTTCGTTCCAAATCTTATGCTGAACAAGTCTTCACAAAGTTCACTTTGGATGATCTTCCCCCTTCTAAGTGGCGTGACAGATTCCAATCTCTTTATGCCTGGTTAACAACAGATCTCCAACAAAATTCCTGGCAACACGTTCTTAAAAGATTTGTTGCCTGTTTTGAAGAATCTTTAAGAGACTTCTAGACTTTCCTTGGAGAATACAAACAAAGACAATTTCTACAGAGAGAAACTCCAGAAGAAGTCATAGCCATTCTCCAAAGATACTTTATTGGAGATGCTGAACATGACATCACTACTGCCCGAGTTGAGTTTCTAAAAATGAGATGTTGTTCCATTTTCCCCAAAGATTTATAGAAACACTATGCCTGCATGTGCAAGAGATTTGATATCATTAATCAAATGGATGATATAAGTCTTAAGCAAGCTTTTGTCAATTCAGCTCCGGAAGAATTAGCAGATGAAGCTTGAGGGTATCCTGGAGAGAGGGTTCCTCTAGACACATGGTAAAGTTTGGAAACAGGGTTACAAAAATTGTTCCTGCATTGAGGGTTGTTTGGACGGTACCAATAATAGCATGCTCATATTTGCGAAATCGAGCATCCAAAAGGGCTATACGAGAAACTATAGGCAAACCCTTACGAGTGTGAAGTGTAAGAGCTAATTTTATGGCTCCGATACTTCAATTGCAAAAACACTCCATCTATCAAATGTCAGACTTCCATTTGTGCATTGATTGCTACGGTTGGAAGCTCATCCAACTTTCATGGCTCCTTCGTTCGGTATTATACATTAGGTCACCTTTCTGATCATGCCTTTTCCATTTTGAAAACTCAATGTAAGGATTTAGTTCTTCCAGAGAATGCTATTTGTACTATCTATCCTAAGGCAAAAAAGAAAATATTACCTTTTCCCATTCCTTACACTTATTCAGGAGCTTGTTTTGACATTGTCCATGTGTTCATACAATGCAGGGTCGCCTTTATTCATCGTGGGGCCCATGGGCGAATGAAGCAGTGTGTGTGGGTTTAATTAAATCAAACAAGGTGAATCCACGGGCATTGTCCGCTGTATACAATATTATGTCTAAATTAAATATATTAAATTTTAATGATTATTATTGTAATATTTATTTATTAATATATTATGATATTTTTATTAGTGATATTTTTAGTTATTATATAATTTATTTTTGAGATAACATTTGAAGAGTTAAAATGTAATGAACATTTCAATAAATATTTATTGTATATAAATCTTTTTAATTGTATGTATTGTATATGTTATAAAATTATAATTTTGAGACCTTTTTTCTAATGATAATTTTGCCATCCCAAATTTTAATTTTATTGCTAAATATTTTATTTTATTAAAAATTCAACTTTTTTTTTTTAGAAACTGAAGAGCATTTTTGGAGTGTCTTTTTAATTTTTTAAGGGCTTTTTGCAAAAATAGTCTCACATGTTTGGTCAAAAATATTGTTGAATCCCTTATGTTTTTTTCTATCCATTAAGGTCTCATATCAATTTATAGGCAACCATTAAGGTCCACACCACCCAATTCCAGTCATTTTCATAGCAACGCTGGTCACATGACAAACTTGTGAAAAATTTTTAGGGGTAAAATCATCCTTATATTTTAATCTTAAAAAAACAACAATAAAAAAAATACAACAAAATAATCAGTTTACTTAAACAATGACAAACTATTTTGCTACTTTTTTTTTTAAAGTATTAACATTAAAGTGTAAGGATAATTTTACCCCAAAAAATTTCTCATAAGATTGTCATGTGACCGGTGCCGCTATGAAAATGACTGGAATTGGGTGGTGTGGACCTTAATGGCTGCCCATAAATTGATATGTAACCTTAATGGCTGAAAAAGAAAATATAAGTGATCCAATAATGTTTTTTTCCAAACATGTAGGACCATTTTGGCAACAAGCCCAATTTTTTAATTGGAATGTTTTTTGTTTTTCTAAAAAAATTAATAATTTTTTTTTTAGAAAAACTAAATAGTCAAGCTAAAGGTTAATGGATAATTAAAAAGACTTTTAAAAAATATCAAAATATTTTGGTGCATTCAAATCACATAAACATGTGATTTGGAGCCTCTAATGAGTTGAGTTGTTACCTAATTAGCATATGTCTCTGCTTTTATATAGTATATTAGATTTTTGCCCCAAAGGGCTATGAAGTATGGATGGACATATTCTGGTCTTTTAAGGGCTTTTCACCTATTTTGTTCTGCATGTTTGACCAAACCATATAATGATCCTATATGTTTTTTTTCAGTCATTATAATTTCTCATGAATTTATGACTCATTGTAGTTGTCCAAAGAATCCTTCTTCGATCATTCCCACAACGGAGTAGGTTATGTGCTCAACACATGATTAACTAATGAGAGCAAATATATCATTTTATTGGGGGGGGGGGGGGGGGGGTTTTCACATATTTGATCCTACATATTTGGATTATACTATATAATGACCTCACGTGTTTTTTCTCAGTCATTGCAGTACCTCATGAATTTACAGGCCACTGTAACTATCCAAACAATCCTTCTCTGCTCATTCCCAAGGAAGTAGGTCATGTATCGAGCACATGACTAACTAATGAAGATAAATATATCATTTAAAAACAAACATTTGCAATCATAAAAAATCCAACTCTAATTCAACCTAATAGTCCGGGTGTTGTGGTCTTTAGACTTCCTCTTTAGCTATTGTCTTGACTACCATCCCTACAGTGGTAAATTGGTAATAACGCTTTTCTACAAATTAACTACTGAGTCATTTGAAAAAGAGAAAGAGCATCATTCACCCATTTTTTTATCAGTGATTTACAATCCCAATTCTTGTTTTTCATCCAAATTTTTCATGAATAATCCTTCAAATGCAAATCTAGTTTATTTCTTCAATTTCTCTTTGGCAGTGAGTTGGAGGAAAATAATGCAATTTTAATTTAATCAATTAGTGAAAAGTTGAGATGAAACTAGAAAATCCATGGGACTCAATAACAACCACAAAATGATATCTTATAACTCTGTGTCATCATTGTCGTTTATATGGCATATATGATTTTCTTTTCTAACTATCAATCTTTTTGATTTGCTTGAAGGAACATTATAAAAATAAGGAGATTTGTGGCTTTTATCCTTCTTTAAGCTAAGTTAGTGGATGAAATATAAATTCACATTTTCAAATGATAACTTTTTTTAATTCGAAATTTAATTATGTTTTTAAATATTGCAAATATTTATCTCACTATTTTAAGCATAATCTTATTTGGTTGTTTATTTAGATTTTTTAAAAAAAATTTAATATATAATCACAAATAATCCTTCAAAGTTAGAACTAGCTTGTTTTTGCAATCTCTCTTTAGCATTCAATTTGCAGAAGATGCTAAACCCGACTTCTTTCCCCAAAGAGTTGATTATCAAGGCAAACGCATAAGGGGATTAGAAAATTTTGGAATGTAGCTTTAGTCCATTTGATAATTTCAAAAGGGGAAGACGTGATCGGGTTCTATCAAGGAGGATAGAGGGAACACACTTCTAATTCACCCAACTAAATGATTTGACTTAAGAAGGTGTTTATGAAGATGAAGATTAGTTATTTAAAGGCATGGATAAGCGCTGCAATGACAAATGAAAAAATTTGTCTAAAATAGGCTTGAGGAAATGAGAGGAAAGATGGCGATTGAAGAAATTAGAATGAGATTGCATAAGTCTCAGAAGTTGATGTGATTTAATTGAAGGTCGAAGCTTAGATTTCATACAAACAAGAAAACCAAATCAAAGTGTAAAGAAAGGACTCATCAAAGATTTGTTTTGGGAGAAAGAGGAAGACCTTTGTAGAATAATCCACAACAACAACTTTTTGATTTATAAAGACAATTCAATACCTTCACCCAAAGTAGTTGAATGCCCAAAGAGAAATGACTAAGAACCCTAAGAAGAATTCTAAGAACACTCTCAAAAGATCAAGTTTGATCTTGGTTTGGAATGTTTCCAAAGGAAATTTCTGTTTTTGTCCAAGTTGTTTGTCAATAGCTAATTTCTATTACAAATGAGGTTCTATTTATAGTAGAAGAAGTGGAAACCCTAAACAAAGATCTAAACAAGTCTTCCAAGAGGTCAAATACCAAAAATAATTGAAGGAAAACAAGTGGAAATCGGGCTGTCATCGCATTTGGTGATCAGCTTTTCTCCCTGTTCGGCGTCGGCTCCAACTGTAGCAGCACCAGATGGCAAACCGGATTGCTATTGGAATTTTCTAATGAGCATTCGCCTCACATGTCAGGTTCCGAATTGATCACTGCTGAGGGCCGGACGACCTCTATTTTGGTCATTCGACAATCCTTCGTGCTATCTCTGTGCCAGCTTTGTTTTGGCTTGTGTCATCTTCATTCCAAGCCTTTTCCACTCAATTCCTTGGACGTTGAAGCCTTGATTCTCACTTAGAACTCCTTCTTCAAGTCCTTGAATCTTCCACAAGTTGTACCCCTTCATGGCTTGTTCTTTATCGAATTTAATCTCTTGGAAAGAGGCTTCAAAGTCAAGCAATTCTTCTCTTTCATACTTGTACTTGAAATACAAGTCTTTGTAATCAGTCTTCGTATCGTTCATTTTTAGTAAAGTCTTGACTTGAAAGCTTCCATAGGTTCTCAAACATGAAGAATAAGTCTTTATGAGTACATTTTCTTCCATGAATTCTTTCTTCCTTGAACTTTTGCATATATGACAGAGATATGCTTGCTCCTTGATCCCTATCATTCCCCCTCACCTCAAGAGGATTCGTCCTCGAATCTCGAAGTCCTACATAGAAAAGAGAATGATCACTAATATGGATTGAAGAATCAAAAGTATACTTACCACTTGTTTTCAAGTTATTCTTCATGGAAGTTATAACTTGACAATGCCTTACCATACCCTTCTTTAATGGTGTTGGTCTCTCCTTCATTGATATGTATTCCATTTCCACTACAAGAAACTCATTAGAAGAAAGAATGTACACAAGGAATACAATCTCATTAAGGTAACAAAGAAACAAAATTCTATCATTCAAAGCTCCTATCGTAACTCCCAGTGGTTGATGTCCCCATAAAGCATGTCATAAAAGTTCTCTAAACCTTGAATTCAATGACGTTGAGCTCAAGAAACAATCCTTTAACTTAGCATTTACATGCCCTCCATCAAAATCATCAAACATGTCTGTGAAATGAATAAGAAAAGAGCCCTCGCATATGCTAGGATTCAAACTTTCATCAAGATAGATAGCATTATGCTCTTCTAAAAACATGAGATATTTCCTAAATTTTCAAAATCTCAACATATCTCTATTCTTGGCACAAGACTCAAACCGTAACATCATGTAGTTCCACAAATCATGCCAAGTAGAGATTAAGCACAAAGCAAACTCATTGATTTCATCCTCATATAGCTCAACTTCATTATAGATCAACTTCTCATCATAAATAATCTTTTCACAAGATATAAACAAGAATGCTTCCACTATCTTGGAATTCTTTTTCATATGTAATCCTAAGATGTGCTTTTTAAACAAGACATTCAAGGTTCTAGGACTTACATATCTCATCAAATCAACTTCAAGATTCAACAATTCAAAGACATCATGCTTGGAACAATCAAAAACATATAAGATACCAATTCTAAGCATATTAACATGAACATCATAAACTTTGAATCTAAGAATCTCAAGAAAATATGGCATCCAAGCATTCATGTTGTTAGATAAATCTTGCAACTTAAAAATTTCAACTAAAGTCAACCTCTCAACATGACATGCATCATCATCAATCTCCAACAAGCAATTATCATCAATAAGAATGAATTTTTCTCTCATATGAATCACAATAGAGTGCATCTCAAACAAGCTGAAAAAGAATTTAGAGTCAACAATGAGGATGCACACTAGACCAAAAAGATATAAATTGTTATCATCAACAGTCATAGCATCAAAGATCCATAAAACTCTGTCATCCAAGACAAACTTTGAAATTCCATTCATGTGTGACTCAAAGATATACTTCAACAAGAAATTCAAGTAATTCCATTCACAAGAAGGTATCTCCAAGTGGTTTCTACGAAACTCAATAGCCAACAAGTTATACATAGAATTCATAAGCATAAACAAAACATGTTCTCCAATCAAAGAATTAATATGCTCATATAATTCACCATATATAATTTGACTAGAAACGTTAAGCACATAATCACAAGCATGCTCATCCACAAATGATTCCCTATCGAGCTTAAGATCTAACATTTCATTCAAAATTCTCTTAGAGATACACAACTTCCTTCCACATGCATGAATTTCATTTCTAGAACCACATTCAATCACATATGACTACTTCACAAACTCAAAATCCATGAAAGCTTTAAAAAGACTTATAGAAGTATAAAACTTACTTTCTCTAAACAAGGAATCATTATGCTCATGAATTTCAACAATAGCATGTTGGTTATGAACATCATAAGCATTTCCACAATTACACTTAATCATAGGAAAATTATTTTTATGCTCACAATCCAACAATCTATCACCAAGTGTAGAGATTAAAGTGTACCACTTTAACACCTCACTCATTACCATGTTGTCCTTGACTTCATTCAACTTGATTATGCCTTCAAAGTCTTGCAACCTAGACATGGAAACACTAGAAAAAGAATGGTCAATGTTAGAAGTAGGAATATAAATCTCTTTGTTCCTCACTAAGGCACTCTTATTCTCTCTTTCTTTTTCATATGAACTCTCTTTTTCTTCTCTCATCTCCTTTCTTTCAATTTCATTCTTTTCTTCTGTCGATCTCTTTTTCTTCCTCAGGCTCACTCTCATTTTTCATCTCCTGTTGCCCCTCAAAATCTTTTTCAATCTCATGCTCTCCTTTTTCTATTCTCTCTTGTTCTTTTTTCTCTCTCATTTTTCACATTGGGAACTTCTTCTTTTACAATTGGAATCTCTTCCTTCACTTCATGGGACTCTTGTACTTGCTTATTTCCAACAATTTCTTGAAGACATAATTCACCATGGATAGCCTCTACCTCTTGCTCCTTAGGACTAGACACCCTTTCTTTTGACAAAGCTTCTAGCACTTAAGTTGGTGAAGGAGTTTCATAGATTGAACTCCCATTACATTGTTCATAGGAGGATTTCTTTCTCTTCAAGCATCTTTCAAATCGCTTAGCATGGTATACGATCTCCTCAAGACATGAATATTAGTATTTCCGAATTAGTTCACCAATCTCCCTATTCAAGCCATTGAAGAATCTAATCATTTTAGCCTCTTCACTCTCTTCGACATTGACTTTCCTCAATGCTCTTTCAGTCTCCTCATGATACTCTTTTACACTCTTGGAGCCTTGAGTAAGAGTGCTTAATTCCTCATCTTCATAGAGGTGACTTATCAGAAATCTCTCCCTCATTCTAGTTTTCAAGTCTTTCCATGTAGAAATGGTTGGCTCCCATTTATCAATGGCTATCCTCATTGTTCTCATTTGCAATTGATTCCAATAGGTTAAAGCATAGTCTTTAAGGCTCTCAACAATCAATTTCATCTTCTCTTCTTCCAAGTTGTCATGATTGTTAAGCACACATTCCACTGCCCACTCCCAAGTAAGATAAGATTTAGGATCATTCAAACCATGGAAAGGTGGAATGGTCATATAATGGCTCTCAACACCTCTTTCATATCCTCTTTCCTTCCCATATCTCCTTGGCCACTATTCGTTGTCAAAGTAGTCTTCATCATAGTACATCACATGTTCATATTTCCTTCTAGATGGATTCACTTGATAATTTCTTCTATCAGCTCCTCTATGTGATGTATACTCCTTAGAAGAACTTTGTAGCGATTCTCCTCCTCTAGTCATGATTTTCCTACAAAGAAAAACAAGAAAAATAGGGGAATATTGAACCTCACTTGTCACTCATGTACCACCCCTTCCAGTGGCTCTTTCTTGCTCTATTGATCTCACCCCTAATGCCTTTTTCCACTCTAATTCCTCTTTCAAGTTCTCACTCAACTCACAAAAGGAATTGCAAATCACTTAGGAAAGAATACCAAAATGATCCTCACTTAGGAAAGAATACCAAAATGATCCACACAAATCAAGTGGTTGATCAATTGATGATCTTCAAATAAGAGTCAAGAAAGTAGAGATTCAAAGATTTAAGGTCAACCAATTCAATACGAATGAACAATCACTTGGAATTCAAAGAAATTTTCAAGGAGGCATATCATCAAACACCTAGAGGGCAATAAAAATTTGAACCAATTTGTCAATGCATTCAACAAACTCAATTCCCTTGATTTCAAACTAGATAGATATTAGGCAAATCAATCACAATAGAACTTCAATTCAACTTCAACCTAATCAATTCAATAGGATTAAACAAGTAATCTCACAATTTCTTTCAAATTTGGCACTTTCTTTCTTTCCTTTTGTGCAGAAATTTTTGTGCTCTTTTCTCCTCATTTTTTTTTTTTTTTAAATTTTCAAGAACAATCTTCTTCTTTTCTTTTTTTCCCTTTTTTTTTTTTAATGTAAAGATAGATGAACACTCAACAAATGGAACTTAACCCTAGCTTTGTCTTAGGTTTAACTCCAACAATCACAAAGATTCACAAGAGAATACTAGGATAGATGTAAAAGGAACAAAACAACAAACACATACAAGACCATATGAATTTCAAAGAAAGATATGATCTTAGCACTTAAAAACAAAGAAAGCAAATAAGATAGTCAAACCTTTGATGATAACCAAGCTCTTATACCAAAAGATGATGTGATTTCCTTGAAGGTTGAAGCTTAGATTTCACACAAACAATAAAACCAAATCAAAGTGTTAAGAAAGGACTCATCAAAGATTTGTTTTGGGAGAAATAGGAAGACCTTTGTAGAGTAATCCACAACAATCAACCTTTTGATTTATAAATACAATTCAATACCTTCATCCAAAGTAGTTGAATGCCCAAAGAGAAATGACTCATAACCCTAAGAAGAATTCTAAGAACACTCTCAAAAGATCAAGCTTGATCTTGGTTTGGAATGTTTCCATAGGAAATTTCTGTTTTTGTCTGAGTTGTTTGTCAATAGCTAATTTCTATTACGAATGAGGTTCTATTTATAGTAGAAGAAGTGGAAACCCTAAACAAAGCTCTAAACAAGTCTTCCAAGAGGTCAAATACCGAAAATAATTGAAGGAAAACAAGTGGAAGTCGGGTTGTCATCGCATTTGGTGCCTAGCTTTTCTCCCTGCCCGACGTCGGCTCCTGCTGCAGCAGCATCGGATGGCAAACTGGTTTGCTACTGGAATTTTCTAGTGAGCATCCAGCTCACACATCAGGTGCCGGATTGATCACTGCTAAGGGCCAGATGGCCTCTGTTTTGGTCATTCGACTCTTCTTCGTGCCATCTCTGCGCCAGCTTTATTTTGTCTTATGTCATCTTCATTCCAAGTCTTTTCCACTAGATTCCTCGGACATTAAAGCCTTGATTCTCACTTCGAACTAATTCTTCAAGTCTTTGAATCTTCCACAAGTTGTACTCCTTCATGGCCTGTTCTTTATCGAATTTAATCTCTTGGAAAAAGGCTTAAAAGTCAAGCAATTCTTCTTTTTCATACTTGTACTTGAAATACAAGTCTTTGTAACCAGTCTTCAAGTCTTCATTTTTAGTAAAGTCTTGACTTGAAAGATTCCATGGTCTCTCAAACATGAAGAATAAGTCTTTATGAGTACATTTTCTTCCATGAATTCTTTCTTCCTTGAACTTTTCCATATATGACTTCCTTGACAATTCCATTAGAGATATGTTTGCTCCTTGATCCCTATCAAGACTACATGAGTAATATATTAGCAATTCTTAAAAATTTACAGAGGAAGTTTTATCTTGCTCCATACCATTGCTTGAAGCTTTGATTTGTCTTTATTGATAAATTTGATTTTAGAAAAAGAAGAAAAGAAAAGTATTCTAAAATTTGAATTAGAGTTGGATTCATGATAACTAATGGATTGTTAATTTTTTTAATGTTTTTTTTTTAAAATGACATATCATCCCTCATTAGTTAGTCATGTGTGCATGACATGTGACCTACTTTGCCTTTTGAATGATTGTTTGGACGCTTATGGTGACTCGTAAATTCATGATGGACTATAATGATTAGGAAAAAAATATATGAGATTATTACATATTTTGGTCCAAATAGATAAAAAAATATATTTTTTAAAATGATATATTTACCCTCATTAGTTAGTTGCATGCTATGCATGTGACCTGCTCCACCTTGAAAATAGCTAGAGAAAAGTTGTTTAGACTATGATGACTACCTATAAATTCACGAGGAATTGCAAAAGACGAGAAAGAACATGCATAATTATTATAAAATTTGACACAAATAGTTGAAAAAATAGGTGAAAAATTATCTTTTAATAATAACTTAAAATAAAATATTTGTGTTGATCAATTAAAATAAAATATTGGAATGACCTGTTGTTCGTGTGGCCGCCAACAAGGACCCCATGGGCTGCGGCCACCCTAAGCCGATTCTTCCTATCCTCGCATCAGCTTCTAAGGCTCATCTTATATATATTTTATATGAATGAATGTAAAATAAATAATATGGTTCCACACTTGGACTCTCACATTCCAAGAAAACATGAACATCGTTCTACCAAGCGTCCAGGTCCACTAGGGTGACCCAAAGGAAGCGTCTCTTTCAAAACCGCAAAAGCCACTTAAGTTTTTGCCTTCTCAGGATCCCCAAAGCTGAGTGAAGAAACTTGAAAACCAAATTCCAACCCAACGAACAAAAGAACAATATCAACTTGACAACCACTTTCCTTATATATAAATTAATTGTTATTTTCCTATTAGAATTGAAGAACAAAATCCATTCTGTTCATTTCTGTTAACTTTTCAAGAATCATGGCTCTGGTGAGTAAGCTTTCTTCTTTTCCTTCTGCAAGAACCCAATTTGGAAAAGCCAATTCTTTTGTTATTAATCCAATCCGTTCCGTCCAATGCAATTCAAAATCACATTGCGCTTCGCCCTTCACTGAGAAGCATTCTGCTGAGAGGTATCACAGGGACAGTTGGCTTTACAAGAGTAATTTTGTGGAGTCATCATTTTCCCAACTTCCATCTGATTCTAACTCCATTAGAGACTATGACATAGCTTTGCAGTTGCCGGAGCTGAAGAAATTGCTGCTAGTGTTGAAGGAAAAAAGAGAAAGTGTAGGTGGGAATAAACAGAGAGGACCCGGGAATGTTTTCTTGGTGGGAACAGGACCTGGGGATCCTGAACTTTTAACACTCAAGGCCCTCAGACTAATTCAAAATGCTGATCTTTTGTTGTACGATAGACTAGTTTCTAATGATGTGTTAGAATTGGTAAGCCCTAATGCTAGACTTCTCTATGTTGGCAAGACTGCAGGATATCATAGCCGAACTCAGGTTAGTCCATTGACCCTTTTGTTAAATATAAATAGTTTCTTCTAGTTTTTGTGGGTGATTTCAGTTAATATAATGCATGCTAATCATGAATCTTAAGCTGGGATGTTTGGGTCATCTTTTAAGGAGTTGAAACTCTAGTCAGTTTATCTGTGGGTGTGTGTTTCTGCTTGTGCATTGTCTTGAATTGAGAGTCAGAATATGCATCAGTTCATCATTTGGCATATCGGATGAGAACTAGAATGTGGATATGCTTGATTCAACTCAAGTTGAAATCCTAAATACCTTATTCAGTCTCTGATGGATATTTTCTTCTAGATGCATTTCATCAAATCTTCTATCATCAATACTGAGCCTATTGTTGATTGTTGTTCTTGAAAAGCTGCTCGGAATTTGGATATATGAGTTAATCGTCTGTTTGTAGAGGGTAGAATGAATATATTGTGAAAGTTCCCATTAATTTCCTGAGAGAATTTCCAAAGAGAAAGTTGAGCATGCAGCATTGAATTGCATGTGGTAACATTTTTCTTTTTTTCTCCATATGGGGAGGTGGGTTGAATGAGCAGTGGCACATATCATTCTCTAGAGACAACAAGATTGATTATAGTCATGCTTGATTGTTGCAAAGATGGGAACTGCTCTTTGATAAACATACTAGTGATAAACTAGAAGGGTTTTCTTTTTGACATTTTGAAGTTTCTAAATGTGTAGAAAGTTCCTTTGAAAGGAAAAAGTACTAACTTCTTAGGATATTTTTCAGGAGGAAATTCATGAGTTACTCTTAAGTTTTGCTGAAGTTGGAGCCACAGTTGTAAGACTGAAAGGCGGTGATCCACTGGTAATGTATTGTTTACACATTTTTCTGGTTTTTGTAAACATCAGTTGTGTAGCAATGTTATTTTTACTGCCTTGTTAATGGATTGAGATTAGCTGCTTAGAGTTACATGTTGAATTCATAGGTATTTGGTAGAGGTGGAGAAGAGATGGATTTCCTACAACGACAAGGAGTGGAGGTGAAAGTTGTTCCAGGTATTCAATCCATATATGCAGTTGTTCTTTTACTTCTTGATTGTGTTTCTTTGTATAGTTATCTTTTAGAAATTTTTGTCAGGTTTTTTCCTGATAACTTGCATCATGGGTCACTTTTCCACTATGTTTAAATGAAAAGCTAGTGGACAAGGAAAGATTTTTGGGAAAGAAGAAAGAAGAATTTTGCTAAATATTTCTGTTTGTGTGTGCACGGAACAATTGGCTTGTTCCAATTTTTGTAGAAAGAGATGCACATGAGTAGAATGATTGGGATCTCTGCCAACCCTTTTCCCTACCATCATCTCAAATGTATGAGAAAGTTAAGAGGGGAAAAATCTCTTCTTGTTTGCAAGGGTGGCAAATTTTCCCCTTCCCTGAACCATTTCTCCAACAGGACTAATTGCATAGTGAAGTAAAAACACCCATAAAAATTATTCTTTTCTTCTTATCCTTGTTAGTAGAGAAATAAAGTACTACTTCCTCTGTCCAGAATTGAATATCCACATTTCTGTTTTGAGTTATCCGGAAATAAATGTCTAATTTCCTAAACTAGTTAAAAATTTGTTAAGAAATTGATATTGTTAATTATAAAATGAACTAAATCAACTAATTTTTCTTAAAATTTGTGTAAGTTAAACTGAGACATTCAATTATGGATGGAGGGAGTATTTCTTATCTCCAAAACTCTTAAGAAGATCTGTTTCTGTTCATCTCAGAATTTTCTTGTAAATACAAACATTAGATACTGTTAGTACAACTTTTAGAAACTACTAAGAGATGCAGGGAAATTGAATCAAAGTACATTTCAAGGAAAACAGGGAAGCAATCATGACTTGCAAGACAGCCCAATAGGTTTAAATGCTTCATATGGAATTTGTTAAAGGAAAGGAACTTAATGAAAATGAATGTTTGTGAATACCTAATAAAAGATTACTTGCAGGCCTCATTGACGTGAACTGTCATGTAACATCACTTATTTCATCATATAAGTTTTAGCGAATGTCCCCTGCTTTCATGTAACTGACTCTTTTTGCAGAAAAAACGTTTCATTTCATATAACCAAGTACATAAATGGATCAAGTTTATTCTAATTCTGCTTGTTCTTTTGCAGGAATAACTTCAGCTTCAGGAATAGCAGCTGAGCTTGGAATTCCGTTGACTCATCGAGGTGTTGCAAATAGTGTGAGATTTCTTACTGGCCATTCAAGAAAAGGAGGAACAGACCCTCTATTTGTAGCAGAGAATGCAGCTGATCGTGATTCGACATTAGTCGTTTACATGGGTTTGTCAACACTTCCTTCCCTTGCTTCAAAATTGATGCGCCATGGTCTGCCACCTAGTACACCAGCTGCTGCTGTTGAGCGGGGCACCACACCGCAGCAACGTGTGGTATGTGGAACTTCTTCACCTTATTATTATTTCAATTTTTAAGTACTACGTATGTGAATGGTAGTTGTAAGGAAGATTACATGAATATTGTAAAATATTCGATGCAGTATTTCTTGATGCATCGTGGAATGACCTCTGCACATCTTAGATGTCGTATGTGTTCAAATAACCAAACCTTAGTTTATGAATTAAAATATTCCCTAGGCCCAAAGATCAACTAGAAACAATTTGTGCCCATAACGCATTAGGTTATAACCAAAGTGTATTATTAATTGTTTGGGATCCTTGTTAGCAAATACATAAAAGATATACCACCATTTGTTTCAGTACCATTTTGCAGACAATGTAAAGAGTTGCTTCTGTTATTTCCATCCTTCATTTTCCAATCCCATTTGTAGTCCTCATATAATTTTAGAACCACATTTTGCACCATTTTGTTACGTATTGCTGTCTCTCCATGAATTGTACTATTTTCGTAATTGTTGTAGCAGTAGTGATGATGTTGTTACAGTTTCCTAGATACCCCTTATGCTCTGTGGAAACTTTCATTGCCACCTTTTTATATTCCAGCCATACTGATGCTTTGCTTCTTCAATTTCCTGTTCCTTTTCTGGCATAATATTGAATTATATACTTTTCTGGCATTTATATTCTAAGCATGTTATTGAAGGATACTAGAAAAACTATGCCTAAGCATGTAAACCAGTAAGAGTCCTCTGTTCAAGAGCTTGAATTGGTCCTTAAGGATGTGTGTATTCTTGAGCAGGCTTGATTCTCTTTGTTACTTCTCTTCCTAGAGCCACTCATGATGTCATTTACATGACCAAGAAGTTCTCTTCTAACATAAGTGTAACTAAAGCTATGACTCTGGCTTGTACTAAGGAAATTTAGAAATGCATTTTTTTGGCTTGATATGAGTTTATCCCCCATAATGCAGGTATTCGCAGAATTGAAAGATCTTGCAGATGAGATTTCATTGCACCAATTGGTATCACCTACGCTACTCATCATTGGCAAGGTTGTTGCACTTTCTCCACAGTGGCGAGTTCATTCTGGGGAGAGTACATCTCTGTCAGAGCCTAAAGAGACCTTCAGTGTATAGAATATTGCCCGCTAACTCCAGTTTGCAACAAACCATTAGCAGCCATAACTTTTCTGGTTGCTTGCTTGTTTCAGAATCTGTTTACTGCTCCACTAATATGGTTCCTCTTCAGGTTGGATTAATCAAATCTATACCGTTTCTGACTTCTCTCAAGAATTGACAATCAATTTCTGAATGATCTTCACAAGAAACTAAGGTCAGCAGAAACGGATTTTGTGGGATACTAATCTGGTCTTAAGACAACCTTATAAAGGGCCAAGCCCTTGCTACAGCATTCAACCACCTGGTTTGAAGGGGTGTACATGTTTTTCATTACCACCTGGGATACACGTATGCTGGGATTTTCTGTTGGGTTCAGTATTTCAACATAAACAGCAAAGTTAGTCCTCGTACTTAAAACTGGAGTATATGATTGTTTATTTATGCTGTAAAGTTCATTGATTAATTTTGCTAAATTTATCAAGAAATCTGCATTCTTTCACACCTTCAATCCCTGCATCTCAATGGTGTACTTTAAATTTTTCTTTTTCCCTCTTTTGGGTATTTTTCTTCACAGTTCATTCTCCTGATGAGTGATGACACAATAAGGGGAACTGAAATAAAATTCACTTGAACATTGGGTGCAAATATGTGTAACAATGGAGAAAAGTCCAGCTTCACCATTCCACACAGTCACGTAAAGACCTCCCTGAGATTTTGGATATTGAATCTGGAGACTTATGTCATCGTTTTATTATAAAACAGACTTCAAATTACACACCTAAATTGAAGTAGTTAACATGATTCTCTGATTCTAAATCTCAGTTTGTTTGTCAAACTTTTTGATGACCAAAGCTGAAGTCATGTAATTTAATTTTCAAATAATCTGAAATGCTGCTAATGAAAGGTCTCTCTCATGTTGACGGGAATCCCTTCGCCCTCAACACCCAGTTTGCCTATATTGGATCCTTCTGACTTATCTGACACATCATCCTCAACAGATGATTTTGAATTTTCTGATCTTCAAGCCTCTTTCGATTTCCTCATGATGAATCTTGAACCTAAGGTTGAAGAACGAAAGAAGAGCTGAATAGAATTTCTTTATCAACTTTCCAGAGTTACCCGTTCTCTATCTATCTTCTTATTTTTCTTACTTATTTTCAAACTGGAACGTATATCGAAGGTAGGAACGTGAAGAGTATGATCTACGGGATCAATGTCTTCATGAAATATTAGAGGCTACTGGTTTCTCTAATTACCTACAAACTACACGTATGTTCCTGTATTTAGTTCCTGTATTTATATTTTGGTATCAGAGCCATAAAAACGGTGTACTTTCTACAAACAGCTTCTTATTCTGATTAGTATAGACTTGTGCAATCTCTGTGATTAGTATGCTCTGAACTTACTGATTGCCACTTTGTTGGATCTTTCAGCCATAGTTCAACAGAAAACTCAGAGATCCCTGTCTAGAACACTGAACTTGAGGAACTTAGTTTTCAAATGCTTTTGAAAAACCATTTTTAAGATAACCGATTTGTTTGCCCATAGCCGAGGAAGGCGTCTTTGCAAACCCAGGTGTGAAAATTTGGTTTTCTGAAAACTTTTGGTGCTAATTCCAGGATGGCCTCCACCAGTTCCAATATTACAACCACCGTTCCCCGTGCTCTAAACCTACCTACCAGCTCCCTTACCAAGATTCCTAAGGTCTATGAGATTGATTATCTCACAGACTCCGATAAATATCCAGTCTCTTCCTATCCCCTTGTAAATCCTTACTCCATATATGATAAACCTAAGCGACCTTTTGGTCACAGCCTCCGACAGGTTTTTGGTCATACACAACCCTCTATTATACGAGACTATGTCCAGGCATCTTCATTTACATCACATCCACTCTCTGCCTCTCAATCCGAACAATATATTACCTTGAAATTTCCCGATACTATGCTATCCAAATGGCGTACTGAAGGTTTTTCCCATGTTCACATTGGTGCGGTCAAATTGGCCCTCACTCTACATGCTCGAAAAGGTCTACCCATGGTATCTCGAATCGCCCTTTTGGATGCTCGATTTCGGAAATACAAATATGCTGTTATCGGCACTGTTCAAACCACACTTAATGCCGGCACAGTATTCGTCACCCTTTTCCCCAACTTTACTTTGTGTCTTGATGACCCCTCACTACAAGACACTCTGAAGGTCCAGATCCAGATTAGTGGCCCCGAACTTTCCAACACATTTGTGGCCACACTTCACCACTAGTTGGCTTATCGCCTCCAAAATCACTCCATTGACCTTCCCTTTCCTGAACATCTCCAGAATGGTGAATCACTATTCCTATCTGTTGATTCTCCATCCACTCCACAATGTACTTTTGTTCCCCGCCAAATTCCCAGAGAAGACTTAGAACTCCTGTTACCCACAACCTGGATTACCAACTTTGAAACTCATATGGCATCATCTCAACCACCAGCTGTATTGCAAAAAACAAACCCACAGATGCTCCCACAGCTTGATGGTTCAGTCAAAGTTGTATTCCCAGGTCGTCCAAACTCCAGCTCAATAATCTTTCCTACTGAGTTGTCCATCATCTCGATTCCACCTCCAGGACATTCCCAAAGAGCCTTACGTGCTCGATTTGAAGCTGGTGACCCGACGGTTGATCTCCTCGGTGAACCTAGTGGTCGAAATTTTGACTACTACGTGACATACACTCCCACACCATCTTACATACCTGCTCCTCCCACTGGATGGGATGATTTAGATCCTCTTCCTCCTTGTACACCACCCCCTAATACAGATCCACCGGATCCTCCTCTTCCATTCAATATGATGGGACGATCCTCTTCATCACCGCCTTCAACATCAACCTCATATGACACGGAGTTTCCTCCTTTGACCCCTTTTGAGAAGGATCAGATGCATCATGCATGGAAAATCAAGACTTCCACCTCAATGGATTCTCAAGGACAGGTAAAGCCCATTTCAGCGGCGAAAACTACTATCAATTGGCAGAATGAAAATGCAGTGGCCCAAAACCAGATGTTAGGCTAGATTCTTCAGACCCAACACCAGGTCCAAACTCAATTGGCCCAACAAAATACCCAGACCACTCAACTCCTATCTCTCATATCTGATGTCCGAACCAAGATAGAAAACCTCCACCGGACACTTACCTATTTGGTTAAATTTACCACTGAATGGTCTCCTCAAATGGCCCAGATGCAAAAGGAAAAGGCTTTCCTTCAAGCCCAATTATCCAGCCTTGAAGCCCAATACACTTCACTGTCCAAAACACCTCCTGATCCATTTCTGTTCCATACACAGGGAATACTAGAACAAGCAGCCTCCATAGGCATGCATATTCCAGAGAGTAGAGTAATCATAATTTAAACCCTTTGAACGTTAAACTCTAAACAGGGAGTTTGGAACATGCACAGCAGCAGAAGCACTGCAGATAATTACCATTTTCAACCAAAGCTTAATGAAATGGCTCCACTCTGCATATACTCCTTTCCCAACAATAGCTAAGCATTCAACCTTCTCGCTGCACCTCCGCCCCATCAAGGAAAAAAGAAATAGGTTAATAGAGACGTTTCATGAACCATAGGATTTTATCTCCAGGGACAGTTTTCAGTGTACCAACAAATCATAAACTGTGGTAGAATACTCAACTTCCTTTATATTTTATATACATTTATTTGGGGCGTTATACATTAACAGTAAAGAATGAATTGAATTAAAGAAACTAATATTTGTGTTTCCTACAAGAACAATCTATCTAGACTACCTTCTTGATTTCTAAAGAATATTATATACAGAAAAGGTAGGGGAACAAACGAAAGAATGAAGATATATCATGTGGGTACTCTTGCATTAAGGTGATCATATGTAGGTATGGAAATGCATATCCATATTTGAAATTCTGCAGATCAAAAGCCCCTGCATGGAAAAAACCAGCCGCATACTGCTGTACCCTGAGAAGCTGTGATGTCGGAACCCTTTCCAGCCCTCAAGAGGCTTCAAAATCCCAAGTGTTGACCCAACTGCCTCCCTTTTCTCACCTTCCTGGTAGATTACTGTGTTTAGTTACCTGACTGAATGAGTCTGTGCTATTGCACATGCACTCGGGGACAGGATATTTTGTCACATCTCTTCCCGCTTTGCTCGTTCTCAGTTCTGGCTGCCCCATTGATTCTTGGTGCAAATCCAGAATAATTCTATTAAATTCTGCTTCAGGGAGAGAAGGGTTCATGAAGTGCTGGATCATCTGCCTTTTATTTGGAGTAATAGTCTTTTTGTGCCCTGCATAGGCCCTGTGTCCCTGTACCAAGAAAAAATGAAACTAGGACTAAGAGAATGAAATGAAGGTCCTACAAAATAATAGATGGTTTATTTTCTCTAAGTGACAGGAATATTTGCAATACCTGAAGAGCATGGCCCATATTTCCACCATGAGATGGCATGAAGACATCACTGTTCTCAGAAACTATATAATCAATTGCAGCCATAAAAGAAGCTTTTTTGCTAAATGGCTCAAGCTCCTCAGGCAGAGCAAGGTCTTCTTTGTTGTAAAAATTTGGAAATTCTTTGGTTAACGGCTCCAATGCCTCTTTACCACCCAAAGGATTTCCTCCTGCCCAATAGATTCTGGTAGATTTTGGAGCACCAAGAGCTTTAAGTAAGCTGGCAAAACAGAAAAATTTTCATAAGCTAGGACCACATTTCAAGAGACATTTGAGAATCAATACTAAAATAAAATACAGAAATATTCTCGAATCCTTACCGTGCCACCTCCATGGCATTTAAAGGGCATAGACCTGCAAGCTTTCTTTCATGGTATGTCATGTTTGATCTTGAGGTTAAGAGTTCTGGCCTTTGCTTCCTCTCATTGTTTATCATCTCATCATACTCAGGGCTTAAACCAGGAAGACAACCAGTTCTTACCCACACATCCTTTTCCATCCGCAAATGAAGAGCAAGATAAGGTCCCTTGCTTCTCATGCGCTGTGTCAACTTATTACCGAGTTCTAAAATTGGAGGTGCAAACCTCAATGCATGGAAAGCCACCTACAGATGAAATCAGGTGTCAATAAGAAGGCTATCACAAATCAACCGAATTGACAGAGATATAAACATAGATCATGCAGAAACAGTTGGAGCCAAGGCTTTGTCAAGCATCCTCTCTTTTTGCTTGAGTAATTTTCGGACCAAGGATCAGGACTTTAGTTATAAATGTATTGGATTAAAGGAAATGAGGCTGAAAGAAGTTTAAAATCAAAACAAATTTTTTGGAAGCAAGGGTCCCAAATGTACCTTGCAGCGAAGCTTCTGAAGATCAGAAGGAAGATCCTTAGAAAGTCTTGAATCCAGTCCCCGCAAAAGCAATACACCTTCCCTTCTAATCTGCAAGAAACAAAGAACTCCAATGAGCTCCAACTGGTACAAGAAGTGTCTGTATCCATTAACTTTGTTTTTGGAACTTGTGCAAAACAAGTTTGCAATCAAGCAACAGAGGCTTAAATACAAGACTAAGTATAAGAATCAACAAAGCTCATCCTTACTCAGCTATTATGTTTTTTCTAAGGGTTTAAGATGTCCACCACCAACTCAATGGGACAAAGCAAAGAGCGAATGCCCCAAAATCCTAGCAGCTGTTACCAGAGTGTTGGGGAATGAATCAAATGTGCACAACTAAAGAAACAAGAAACCCAGTTTTCCATAGAAGCCAGGGGAGAGAATTTTTCCAAACGAGTTCGAGGAAACTTTAACCTACCTAACATTTTACATAGACCAATATTCCTAATCAACGAACCAACCAAACAAATATCTGAAGTACGAGTGATGCACAGCAGTCCTGTCTCTTCTTACCCTTTTATGGTATCTTGAACGAATCCATTCAGGAGTCGCATGAAGTGGAGTTCGCTTCTCCTCCACTGGTCTTGTCATCACATGTGTAGACGGAAGTGATGACACAATATGCACATCGTCCTCCAAAACTTTCTTGAAGTGTTCCAAATCAAAAATATCAGAAAATTCACTGCAATAATCACCAACCAAAAAGAGGGAGGAACAAGAGAGAGTCAGCCATTTCACCAGAGTGATTCACTAATACTGCCTCCAATAAAAGGGGGCATGTGCAATTCAGATAAATTTTTTCTCAGGAAATGAACCAAACTCAATTGGTAGGATGCACAATCTTATATATTGTTGAATAAAATATGGATTGAAAAATCAAGAATACGGAACAGACCTTTCGTCACCCCAGATGACATTGACTTGCAAGATGGGGACAACAAGAGTAGCTCCAAGGATTCTTGCAATCACAACAGCGTCAACAATCTGATTCCTCTGCTGGTTCATTCCTCCGGCAACAACCACCATCAAATACTTAGTCCTGTCCTTGACAACGGCAGGACTTATCCGTTTGTACTCCCTCGTGAACTGCAAAGAGGGCTTATACCCCATGCCATCAGGCTGCTTCCAGAACACGCCGCTTTCATCAACATTCCCCACCAAACCATGATCCCCTATAACCAAGTTACCAAATTTCTCCTGTGTCGCCATAAGACTAAACTGGGAAGCTGAGAACCCATTAGTAATGATCGATTTTGATTGAGAGAAACCACAAGGGTAGGGCGTAAAAGGCTCGAGAGGATCAAAGCGGAGCCACATCTTCAACATCCCAAGAAAACCAAAGATAAAAAGGAAGAAAAGCCAGAATCTCGGGTTCCTGATCAAAAACCTGAACCTTGATGATACAGAGGATCCCGGGAGTTTCTTCTTGGGAGATATCAACAAAGACTCCAAGGAAGCAGAGGAGATTGAATTGATAATCTGGGATGGCACAGAAATGTAACATTGCTTTTTCTTGTTACTCTTTGAGACAGCCATTTTTCTTTTCACACAACTAGTTCTTGAGCTCTTCGGAGCAACAAACCAAAATCTCCCTTTAAACACAAAAAGCAAAGAAGAGATTTTTATTTCATTAGTTACTAGTATTTCAATTTTAAGTGCATTTTCGAATAGGGTTCTTCTTTGCGCTTGGAATTTGACTTGGGAGAGAAAGAGAGAGAAAGTGCGGGCGGCGGGAAGAACGCCAAGTCTGGGCAGCGGGATGAATGCGTGTTTGGTATTAGTAATAAAACGGAGAGAGTCAGAAAGGGCGTGAAATGTGTCAGAATGGCTTTGATTTTGAGGCTCTCCTCTCCAGTATTACTACTATATGTTATATTTATACAATACCCGGGTGTCTGTAATTTCTAAGTGGGAATCATTTTCTGTTTTTTAATTAATTTTTTTGAAAAAATTATTTTCTTTCTATTTCAAAATTTGAAATTGAAGAATGAGATCATGATGATGATGGAACAGAATGAGTTTGACAATTGACAACACGGAGATCCTATTGTTAATAGAATTTTTTATATATTTTTTTTTCTTTTTCCGGAGAATTGCATTTTAGTCCCTCAATAAGAATGTTTTAACCGGGGGGCGGGGGGGGTGGGGGTCACCCACTTACGCAGAGATGAATTAATGCCCTGGAAAAAAAGGGTCCTAAAATGACCACCATTCCCTTGCAGAGGAAAGCAAAGTGAATAACAAAAATTTAAAAAAATATATATTTAAGAGATAAATTCAAAATATATATTCTGAACATTATGTTTATAGATAATTTAACATAATAAATTAATAATCTCAAAATTTACCATAAAATATAAAATGAATAATTTTATTTTATTTATTTTGAACATTTTCTCCTCATTCATTGAATGCTTTTATTTATTGATTTAAAAAAAGAGAGAGAAAAAAAAAATATTTCCTCCATTCGAAAATAAATGTTTCATATTCTATTTTTAATTGTTTGGAATTGAATGTCTTATTTTATAAATTAATAAGTTTTTTTTTAAAAGTTGATAATTTAATTTATTAATAAATTAAATTAAAATACACATAAATTAAATTGGATTATTCAATTTCGGATAGAGGGAGTAAATGAGTGGAGCCTGCAACTCTGAGGATCACGTGACTGGGTCGTATATTTTCAATACTTTCTTGTATTCTTGTGTGTGTTCATTGTTTGGGAACCTTTAGGAAAATTTGTGCTCATGGAAGTTAACAAACTGAACACAGAGATAATTAGTCCTTTCTTCTAATTATATTATTATTTTTTATTTTGAATTCTTTATTTGAAAAAAGATATTTACATTGTATATTTTGAATTTTATTGTGATGGATTAAAGAAATGCTTGTTTAATCTTTTAACTCCACTATCTTCGCAGATGAGTCGATTAAAAAGGTCCATTGTCTCTTATTAATTTAATATATTTTATATATTAATAAAATAAAATATAATTTCATCAGCTACTTTTTCTCATTCTTGTATTTCCCCAAAAAAAATATACAAAATTGCTTATGAGTTTGGATTTTAATTTTCTCATTTCAATAATTTTTATCATCTACAACAATAGTAATAGCACCCGTAACATTCCTACAAATATGTTATAGAGAAGGAAAAATATTGGAGGAAGGCAAAGAAATAGTCCCATTTGTTGGGTTTCGTTTTGGCGTTTTATTGAGAGAGATGGGCTAAGTTGCATGTACCTCTTTGGACGTCCTGAGGTTTGTTTATGAAAAGGATAGTGGCAGTCTGGCAATGATGCTTTATTTTATAGGGAATTGACAAAGAATTTGCCAATGTTATTATCAATCTCGTAATAATGATAAAAAGCGAAACCAAAAAGCAGGAAAACCTTGTATTGATTAATACTCCTTCCGTCTGAAATTAATTCGTTCAGTTGATTTATATATATTTTTTAAAAAAATATTTGATTAAGTTAATTTTAATATTACAATATAAATTTTTTATCAAAAAAATTTATTTAAATTAAAAAATAAACATTTAATCTTAAATAATTAAGAATAAAAAAATAAAACATTTAATTAATTTATTATTCAATAGGATATTAATGAACTCGATGGCCCTTTCTCTTCTCTAGCTACCCAAAATAGCATCTGCATGGCTGTAAAGCAACCGTACCAAACTAAAATACACTTAATAAAAATTGACATGATCTTTTTGGTTCATATTTAAACGATTTTACTAATGCGCGTAATGTGCGCTCCAACCGTTATCGTAATAAAAATGTATGCTCCAACACTCATGCAGTCAAACAAGCGGAGCAACATTCAGTTACGGTAACAGTTGGAGCGCGCATTAAGGCGTGCTTCGGAGCACACCTTAACAAATTCGCATATTTAAATATTCTATATTTACTATATACTTTTTTAAAAAAAATTAGAAACATTATTAAAAAATAAATTATTTAATTTTAATATTTTACTGCAAAATATAAAAAACTGCTTAATTTTAAAAGAAGGAAGTGTTCTTATGAAAATATATATTTGATTTAATATATGAGAGCAGTAAATACGTTGAGTTTGTCATCTCCATTTTCTTTCCTTTGACCGATTCAACAACAATAATAAGCATATAAAATCAAGTACAGGTTGGTTGTTAAAATGTGGTGTTGTGCCTCGCGGTATTCAATTATTATTATTATTATTATTATTATTATTATTATTATCATAATTATGACTTTCTTAATTTATTCGATATCTCCTGCCAATTTCTATTCTATGAATTTAATTCTTGTAAAATTCACAACTCAACAACCATTCATTAGTTGATACCAATTGTAGATCCTCTCTCTCTTTATAATGTCCATAATTAAATATTAGTATTATTACAAATTAAATTTTTCTTGTTAAAAATCAAATAAATTTAAAATTTTCAATTAATTAGTTTATTCTTATTAATCACATTATTAAATTTTTACTTATATAGATAATAAGTGTGATAATTTTGTGCATTCTTTATCTTTTTGGAAAAGGATCAGCCGCCAACTCCATAAATGAGAGGATTGTGAAAAAAGAAAAAAACAAAAAAAGGAAGAAAAATAGAAAAACAAAAGGAGGAATTGGTGAGTAAGGTACGATTCCATTTCCATCTGAATACTACGCAATAAAACTACAAGAAGGGGGGAAAGAAATGCCAGCTGTCGAATAAAGAATGGGCAGAAATTTGTACCCATGTGAGGTGCCGCCATTCCACTACGCTCTGACAGTCTGACTCGACAGCCTGTGGGCTGTGGCCTCTTGTAGTGTCTTGCTTCCCACTATTTCTGTGTCTTTCAAAGCTCCACTGTCCGAGAGAGGCCAGCTGGCAACACCATTCTACACGCTGGAGCCTTGGCCTACGTGGATGATTGTGACCTCTCCCGTGGCTATCACTCCTTTTTTGAAAAAGAAAACTAGAAAATAGATAAAAATTCGATTTTTTATCCTCTTCCAAATTCAATATCTTGTTTTTTATGTAATAATAATAAATTTAATTCTTTAATTAAATGTTTACATAATAAAAAAGACAATTATGTATAATTTTAAATAGGGAAATTAGTCAATTTCATCCCTGCAGTTTTACCCTTAAAGATTTTTCTCTATCTTTATTATTTCAAAGCATTTTATAATCTGTATTATGGGGTTTCCGTTCATTTTTTCCATTAAATGTCCATTATTCAACGATAAAATAGGCTTTTAATATAGGAAAATTAGCCAACTTCATCCCTAAAATTTAATCCTAAAATCAATTTCATCCTTAAAGTTTCTTTTTTACCTTTATTGTTCCTAAACATTTCATGAAATATCATTATGGGATCTCTATCCATTTTAATCATTACTTTTCCATTTTATGAACAACATGCCTTTAGTCGGAAGCAAAAAAGATCTTTAACTTATTTCCTCCCAAAACCAAAATCACCTTTTGATATTTAATCATTTGAGTATTTAATCAAACATTTTCTTAAAGCTAAATACATCTTCAATATCCCAATACTCAATTGAATTAGTCATCCTCTCTATTCTCCCAATATGATTGATAAGGGTAGGTATATCCTTAACGCTAGAAGGTCTTCAAATAACACATTTTGCACTCATGATTATCTTTTAGATCTTTTTTCGTACTTTTAAGTGAGGTAGAGACATTCATAGTGGAAAGAAAAAATTTCACGATATGGGGAAGTGTTAAGAGCACTATTAGATAGGTATAGGATATATCAAGATGTGTATGATAATAAAAGAATCCGGATACAAGCCTAGACTAACAACTTGTTATCTTGGAAATTACGAAGTAACGGTTAAAATGAATAGAAATCTCATAATGACACATCGTAAAATGTTTTGAGATAATAAAGGTGAGAAAAAAAAAATTTAAGAATGAAATTGATTTTAATGTCAGACTTTAGGGATGAAATTGGCTAACCTCATGTTAAAAGTCTATTTTATCTCTAACTAATGGATGATTAACAGCAAAGATGGATAGAGACCCCATAATGTTTTGAGACAATAAAGGCAAAAAAAAAATCTTGATTATGAAACTAATTCTATGGTCAAATTTCAGGAATGAAATTGATTAATTTTAGTTTAAAATAAAATAAAATAAAACCTCAATTTTCCTTTAAAATAAAATAAAACTATTTGGTTTTAAACATATAATATAATCCTAAATATTGTGATCCATATTAAAAATTCTATCTCGTCTTCGTTAGAAAATGTTACACGTTTTTATAAGCCTGCCAAAACATTACGAACACAAGTTATTAAATCAATTATAGAAAATGAAACTTTAATTTTCAAAATAGATCCAATGTAAATTAAAAATGAGATTTTAATTTTGAATCGAAGGAGTAACATTTATACAACTTAAAAAATTTGTTTTGGGTTCATGCCACACAAATTAAAATTTGTAGTTTGTACAGCAGTTTGCTATAAAAGGTCAAAATTGAAAATTACATCCTACCTTAAATTAGAAAATTTATTGGTAATGACCTAACTATATGTGGAAATATATCACACTTAAAACAATAATATTATTAATTAAATTAAAAATTATGTTTATAATAATATAATATAATCAAAGTCAATTATTCAACAAACGTTAAAAAAATGCATGTATTAAAAAAGTTTACTCTTTTCCTCTCAAAAGAGGATAAAGTAACTAATCTCCAATAGTTTATACGGTTAGTTTGGTATTCGGATTCAATTAATAAATATAGGATTTGGATCCCACCCAATTATTCATTGGATCCAATCTACTTAGATCTGAATCCTGCCCAACAGGTTTCGAATTTTAAGTTGGATATACTTGACATATTTTCTATTTTTATTATATTTTGTCAAAAAAAATATATGATATTTACATATAAAAATAAAAAAAAAGTAAAATTTTAATAAGTTAAACAAAAACTTGAAGTTAAAGATGCTAGATAGTAAAATTAATATACACTTATCAATCAAATTCAAAATAATACTGATTTAATAGGTAAATAATAATTATTACAGATGTTAAAATGTCAAATTAATATATGTTTATCAATCAAATTTAAAATTATCAATCGATAGTAATTATTAAATAATAATTATAGCACTTACCGAGGAATATTTAAAATTTAATAGTCAAATAACAAAATTAATGTTGAAACAAAAATAGAAACATATGTATTATGTGTGTATATATAAAAAATATATTATATATAAGTATACTTAATCAGATTCAAAACTTTGTATATCATATCCAAACTCATATGAAAAATACTAATTCGGATTCGGGTCCGGATATAAAAATAAAAGTAACAGACTCGCTACAAATTGATCATATATGGATTCGAATCTAGGTATACCTTACCAATTGACAGCCTTATGTACCATTACAATCTTTAGTATCTAAACTTTAGTGTTGATTAGTTTTTTTTTCTTAATGTTTCATATATAATGTCTTTTTTTTTTAAGGTACTTAATAAAAAGATTTAAAATTCGATTAAATAATAACTTCATGTTATAATATATTTAATTTTCTTTTAGAAATTTAAGCAAATTTAGTCTTTCTTTATATACTTTGAAAAACACCAATGTGATCGACAAGTTCACCGACCAACAAGTTTGTCTTTATAGATAGTTCAATGGGTGGAATGATAAGTGAAAATATCAAAGGTTTAGAATATATATAATTTTTTGTTCAGAAGTGAAATTTTTTTTTTAATTTGTTATAAAAATTAAAGATTTATTTAATTTTAATCTCTGTTCAGAATTGAATATTCCATTATAACATATATGCATTTTAAGAAAAAAGTTTGATTTAATTTATTTCAACATTGTAATGTTATTTTCTTAATAAAAATTTAATTAATTTAGAAAATGAGACATTCAATTTCAAATAGTCTAAAATGAAAAATAAAACATTTAAGTGTGGATGGATGAAGTACAATATTATTATTATTATTATTAATGTAGTTAATATTGAGGTTTGTTTCCTTAAACTAAAGCATTGTTAATAAAAAACATTTAATATTTAAATATTAGGAATTGAAAATAAAGATACGTAGTTTCAAATGGTCATTTATTCTGTTAATGATAATGTTTGTTTCAAAGAATCATTTTCAACTAGTTATTCTTTTATTCGGGTTTGAGTCCTCAACTCGTCGCACACGTTAACACTTAGAAACCCAACTTATGCCGTAATGATGATTTTCTCTCAGACCGTGTGTGTGGGACCCACGGGACCTAGTCATCATTTCACTCGTGTGTGGAGGAGTATAGTAAGCTCATACAGCTACTTACGTGTTTGGTCATATACCAATTACTTGTTAATGAGAATTACGCGGTTCGTTTTTGTCTGTCCTTTGACAACTTTATCGATCTAATTTTTATAAAGACATTAGATATATGCTCATGCTATTCTAATGGAAAGACTTTATATTCGTAAAATATATATATATTTTTGTTAAATTTGACCCACTTAGGTGACTTCCTAGAGAAGTGCCCACCAAACGGAGCCGATTAAGTGGAAATTTACACCATGTCTTTGGGAGGAGTACGAAAAACATAGGAAGAATGCAACGGGCTGATGCAGGGATACTATTCTCGAGGTACTGGTTCGAGATTGGAATGGGTTCAAATTTGATTGGATGATTTGAAATGGGTCAACGAGCAAGATTCACCGCTATACCATGATCCAAGGCCTTTTTCGTCATCCGAAATCGTCTTGATGGAGTTTCGGACATTTTTATGTTTTTCGGGGTATTTTTGTAATTTCAATGTTTTTAATTTCCCATTAGGTTTAGGTTTTGTTTAGGGTTTTAGATATTTCGTTTGTCTTAGTTTTCTGAGCTTTTTGATTATTGATAATTTTCGACTTTAATAGTTTTTTCGAAAATCAGAGAGTTTTCACAAATTTCTAACTTTTCTTTTGTTTAGTTATTCTTTTCGATATTGCTCTTACATCAGTTGGTATCAGAGCATAGGTTGCTTGAATCAATGGCTGAACAGATTCGTGCTGGTGGTTGTGGATGACATCTTGTTGGAAGGGGACGTGGAGTCGTTCCTAAGGAAGATGAACCGCCTCGTCAACGAGACCTACAGGAAGTCGAAAACGAAAACGCAAAACAAAGAATTAGGATCTAAGACTTGAAGCGGCAACTAGCAAAGACGTGGTTGGATGGTCAGTCCGACACAGGGGAGGAATCGAAGGTTGAGTCCAACGATGAGGAGGAAGATGTCAACTCGTTTGCGATGTTGAACCAAGGGTGGCATAACTGACCGGAACGATAGGGCCAAAAACAATCTTCTGTCCAGAATTTTGACATGAAAATCGAGATTCCCGATTTTGAAGGTAGGGCACATCCTGATAAATTTATCGATTGGTTACTGTTGAGCGAATTTTCGATCTTTGAGATTTGATGGAAGAACAGAAGGTTAAGATCGTGGCGATTAAATTGAGAAAGCATGCTTCGATTTGGTGGGAGCATGTTAAGAAGCAGTGTGCCAGAGAAGGGAAGTCAAAAATTTCGACTTGGAAAAAGGAGAAGAAACTACTGCGAAAAAAGTTCTTGCCAACTCATTATGGGCAAGAGGCGTTTATTGAATACCATTCCATCAGGCAGCAAGATTTGTCAGTGGAGCTGTACATTGCGGAATTTGATCGGTTGTGCATGAGGTGAGCAAACGGTTTCGCAATTTTTGGCAGGTTTGAAGTTCAAGATTGCTAATGTGATTCAACTACAGCAATACTGGATGTATGAAGACGTTTGCAGATTGGCCTTGAAGGTTGAAGGGCAGCTTAGACGTAAGAGCAGCGGCTCAGGATCTAGGGTTCTAAATAGATTTCAGGACAACCCTAGAGGACAATCGTCTTTAGCGGCGGCGACGGTTGTGAGTAGATGAGACAAGGGTAAGTCGGTAGTCAAGGACGGATAGCATAGTGAAACTAGCAAAAAGGTAGCGACGGTGGCAGCCAAGTGTTGTTTTAAATGTCAGGGTATTGGACACTTTGCTGCGGACTGCTCAAACAGGCAATTCGTGACCCTCAGTGAGGAAGTCGTTGAGCTGATGTTTGATGAGCATAAAAGGGAACTTGATGACTCACAGAAGGAAGAGGACATTGTATATGCTGATTCGAGAGAGTCCCTTGTGATTCGGAGAGTGCTAAGTGTGGCGGTAGCAGAAGATGAGTCTTGTTGCGACATAATATCTTTTGTACTCGGTATATTATTCGAGGGAAGGTTTGCAACATGATCATTGATGGCGGTAGTTGCGAGAATGTGGTTTCCACGACGATGGTAGAAAAATTGGGTTTGGAAACAATTAAGAAACTGCAACCCTACAAATTATCATGGTTGAAGAAGGGCAATGATGTAAAAGTCAGCAAACCGTTGTTGCCTGGTTAGGTTTTCAATTGGAAAAAAAAATACGGACGAGGTCTAGTGTGATGTTGTTCCTATGGATGCTTGTCACATTTTGTTAGGGAGGCCGTGGTAGTATGATAGGAGGGCGACACATGACGAATTTTGAAACACATATTCCTTCAGCAATGATGGCAAGAATATCATATTGGGTCCTTCGGATTTGAGGAAGGAGGCATCAAGCAATTTGTTGTCTGGAGCGGAATTTCGTGGGGAGACTAGGAAGGCAACTGAATATTTTGCGTTGGTTGTTCTGGAATAAAATGCAAATCAGTCCGAGCTTCCTGAATAGATTAATCCATTACCGAATCATAGTCAGTTCAGTATGGGTGTGGAGGAACGTGCTAGACAAATCAAGGAGCTGCATTCTCAAGATTGAGCGAGGATTAAAGGGCGGAATTTACAGTCTAAGCAATGGATTGGTAAACGTCAGAGGAAGGTTGTGTTCAAGGAAGGCGACCTGGTTTGGATTCGATTGATAAATTAGAGATTTATGGCAGGAATATTTGGAAAATTGCAACCGCGTGCAGATGGGCCATTCAAGTTGTTGGAGCGGATTAATGACAATGCCTACAAAATTGACTTTCTAGGCAGCTACAATGTGTCAGGAGTTTTCAATGTTTGCTAATTTGTCACCTTACCAATCCGAAGACGAGGAAGATTTAGCCGTTGATGTAGCTGGTGAGGACGAGTTAGATTCGAGGGCGAATCTTTTTCTAACAGGGGAGGATGATGCTAGGGCATTATTCTCGAGGCACTGGTTCGAGTTTGGAATGGGCTCAAATTTGATTGGGAGACTCAGAAAGGGCCAACGAGCAAGACTCATTGCTATGCTATGATGCAAGGCCTTTTTCGACCATTCGAAGTCGTCTTAATGGAATTTTGAACTTTTTTATGTTTTTAGGGGTATTTTCATAATTTGATTTTTTAGGGGTATTTTCGATTAGGTTTAGGTTTCGTTTAGGATTTTAAATATTTCGTTTGTCTTAATTTTCGAAGCTTTTTTATTATTGATAATTTTTTATTTCGGTCGTTTTTTCGAAAACCAGAAAGTTTTCACATATTTCCAACTTTTCTTCTATTTAGTCATTCTTTTCTATATTATTCTTACATCACCAAATTAGGTCAATCTAGAGTCTCATCAAGTGGTGTTTGATGAAAGAGACGTTTCTTTACATGGGAGTTTCTAAATGAATTAAAGGAGACAATTCATGCGGAAACATTGCACACCACGTCCATGGCCTTGTTGACGAATGGCCGATGTTGGTTTGGATTTTTTCGAAGATTGGCAATGGCCCACGATGATAAGTTAGATGATGCTTTTTAACTCCAGCAAGAAGTTCTGTTTGATCTTTAAAAAAAAAAAAAAAAAAAATCCTTAAATTTCATCTTGTTCATTCTATTTTGTAGCATAGACTTGCCGAGTTCAAAGGGAGATTAGAGGGATTGTGGTCTCCACTCCTAAATTGTGGTTTTGCAAGTACTTTCTTTTATTAGGAATTAATCTTCAAAGAGTATTATTCTTCAGAAGAAGAGTAATTTCTTCATCTGAGTTTTGACTTTTTATTAACAATTTTTATAACAAATTATCGATCTTCACACATCATTTAGTTCTTGTGTTCTCTACAGTCAACTTTGACATTCATTTCTTGGAAGTTCAATTCTTTTTAAGAAAAGCTTACTCTGATGTATATATATACAACTCTTCAATTATTTGTTATTTGTAGCATCTTCCAAGTCTACTTTCCATGAATCTGATTGTTTGTGCTTCGTTTTGTCCTTTCCATTGGAATGGTATGTGGAACTCAAACATATGTCCCTTTCTATTTTGATTTATTGGGAGAGTTATAATTTATTTGTTATTTTTTTCAAGTTGGTTTACTTATTTCTGGTACTTGAAGGAAAAATATTTGTAAGTATTTATTTTCCTTTGCATATGTTTATTTTCCTTCCTTTTTTTCCCCCAGATATTTAGGTCTAATTAAATTAGAGAATAGCTGCATTGGATTTTTGATAATTACTATTTTTGCATTTGCAATATTTATGTCCTTTGGAATATGGTGGTTTATACTAATTTTATCCTCAACCCTCTTGATTTGACTTCTGGTTGTGGCAAATGTAGTGCTGAGATCATTAGACCTACATCATTATAAAGAATGTACTCTATATTCCTTTGACCTTATTTTGGATCAATGGTTTCTTTAATGCAATATATTTTCTTGAATTTTTGATCAATTGGTTTAAAGATCTCACGCTTTGATGGATCTTTTTTGAGAATTTTTTTGGCATCTCCTTGATAATGCCATGTATTCATCATTTAATTTAGTTATTTAATGATAATATTTAATTATCATTAAATATAATTTATGCATTTATTAATGGAGGAGGAAAAAAAAAAAGGAAAGAAAGAAGAAGAAGTAGAAGAGGTAGAATGATTTAGTATGATTGAGGATTTGAGATGATAAACTCAATGAACAATTATTGGTGCCACAGCCACATGAATTTTGCTAAGACAAGAGAACAAGGGAGGGTTAGCTTGCTACAAAAAAGTGCAAGTTTAGGGCCAACCCTTGCCTCAGGTTTTTGTCCTTTTCCTGTTTTCAATCGAAAGAATCAGGTCCACAACACATTTATGAAATTTCGGGAAAGGATGGGAATTT
>JAOXNR010000001.1:1487216-1526167 GCA_028571225.1 Parsonsia alboflavescens | reverse complement strand
TAATATTTAATCCATAAAAAAGGTGATGTTTTCTAGGTTTAATTCCTAATTTATCTAACATATTTACTTTAAATCCTACATAATTTGATAAAGAAAAATTTTCTTTTTGTATTTGTTTTAGCTTTTTCTTATCTATTAGTATAACTTGATTATATTATCCTGTATACTCTACAGAGTTATCTATTTGTTCTTGAGAGGAACTTGTTCCAATAATATCTAATTCATTCATCTATTTCAAAATCATTGATTCTAAATTTTCAAAATCATTTATTTGCATAAATTCGCCTCGTATTATCATTTCTTCAATATCGTCATCTATTTCTAGTTTCTTTTTATTTTTTCTCAAATTTCTTAAGGCATCTATTTGCATAGTGTTCAATCTCATGACAGTAGTAACATTTACAATCTTTTGGATTTTTGTTATCTCTTTTTCTAACATATGTGGGTTTGTTAGGCTTCCCATATCTTTTCTTTTTATAACATATAACTTTTTGTTTTATGAAGTATTTCTTTTTATAATATTTTCTCTTTTTATGTATCTTTTTTATCTTACCATAAAAGTAAGGTGAATCACATCCTATCATAATAGGCATCTTTGGATTATCACAACATAAAGATATCCGTTTCTTTAATCCTTTTGTTAATTTAACAAATATCGCATTTCCACACCATTCACTTAATTTATCTTTTAAATGTGCTATCCTTTTTTCTAAAGTATCTGCAGTATTGGATTATAAGTATTTATCAATTTCTTACCCCAAGGGTCAGGAATCTTTGCAAAAACAAAGGCAAATAAGTTTGTGTATCGGAAACTATATTATAAATGTGATAATAATAATCTTGAAAAACATATATATATATATATATATATATATATTTCACTGATATCACATAATTGTAATTTCAATAATGCAATCATATATTTATTAATGGTTCCCGGATCTTTTAGGAAGTTTCCTTCTCCAATAACCTCTAATCTTATAACTTCAGCAGCTTTAGAAATGTAATTGGCTATATTATGGTCTTCACCATCTATGTATCTTTTGGTTTCTTTTTCAATATTTTGCCAAAATCTAAGGACACTATTGACTAGAGTTCGTTCTAGAAATCCTTTAGTTATTTCAAAATCCATTTTATTAACAGAAACAGCTATCCGTAAAGACGGTTCCCATTTATCTATGGCTTCTTCAGTGTTTTTAACACAATCTAAATCCAAATAAATTCCAAATGGATTAATCAGTTCATTTTTAATATCCCCTAGAGGTGTTTTGTTCATTGTAGCCTGAACTCCTACATAACCTCTTGTAGACTTATCAAAACTGGTTCTTCTTATCGTAGGTTGACCACCACTAGTACTCGGTATATCATTTATGTTAGGGTTCCATTCAGTTTTCATTGCATAATTAGGCTTGATATTTATAAAATTATCTTCTTGAAGTGTTAAATCTCCAATCTGTGTAATTAAATTATCTACTTCAAAATTTTCATTTTCTAAATCTGAGTTTACCATTTTAGATTATTTCCATCATATCCTTATGGTATTTTCATTTTTTCTAAGTGCCTTTTAATCTAACTTTTATCTCCTATCATACTTTTTTTGGGGTTTTTATCAAGTTTTTCATTGAAATTTTTTAATTCTTTTAATATCTTCTCTCAAAAATAAATTATCATTTTTTATATTTTTGTTAAATCTTTTTTTATCTTAAATGGACTATCTTCTAATTTTTGGTACTTATCCATTTAAATGATCTTCTCTATAATCCTTAATTAGTTTTTTATGTTTCCTTATTAATTTAAGTTTAAATTTTACTTCAAAAATGATAAGTTCATCTATTTTTTCTTGAATTATTGAGGATGTTTCAGTAGGTAAGTTTAAAATAAGATAAATTGATCTAAACTCCCAATACCTTTGTTCTTGTTTACAATCTTTTATACTTCTGTTTAGGCTATTTATTTTAGCAAAAATCTTGTCACACACTTCACAATCCATTATTCAGATCTATATCCCTAACTACTGTTATCCACTGTTGGCTCAGTGTTTATGAACTGGTTAAAATCTATATTAGGAACTTCTTGGTCATTTTCCAAGTTTTCTGAATTTTTTGTACAAAATTTTCTAAATCATCTTCCTCACCCCCTTGAGTTGGGTATCGGTTGTGATCAGTAAATTAAATATCTAAATTTTCATCATGTACTTCTATATTTATCTCGACATTATCTATATTGAAACAAGCTCTGATACCTAAATAGGTCGTCGGAAATTGCCGATTCAAAATCATGATGTTCCTTATCATATTATTTTGTTTTAAAATCAATTATGTAACATGGTCATTTATTACTATTATATCTATGTCTATTATCATTTGTTAATTGTAGAAATAAAAAAGTTATAGTGTGGGTTCTTAAAATATTCATATCTCCCATAATAAAATTCCAGTTTGTAATAATATCTATGCTCGTTATAAGAGCTGGCTGCTATATTCCAATTATGACAAACCATGCTAAAATGTTTTCTATCATCTCGGATTAATATGGAAGCAATAGATTCCAATATATAGTTTGGTAATTTAGAAAAATCTCTTTCTTGTTCAGAAATCATATTTCTTTAAATTTAAAATTTTATGTTGACAGTATAGAAAATCTCGTGTTTCTTTCTTAATCTTTCCTTTATGTTTTTCTATAAAATCGTTGTAGTAATATGTCTGATGCAATTTATATGATTTTACAGCGTTATCCCAATTATGGCATATAAGCTGAAAAGATTGTCTATTGATGACGAATAATTTATCGATTATTAATTCCAAAATATCTGGGAGCCATCAATTCGATAATTGGTTTAGATAAGATTAGAGTTTACTGGAAGATATTAATGAAATATAGAATTATTTTATATAATTATCGATTATTAAAGATTTTATTTAATAATTATCCCATGCCTTGTTACTTGTCACGATCTAAAATTAATATTTTTTAAATTATATTTTTATCTATAAATATAATTTTTTATATTTGTAAAATTATATATATTATAAAATTTTTATATTTTTATATAAAATATATATAAGTCAATGAAGCTCTTATAATTTTTTATTTAAAAAGATAAATTTGAAATAAATAAGTCAGATAATAAGGATCTTTGAAAATATTTATATTTTGGAATATCTTGAGACTCTCTCGTTTTTATCTCTTTTCACCAACTATTTAAATGTTTATCTTAATCAACAAAACTCTTTCATTTGAAATAAATTATTCCGACAAAGATCTTTGTAAATATTTATATTTTGAAATATCTTGGACTCTTTTTATTTTATATTTATTCATTTCCATAAATTTTCGAATATAATTCATGTCTTCTCTCAGGATGACATGACTATTGCAAAGGAAGCAAATTTGCTACCAGTTATGTCAGTATTGAAATTCAAAGTAAGTCATTTAGATAATCACTTAGTAAATTGGTCCATTTTTGTCAATTTTATAGTTTTTTTTTTTTTTTTTTTTTTGTTCAGAATCAATCATCCTTAATATCTAATTATTGCTTTCAAGATTGTGGAAGAGGTGATCAAAAGGGACCAATGACTTGAACATTGCAAACACCCTTTCGATAAGGAGAGCATAAACAAAGCGTATTTGGAAGAGATTTAGGGATTCATGGCCTCAAGAAGTTTTTTCAAGTTAAATCAGTCATCATGTGCTTTATTTTAGTGTTATTTTTTTTCAATTTTTTATGAATGAATATATATATATATATATATATATATATATATATTATTGTTTTGCTATAATTTTATTGAATATTGTCAGGACAACTTTTCTTGAGTAATAAATTTTTTAAATATATAATAATAAAAAAAATGATGTTTGAATAATATATAAGGATAATGGTCGAGTATTAAGGAATCACAACTCTCTTATCTTTTATGTATAAAAATCACAAATTTATTTCCCAAAATATTATAAATAACTACAAAGCTCATCATATGTGATCCGAGATTAACCTTTTCAATAAAATTTATATTGTAAATATCTTTTAAAAACTATAGAATATTTTTTTGAAAAATTACTTTTGGATAATAAAAAAAAAAATTAAGAGTTAGTTGATTTATATATATTTAAAATTTTTAAAAAATATTAATTTTGATTGATGACAATTGTCAGATCACATGTTGGGATACCTTTTATGAATTAAAGTTTATTTTTAATTTTATTATATACAAAGGATAATTTAAAGTAAATTCGTTTTATTAACTTTTTCCCATTTATTTACAAAATAAATGATAATAATATTTTCATTTAGATAAATATTTAACTATAAATTCAAATTTTAATGTCTTTAGGCTAAAATAAAGTAAATACTGAAAAGGTTATTAGGAAACTCTTTGCATTCTTAACTATTTATTTGTTCAATATGTTGGTGATAATGGTTTGAATAGAGAGACTGGGAAAGAATTGAGAAATATCAATATGCTTGTCTTGAGGAAATGGTATACAAGGCCAATTGCTATGAAAGACGTGTGAAGAAATAGAAGTCATCCTATAATGAATCTAATGGAGCTCAAGTCTTGTTATTTCTTCACCAACTATAGTGCAAAGTGTTAAGACAAGGAAGAGTACTCTAAGCCTAAGGAGAAAGAGGTGAAGATTACTTAAGGTGAAGTGGGTCTTCAGGAAGTTGTGGTAAAAGAGCAAGTCCAAGAGAACCCAAGTGAAGTAAATGAAGAAAATGATCATGTGACACTTGTTGAATGGGAAGCTTAGAGGGTACAAGCGAGACATGGTGAAGATGAAATAAAAAGAAAAATGGAAGAGTTCCACAAAAGAAAGACAGGGTTCCAAATAAGGAGAAAGAAAATGTTTCTATTGTGAAGGAAGAGTTTTCAAGTAAGGAAATCGAGAAAGAAAATAAGTGTGAAAAGAGTAGTGCAACAAAAAAAGGATATGAGAGAAAAGAAAAAGAGAATTGTGTGAAAGAGACAAGAAAAGAGTGAGAATGAGAAAAAAACAATGAGTGAGCTTTTGTGGAAAAGAAAGAGAGAATGAGATTGCTTTCATGATGAACAAAGAGATTTTTATTCTTACCTCTAACATTGTTCATTCTATTTTTAGTGTTCTTTTGCTTGATTCAGGAAGTTGAAGGATTAATTAAGATTAAGGCAAGGACAACATGGTGATGGATGATAAGATAAAGTCGTACATTCTTATCTCTATCCTTGGTGAATGATTTTTGAGTATGAAAAGTTGTTTTTTATGACCAAGTATGATTTTGGAAGTGTTAATGACACAAGTAAACAAGGTGCCATTGTTAAGTTCTTTGAGTTTAATGATTCCTTGATTGGGGAAAGTAAGTCTTATGAAAGCTTTCATGGATTTTGAGTTTGTAAAGGAATCATGTGAATAAATGTGATTTTGAAAATGCTTATGGTGTATGTGAGTAAGGAGCTCTTGATAATTCTTTTAAGCATGATGATTTCTTGGCTTATGGGAGTAAATTGTATATTTTTAGGAGCTTTTCGAATGAGATTTTAGATCTTAGGCTTGACAAGGAGTCATATTTGAGTGAATATGTGCATGATGTCTCTAAACAAGTTGTATATGGTGAATTCTATGAGTATGCTGTTTCTTGGTTTGGAGGAGATATTTTGTTTATATCTAAGAATTTTATGTATGATTTTTTGGCCATTGAATTTCATTGAAAGACTATGATGATACAATTTTATACTTTGAATCACTTGATTATCATGAGGAGGCTTGTCTTTGAATCACACAATGAATGGAATTTCAAATTTTGTTTTGGATAATTGAGTATTATGGATCTTTGATGTTATGATTCTTGATAACAACTTGTATCTTTGTGGTTTAATGTGCATACTTATTGTTAATTCTAAGTTCTTGTTTATCTTGTTTGAAATGTACTTCATTATGATACATGTTAGAGGAAAGTCCAAGCTTATTGAGAATTATTACTTGTTGAGACTTTGTGATGAAGCTTATGATTTTTATGATAATATGCTTTGAGTAAGAACTTTATGTGCTTTTAATTATTCTATGCATGATGAATTCTTTGAATTGTTCAATCTTACAAACCATGAAATTGGTTTTGTGAGTTATGGTAGTCCTAGATTCTTGGATATCTGGTTTAAAAATCATGTTTTAGGACTATGCATGAAAAAGAAATCCATGATTGTGGATGAATACTTGTTGGAGTCTTGTTATGAACCATATCTTGATGAAAATTTGTTCTTTGAGGAAATTGAGGATCTATAATTATGATATCAAGATGTGTGTCATGTGTTTTATCTCTATTTTGCAAAATTGTTGGAATTATATAATGCTATGGATTGTATTTTGTGCCATCAATAGAGATATTGTGAAATCTTGGAATCAAATGAAGACATTCAATGTACTTGTTGATGATATTATGGATTCTTGCATATGTGGAGATTATCTTATTATTCATTTTTTATATATGTTGAACTTCTTTGATGAAGGACATGTGAATGTTAAGTTGAGGAAATGTTTCTTGAATTGGCATTGTAATGTTAATCTTGATTCTATGGAAGTAGATGACAAGTTTGGATTTATCTTATGTCATATTTTATGCGGCTATAGATCATTAGAAGTTTTTATTTGTAGCTTCAATGAAAAGGCTCTGTATTCTTGTTGCTTACAATGGACAGTTTTTCTTAGCTATAATGATTCTTTTAATGAGGTTATTGTAGATGTGAAGGTCTACATATCAATTAAGGAATGCCCATCACCGTGGTATAAAGAAGAGGTAGAGAATTTTGATGTTACAACTGTCACGAAGGATCGCAATTGTCAAGCTAATTAGAACATGGATTCTTGTGGTAAGTATCATACTGTTCCTGAATAAATGTTAGCAATCATTCTCTTCTATATGTAGGACTTAGAGATTCAAGGACAAATCTTTTAAAGGTGACGGGGAAAGATGGAGGTCCAAGGAGCAACTTATCTATTGGTGAGGTTTCAATGCAATCAAAGGATATATTGAAAAATACCAAGTTGTTAGGTATGAATTTGATATACAAAGATTTGTATTTAAAAAATGAGGATGATAGATATCAAAGGGACTTCATGGACAAAAACTTATATCTTAAGTTCAAATACTTATACTTTATGGAAATGGAGGGAGATGAACAATCCAAAATATCAACAAGGATTGAAAATGGTTGAAATCAACTTGAAAACAATTGAAATCGATTAAGGATTTCCAAATGTCAGTTGATGATGGTTAGCGGGAACACGATAGATGGGGCACCAGCTATCCACACTCAATCCTGACTTCTGAGACTAGCTGGTGTGGGCATAGGTGTCATGACCGGTGCCAGTCCAAGAGTGAACTAATTTAGTTTTAACAGAGCCAAATTGATTTTTAACCGAGCCAACTCATGTTTGTTTGACTTTTATTGGGTTTTCATGTAATTTTAAATATTTTTTTAAGGATATTTAAGTCCTTTGAACTTTATTTAGGTCTTTCTTAAGTATTTGAATAAATAAATATATATATATATAAATATAAATATATATATATATATATATATATATTTATATAACATTATGATTGTAATTCCACAACACTTTTGAATTATATCGAACAATTAAATCATTTTGAGTGAAACCTTCTAAGATCAAACTTGATCTTTTTGTTAGTGTTTTTCATGAATATCTTCTATTGCACTTGATTAACTACTTTAGGGCTTTTTTACTCTTTGACTAGGGCGTTGATTTGTCTATTAAACTACATACATTGGTTGATGTTCCATGACAATATAGGTCAATTTACTAGCTTGAATCTCTTTGATGAGTCCTGCAATTTTTTTTTAATTTGTTGTGATTAAGGGGTGAGCTAATGATTTGAGAAACTCCATATCAGGATCACGTTATTGGGTAGAGGAAAAGGAGAAGGGTTGTTATCTATGATTGATTCTGAAGTATTTTCCCAACTAATATTGTTGAATGTTGATTTTATATAAGAACATCTATTTTGATAAGGAAAGTTATTCTCGTAAAAAAGGACATCTCTTGATAAGAATATTTTATTAGATATAGGATCAAAACATTAGTGGAAATAATATTTATTTGAAAGGTTCAAATAAATACAAGGTTTGGAACTAGCTTCACGGTTATTTTTGGTGTATAGTTTTAACCAAAGAAAGCGTAAGCAACCAAATATTTTAATAGAGTCAAATTTGGATAGTTCTTTGAATAGAATTTTTTATGGGCTTTTATCTTTCAAAATTGGGATGGGAAAGGGATTGAAGAGATAAACAACTTGTTGACAGGCAAAACTCCAAAGAGTGATGAAGTTCGGTGTAATAGAGTTTTAGAGTTTCGAACAACATGATGTTGTCTTTTAACAAGTGCAACATGTTTAGGGGTATAAATTGTGGATATTAAATGTTTGTAAATGGAGATAGGGACTCAGGGCCTTGAAATGTGCCACCACTATTTGTATAAAAGGAGAGTACTTTTGTGTGAAAGCAACTCTCAAGCAAGGAATGTAAACTGGTTACTATTTCTTTAACCTCATTCTTGGAACACATAATGTGCAGCTATATATCGTTGGAAAAATGGTTTTCAAAAAGAGTGTAATAACGTTTTCTATCTCTAGAAAGAATGAGTGAAGGACCCTAGAGATCACTATAAATGATTTGTAGTGGTTGTGCATTTGCAAACTAGAGTGAGAGAATGGGGAACAATGCATTTTATCCAAACAACATGAATTACATGGAGATACGATTTTTGAATCTGAAAAAGTACATAAAAATTTGTTCAAAGTTTTGTTGTTCAGGTGTCCCAGAAGATGATGCCAAAGTTGTTTAGTGGTGTGGGAATGAGCCAAATTTTCTTGTGGTGGAAGAGTGTGTTTGCAATTTGGCCATTCATAAAGTCCCTTTTTATTTGCCTTAAAAAGCAAACATGCTCCCGTTGTCAGATTCTTCACAAAATAATGAAAAGGGAAAATTTCAATAATGTTATTATCATGGCAAAACTTAGAAATAGAGACAGGAATACATTTAATGTCGGGGGCACATAAGGAATGGAACAATGAAAAATCATAATTTGATGCATGTGTGTATTACAAGAATGAAAAATTGGAATTACATTACCATTATCCATGGAGATCTCTTCGTGTCCATTGTAGTTTTGGGTAGTCATGAGATGATTGACATCCACAATGATGTGATGAGTTGTTCCAGAATCAGCAATCCATGGGTCATGTTATAAGGAGTTGTGACTAACAAAGTTCACATGAGATTGAAATTGATAATGAAATTGTGAGTGACAAACTCTAGCAGTGTAGCCAAAGTGCTTATAGAGTTGGCACTAAATGGAAACATCTTGATTAGTTCTGGGAGTTCGTTGAGAACGCCATGAATTGGGATTTCTAGAATCTCGTGTTTGGGGAAAACCGCTTTGGGAGTTGTTGGTGGGCGACTGACGAGAGTTGGTGGAGTTGCAGGATAATCCTTGGATGTTGCATTGAGCAATGGTCATGATAATAGGTGGTTGTTTTTTGACTTCTTTGTGTTTGAGAGAAAGTTCATGATCAAGTAACTTCTCATGTAATTCTTCGTAGGAAATGATAGATTCACATGAACGAATGGCGGCAGCAATGGCATCATATTTTGAACCATTTGGAGGATGCACAATATGCAGAGTGCCCGCCCTGGATTTTTTTTCTCCCTTCATTTACTACTATAATTTTTGTAATATGTTTTTATTTAATATCTTTTTGCCCACCCTAAAAATCTTTTCTGCATACCTTTCGAAAATGATATAAAAAATTCCTTTTAGAAACAAATCTTAAAAAATAAGAAACTTCTTTTTTCAATTCTACTTTCTAAAATTTTCACTCAAAAACTTCAATTTAACTGATACAATTTATAAAATTATTTATATATACATTTGTAAAATTACATTTGAGAAGTAATTTTTCTGTCCCATCAATCTCAAGAATCAAGAGCATGCCCCAACTCAACTCAATTCACAATTATTTGGTACTTCTTCCTTCACTAAAGAGAAGTCATTTTAACTAACATTTTTCTTGTTATTAATTATAAGGCATTGTTATTAGTTAATTAGATATTTGAATGTGTTTTTTTTATATTATCCCTCTAATGATATACTCGTGAAATGATATTCAAATTTTTGAAAGGGTGATTAGATGATATTTTAGAAAAAAAAAAAGGTTCATTTAATTTTTGGAAATCGAAGGGTTAGTAACTTATATGTAGTGAAGGAGGGAATAATTTTTTTTTTTTATTAATCTATGTTATTTATTTGATACGTTTTAACATTAACTTTATAAATTTTTAGAATTCATTTTTTTATTAATTTTATTTTCATGTATTGAATTATTTGTTTGGTTTTTGGTTGTAATAAATCATTCTCTTTTATTTTGTAGGATAAGGATAAATTTTTGAAAAGAAAACATGTCTTTCAAGAACAATTTTCTGATGATGCAAAAAATTGTTCATAACAACTTCAAATTGATATAAAATTGAAACCTCATGTTTATCTGGGTTGCCATCTATTTGTAATAGTCATTTTATATATTTATACACTAAAACAATATTATTTATAAATATTTATTTTTTTGAAAAGATATAGGATTGAGTAATGTTCCTCTTGACCTCTAGGACTACACCACTGTTTCGAACCAAGGCCATTTAGAATTTTAATAACCAAGTGAGATGTCTTGACAGGTTCCACCCAATAGTCAATTTGTCAACAATGGCACGAACATTGCAAAGATAATCAGCTAGTGGTCGAGTGTCCTTGGTGATCTGAAATAACTGATCTTGAAGATTAGAAATAAGTGATTCGGATTTATTAGCAAACTATGTATTTAAAGATTGCCATGCTTTATGGGCAGAGGAGGCAAAGGCAATAATGGAGGTTAATGTGGGATCCATAGAAGCAAGTATAGCATTTTGTATGAGCTGATCTTGTATGTAACATATGTGATAGGTAACATTGGGCGAGCTACAGTTGTCTTAGATGCTGGTGGGGGGTGGTGAAGGAGTAATACCATTAAGATGATCAAAGAGGTTATGGCTAGTCATGAGCACAGAGATCTGAGCCTTCTACACCAAGAAGCTTAATCGGTATCTGAGATGCAAGATTCAATTGCACAATTTTGGAGGATATGGTAATTTTGTCGACATTAACAATTGGAGTATAGGAAGCCATAAGGATGTTAAAAGAGAAGAGAGAAAAAAAGGATCAAACTTGTAAGAGTTTTTCATGATTTGATACCATGAAGAGGCTTTGAAAATATACGAAGAGTGTTACCTTATTGAATAATAGGGTAAAGCATATATAGAGATACAGAGAGCTATATCACTTAACAAAAAGAATGAAAAATGTTGAATATCAAAACAAACTATACCAGAAGTAACAAATTTGTAACTCATCCCTAAAATAGTGGTTTGCACTTAATGAGGAACGATCAAGTCATTGGTTGACTTGTTATTTATATATTATCTATAAGGGGAAATCAATGGTTGAAGTTGATCTATTTTAGGTGAACACTTCCTTAAAAGTGTGTGGCTTATATTTTAATTCTTGATGCTCTGGATGGATCAAATGATATGTATATTTCAATTATTAGAACACCAAAAAAAAACAAAAAAGATGTTTGATATATTTTTACAGCTATAAGTAGGATGAAAACATTTAAAAATTGCTTTGAAAAAGAAAAGATTTAACAAATGCTTTAGCTTTTTTGGATGTGTTCACCACAAGTGGAATTCTGCTTATCCTATGCTTGGAAGTGCTCTTATATTTGATAAGCATTTAAAAGGTTTAAATTCAAGATAGTGGATACAACATGAAACACTTAGGTGAGGGAAAAAGAAACGGCATTTTGAGTAGAGAATATGGGAAAATGATAAAAAATTTTAAAAAAATTTTGAAGTCACTTTATGACGTGGCATTTTGTTTTTTGAACTTCATATGTGATTTCCTTTGCATACTTTTATGATTTTGGTTCCATAATGTAGAAATCGAATTATTGGTGTACAAATGATCATCTGACTCTTAAAATGATGATGGGTATCAAGGAGCTCTCAAAACATTTTAGAACACATGGAAGCTACCATATGAAGAGATGAGAAGAATCAAGTTTAATTCTAAAGAAGATAGAGCTTCAAGAGGGAATTCAATGGAGGGCTTGAAGAAATACAAGATAAAGAAGTTAGTTCATGCATGAAACGACTTATACTTCAAGTATAAGAATGATACTTTGAAGAGGAAAATAGCAATGTTGGCATTGAAGCAAAACAAAGAAGAGCAACTTGATGTTCATGTCGATATTGAAGAAGTATGCTTGAAGATGATTGGCAAGGTTGGAGAACTTTGTAATATATTCAAGAATGAAGACTTATATGAGGGATTAGAAGGCTTGAAATACATGTCCAAAGAGGCCTAACGAATGTCCAAGATGTGTACTAATTGAAGCCAAATGAAAGCGAAGAACAAAGGGTGAAAGAAGAAGTAAAGGTGGCTAGAGCAAAGGCAACCAACGCTAGATTAGAGCAAATGAAAAGCAGGCTTCGTTCCAGTAGCCGTTAGGCCCAGTATCTGGTGCACCATTTGACACCGGTTGATGTGATTTCTTGATTTGGATGAAGGTGGTTAAGGTTCATACATACAAGAAATCAATTAATAGAAAGAAAGGACTCATCAAAAGTTCAAGGGTAATTAAATTAACCTTTGTTCGTAATTCAATAACAACCAACCTCTTGATTTGGTAGACAATTCAATACCTCACCTCAAAGTGATTGAATTCAATAAATGAAGTGGCTCAAGAACCCTAAGTGGAACTCTCAAACTCTCAAGAACACTCATGAAAGATCATGTTTGATCTTTTAAAATTCATCACTTAAAAGAGATTACATGTTTGTGGGTTGTTTTATGAATAATAAGACTAAGGAGTATTTATACTCCAAGAACATAAAATGGCCTAAATAATTCGTGCTAGGGGTGTATGTACTTAACTACCCTTGATTCAAGCTTCAAATTATAAAAGGAATGGAAGAAAAAGGACAAAAATCGAACAAAATTGAGTTTGGCAAGGGGGCATTCGAGTCCTGCTTCACCACCATTAGGCGCCGGATCGGTTCTGGACAACATTCCTTCGCAGCTTCAAGTCGGTTCGATGCTAGACATGCCACCGGATGGGGCATCGGATCCCTACTGTTCCTCTTCCGCTTTTGCTCTATTTTGGCTTGTTTTCTTGGCCTTCTTTGGTTCTTTCATCTTGGTTCGTTGTGACTTGATTTTGGGTGTTCCGTGTGTGTTTGTCAAGCCACTTCAACTCTTCATTAGCTTTAAACTTGAAGTGTAAATCTTTTTATGTAAATCTCCATGCATTTGTAAGAACACCTTCACAAGAAGCTTCAAGTTCTTCCATTCTTTGAGTCATTTGATCCAAAACTTTCTTCATTCTTGACGCTTCATACTTATATTTGAAATATAAGTTCTTGTACAAGTCTTCATTGCTTAGCATCAAAGTTCTCTCATTCTTGAAGTGGAAGTCCATATACGCATGTTTTCTTCCGTAAACTTCAACTTCAACTCCATGAATTTCATCTTCAATGCACCCTTCCTTTGATGGCTTTCATGATAGCTTTACCAATGCTAAGGTAGCTTCTTCATCCTTATCATCGGATGGCTCCAGTTCAGCTAGATCTTGTTTGATTTTTCTTGCAATTTCCTTTGGTTTCTCATGTTATTTTTTATATGTTTTAAAGGTACTTATGTCTAATTACCCTACCACGAATTATTAGGTCAATTTAGGTCTTTACGACTATATGTAGTCCTCATCTTTTTAATCCTCTTAACACTTTTTCAAACAATTTTTACAATGAGTGAACTTTCTTTCTTAGATCAAAGTTGATCTTTGAGTGGGTTTCTTCAGGAACTTTTTTAGGGTTCTTGAGATACTTCGAAAGGGCTTTTCAATTACTTCACTTGAGGATTATAATTGTCTACCAAATCAAGAGATTGGTTGATTGTTAGCATTAACAATAGGTCAATTTATTCTAAGCTTAAATCACTTGATGAGTCTTAGAAAAATTGAGTCAATTTTTGATGGATTAAGAGTTGGGTCAAGATAATGAGAAATGTCAACTCAAGATCACATCAAATGATGACTTTAAAAATAAAAGTAATGCATGATAAATATTTGGGAAATTTGTGGAATTCTAATGTGTTGACCTTTGTGGTTAGTATTCTTGATCCCCGTTATAATAAATTAAAGACTATGGAGTTGAGCTTTGAAAAATATAGTTTGAAGATGTGCTAGAATTTATGTCTTATGAAGTTAAGATAACATTTGAAAGATTTTTCGATTCCTATAGGATCTTTTTCTGCTCAAATATGAAAATTACTCCCACTCTAGACTCCCATAACTTCATATCATTGCAAAGAGATGAAATAAATTATTCTTTCTTGGAAGGATATGAGAGAAATTCATTTGCATTGAAATTTAACAGGGATATGAATGAAGAAGATAGTTTGGAGAAAAAGTATGAATTGAATAAATACTTGTTATAGCATAGAAGAAAGATGTCATATGAGGTTGATCTTCTTAATTAGTGGAAGGTAAATTCAACTAAATATCCAATTATCACAAAGATGGAGATGTGTTGGTAGCGCCTACTAGCACAAGTGGACATCTAATATGTTTTAAAAATTGGTCTAGTTAAAAAAGGATAAATATGGATACAGAGAAACTTGTAGAAGAAGTTAAAAAGGTTGAATTGCTTAAGTTTTAGAATAGAACAATAGCAAATTGTTTCTGTTGAGACATGAAGTTCTAAGCATCACAATTTTTTTTTTCTTTTTTTGATATTTATAATGTATTTTATGTTTTTGAATTGTAATGGTTTATTATGGAATTTACTTTAACTTTATTACTATAGGATAATAGTATACATTTTGTATTTGTATTGTAATGCTTTGTTTTGATATTGTTTTTCAAAGATTTAAAGTGTTATTTTCTTATGGGGTGATTTCATTTAGTTGTAATTAATTTTTTTTCTTCATTAGGCCTTAAAAAGATGAAGAAAAATACTAATTGGGGCAAAAAAAAAAAAAAAAAATCTATTTGGTTGGAATTTGAGTCTCAAACTACTAATCAAGGAGTAATTTTGATTTGGATCAATTATCCCCTGTATGTTAACATGGGTGATTAAGGCTTTAAGAAGATTGATTATGATGATTCGGTAACTAATCTAGGCTCAAAACTAATCGAGATGAACAGCCAAACCTTCATGTAAGATGGAGGATGTGCATATTTTTATACATTTCAAATAAATCCTCCATATTTATTATATAGATTATGTAATATTAAAATATTAATATATTATAATCAATCTAGTTGGAACTTGAAATAATTTTTTTTTATGTCAATCTAACCTAATCGTTTGGATAAAAAACCAACCAATATGGTCAGTTAAATTTTAGAGCTTAGGTCAATAGAACTTTGAAAATATTAAAAAGTTGGAAATGTATTTATATTTTTTAATTTAGGAACAACTCGGTAAAATTTTTAAATCTAGCAGCTGAATGTATTACAAATTAAACACATAATTTTAATCATATCAAGCTGGAGACGCAATATTGAAGCTCTTCTACTATAATAATTCATCTTTTTTTCATTAAAATTTCGCACCTATATTTTAACTAAAAAGATAATAGTTGATGTCAGTCTTGCGCGGAACTCGATCAAAGTTGGCGATTACAAGTCTGTATATTCCAAAAGGAAACAATTGAGCTTGATGGTTGCCATTTCCACATTTTTCATAACAATAACCGGTGCCTATGGTGAACTTAGATCAAATGTCATATTGGATAAAATGAAGAGGTTAAAAGGAGGATTTTTAAAAAAAATCTAATTAGGGTTAAAAAAAAAATGAAAACAACCCTGCAAGTTTTTGGTTTGTGAGCCTAATCTCATCCAGTTTTTGAAAATTTAGATGATAAAATGTGAGTATTTTTCAATTTTCACTAATTTTTAATTATTAAAAATAAAAAATGTCTTGTCCAAATAGTTCATAGAGTAAATGAGCATCTCATGAGCTTTTTTTTTTTTTTTTTAAACTGATTTTGCTGTCTCATATTACCCCTGTATTTTTGTTTCTGAAGATTTGAGAGAGGGCTCTTGTAATCAAGTGGATGAATTGCTTTCCAGAAAAAGAAAAAAAAAGGAGTCATTTACATTTATATTATGTGTATTTAAATATTGAGATAATATTTGATGCCTTTTAAAATTCGTGAGAGAGTTATGTGAGTTAAAATTCCTTTTTGCTGGGTCTAAATTAAATGTTTTAACGTGAGTGATTGTTTTCTTTTAAATCACATTTAATTTTTGAATTATTTTCCTATTATAAAAAAGGGAAAATATAGTCAAACATAAATATCTATAAATTTTATTTCTATCTATTTATACACATGTTCAATTTACTACTAATTTTAGATACCCCACCACGGAACTCCCATAGCGAAATTCGATATCTTATCTCATGTGCAATCCACATGCTTTTATTTCAAGGATAAAATAGTCACTTCAATCTTTTTTCATCCAAATCCATTTTAATTCAAATGATCCAACTCAAATAAAATTTTTCTAAAAAAACTAAGCCAAGCAAATAAACTTGTGAAAAGCTTGATTTCAAAATCATTTCAGCCCCAGATATGAATCCTTCCTTAAACAATGCCACAATCTTGAATTCTATTCTAGATATCGAAATGGAGATGTATGCAAAAATCAGTTTGAGATACACAAATCGAAAATGATTGATTACCCTGAAAAATCATTCTCTATAAAGATATTCATTTTCAATCTCTCTTCCTCGCAGACTAATGAGTTTTTGCTCTATAATATGTATACCTTGAAAGCTTGTCTTTTTGAACAACAAAATATTCCCGCTATTTAGATCTATTATAGGTCCATCACCATTTGTAAAACGGTAAAAGAGATTAGATTTGTGTGGATAGAGTTGGCTTCTTCAGTAGAGAAATTGAGCATGGTTGTGTAGATGTTTTTTTTCTTAAAACCAGTAACGTGACAATTTTAGCATTAAACAAGGGACACGTGTATGACAGATTAGAAAAGATATTGGATTAAAATTTTTGGGTATTTTATAAATAGTTTTTGTATATTTGATCCTTATTTCCATATATATATATATATATATATATATATATATATATTTATATAACTCTTTATGATATTGAAAAAGTACAAATATCTTGAGTTCTTAATAAAGTACAAAAAAAATAATGATATCTTAAATAAAAACTAGAAAGATTACTTTTTCAAATTAAAAAGAACGACAAAGGATTTCTTTTTTTTTTTTTTTGAATTCCAATATTTATTTATCTTAAAAATTAATCTAAGATAAACTTTAAATTTGTACACGAACCCTTCAAATTTAAATAGATGGAATATTTTTATGGTGATAAATCTAAAAGGATTGGTCTTTGGTCACACTTGAAGAAAAGATTAGTTTCGGACCCGAACTGAAAGGGAGGAGGGTGTAATTGAAATTTGCCAAAAGGCCGAGGCAAATGCCATGAAACTTGATCTTGATCCAATGGTCTCCCAATTCCTTCTTCGTGCTTGATCTACTTTTTGGAAGGGAAAAAAAAAGCAATCTTTTTTATTCATTTCTGCTGAAAACCGCCGAATACCTTACCTGTTACTGCTGCCAAAGAATCGCCTATTTCTCCAGTGGCAATCATCACCTGCCTTTACAAGACAACAACACGCAATCACCGCTTCACAATTTACTGCGGAAGCCGTGCACCTGCAGATCTCAATCAAAAACCGAGAATTGGATACTTTTGCTGTTGTTTCAGATCTCAGTCGATTGAACTCGATAAGCCCCTTTTTATATAATCTCGTCTCGGTTCCATATCTATTCAGGTAGGGAAGTGGATCAAGTTCTTTTTCTTGAAGTTTCCATCGCGAGATTTTGTGGGTTGGTTTTGGGATCAGCTAGAATTTTGAAATCTAACTGAAGTTTACTTGGGAGAAATGAAAGAGAGGATGTGCGCTGCTTTATAAGATCTTGATTCCTGGTTGTTTGATTGTGATTTTAACTTCCGATAGCATTATCATTGTTCTGTTGCTTTTTTCTTAATTTATTTCTGGACAAGTGATGAACTTTATTTCATTAGATACCATTGTTTTTCTGAGGTGTGTGAGTTGAGTGCCTGCTGCATCTTAAATGGATCTGTTGGTATAAAATTTTTGATGATCGTGTATAGGACCACTAGATTCTCCTGCTGGCCATCTTTTGTCCATAGTTTTATGGTATCTTCTTAGTTATTCTATCAGCCTAACTTAATGGATCCGTGGTCTATCATCAGAGAATGTACTTCAGTTAAATGTGAAAGTTCAAAACTGTAGGCTTGTTTTATCCAAAGAAGAAAATACTTTTGTTTAAACTAGTGATGCCTGTATATTTATTTGAGGGTAACAATAAATGTTTATGGACTCGCTTGGTTAGATAAATTCTGGATAATGTTTATATATTGGATCATCTCTTCAATAAAGAAAAAGAAATTCTGAATTTGATGCTAATTAAAGGAGTCAACGTTTTTTGGGAAGATTGCAGGAAAGCTGTTTTCATGGATAAGTAATAGTTATATATCTCTTGCAAATTATAAACATATGCTGTTGTCTGATTTGCTTTTGTAATTTGTGATTGTGCTCTCAAGTCCCTGCACAATGTACTTGTAATTTATATTTTATCAAATGTCATCAAGTGCATTTGTTGGCATGCTATATTTAACAATTAGAATCTATTCAGTTTATTTTATTATCTAGTTTGAGACCATCATAAACTTCATGGTCAAATAACTACATGAAGTAAAACATATATTTATTTTTCTCTTCCTTTCCTTTCCCCTTTTTATTTTGCTCTTCTTAGGAAAGTATAGGTCAGGATATTAGTGGTTATGGACAATCTTAAAAGAATACAGAGCTACAGCTAGGCTGGACTTTGGTTTACTTATTAAGACATGCATATGATTTTTACTCCTTGATTTCTATACTTATAAACTACTTTCTAATTTCTGTTCAAGGATGGAAAATGAAAATGAAAGTAAAAGAAACCACCTAACCTTTGGTTGGAATTTGAGTCTCAAGAAAGAGAACATAGATAACTTCATATCGGTCACCTTTTTCCTCTTGGAGATTCTCTACCCTGTGCTTGGATTTTTTCAAGTACTTTTTATAGTCTTCTGGACACATCTACTCTTGGATTTTCTTTTCCCCTTCCTGAGATTGCAAATTGCAGATTTATTTCTGTATTGCTTGAAAGGCTTCTAATCTGTTTGAGAATATCTAGAAAGCTGTCGAGCCATTTCCTCAATTCTTCGTCAGAATCCTGTTCATAATAAATCTTGCATCTCTAGTTGAATGCAGGTTATTAGTTTCCCTACTCATACCACTAAGTGATAGATCTAAAAAGAAAGATCTCATATTTTCAAACTGTCTTTTGATTAAAAATTTCACAATTCATGAATTGCTAATTGGTTGCATGAATATTGCAGAACCTCAACTCCTTTGAACCCCAATAACCATGTGGAGATTCAAACCCTTCATGCCTAAGGAACAGACTGGACTTGAAGGCCGTACCATTGACATTGGTAATGTAAAAGTCCAGGTTAGAAATGCAATTGCAGAGGGTGGATTTTCTTCAGTTTATTTAGCTCGTGATGCAATAAATGGTTCAAAGCAGTATGCATTGAAACACATCATATGCAATGATGAAGAATCTCTGGAGCTGGTGAAGAAAGAAATTTCTATTATGAAATTGCTAAAAGGACACCCAAATGTTGTTACACTTTGTGCTGATGCCATCTTTGATATGGGACGCACTAAGGAAGCTATCCTTCTCATGGAATACTGTGAGAAGTCACTGGTAAATGTGTTGGAGAGCAGAGGAGCTGGTTTCTTTGAGGAAAAACAGGTTCTTACAATTTTTAGAGACGTTTGTAATGCTGTCTTTGCAATGCACTGCCAATCTCCACCAATTGCTCATAGGTATAGAGAGATGTGCCTCCTTGCTCCATCTATTTTTAATTCCCAGGCCACTTTCAAATCTGATTGATTTTTATATTATGCTTTAGAATTTTTTTATTACCAGTTCTGAAAAAGGTTTGCAATTCTCAATAAATAATTGTTTGTAGATTCCTTATTTTTGAATGCCACTGAACACTTGTCCACATAGTATCTTCTTTTCAAATTTTATTCACATGTGAATTGGTTAAGGAATTGAATAAAGATAAAAATTTGGTCTTTAACTTAATAATGCCATTTGTTGGCCTCTAGAAATTTGGTTTTCTTCTTGTATTGAATGGTTCTTGTCATATCTATGTGTATAAATTTTGAGATGATCAATTAATTATATTACTTACATAAATGTGATATGTTTTACCTTTTATAGAGACTTGAAGGCTGAGAATCTTTTACTAGGATCTGATGGATTATGGAAATTATGTGATTTCGGTAGTACTTCTACCAATCACAAGCGCTTCGAGAAGCCCGATGAAATGGGAATTGAAGAAGATAATATTAGGAAATACACTACACCTGCCTATAGAGCTCCTGAGGTTGAATGAAGGACTTGCTCTTGATATTATTGTTATCTTTATTGATATAATTTTTGACCATGTCCCTTCTTTTCTTGGCATAGATGTGGGACTTATTCCGGAGGGAACTTATAAATGAGAAGGTGGATATTTGGGTAAGTTTGATAATTGTTAATTGATTAGATTCACCCAGCATTCTAATAACAATGATTCTATCTGTGTAACTGTGAGATGTGGTTGTGATTTTGACAGGCACTTGGGTGTCTCCTGTATCGCATATCCTACTTGAAGTCTGCATTTGACGGTGAATCAAAGCTACAGGTGTTAAATGGGAATTATCGCATTCCAGAATTACCCAAATACAGCAGTTCTTTGACAGACCTTATCAAAGATATGCTTGAGTCATCACCAGATGCCAGACCAGATATCACGCAGGCAAGCGCTTTGCTTGATTGGCCCTTCATCTCCATGAATTTAGGTTAGTTGTAGTGTGTCTGTGCCCATGGCAGTCATAAGGGCTGATCTCGTATCTATGCTTACTAATGCTCTTTGATTTCTTTTAATTGCAGGTATGGTTTCGTGTCAATGACCTTTTACCTGATGGACTACAGAAATCGCTACCTGACAGACCTCCAGAAGTGCAGCAGCAGAGAACTAATCTGCAAGAGGGTGAGGAATATGTTGCTTAAAATGAGTACTGCAAATATTATTTTGTAAAAGCAGAATGACTGATGATAAAATATCTGTGATGCAAAATATGCATTCAAAATCTAATTTGTAGGTATACCTCAAAATATCAAATAACATGTTCAAATTTCATTGCCCTGAATACCTATATTTCTTTGTGATTCACAGGAACTGCAAAGCCTGCTGGTAAACCTAATCCTATACCTCGCAGAAGTCCACCAGCTCCTCCTGTAACTGCTGAGGCAGCTAGAAATGTGTCTCCCGCATTGCAAAATTCCAAGCCAAGTGGGACAGGTGGTTCTGTAGGAGCTTTCTGGACCACACAGCATGCTAAGGATTTATCTGTTTTGGAGGACAGAAGTAGACCCAAGTTTGATGAGGAGCTCACAAGCCAAGCTTCTTCAAGGCCTGACAGGAGTCGAATAGAAAGAGTTCCTCAACAACCAAGGCCAGTTAGTACTTTTGAGGATGCTTCTTCAAAAGACTTTGAAATAAATCTGTTCCAAGAGAAATCAGAGAGCACAGGTTCCTTCCAGGGGGAGGCCTTTAATGCTTTTGTTTCTGAATATGGAAACAGTAAACCAAGCTCTCAGAATAATGCTGTAAAGTTTGGGAAGGAAGAATTGTTGGAGGCAGAGATAAAAAAGCTGAAAGAACAGCTGACACAGGTTAACATAGAGAAGGCAGAAATGACGTCCAAATATGAAAAGCTATCAGCAATTTGCCGATCACAGCGGCAGGAAATACAGGAGCTTAAACAATCACTTAGTGCGACAACTCCTTCACCCAAAAAAGATGCCTTCAGAACTGAAGGAACCCAAGGAAATCAATCGTCCACTACTGCAACTATCCCGCCGGTAATGTTCTGCTTGCCAGATATACATTATCTCCCTTTAAAAAGTTAATATTTTTATGATTGTGGTCCATTGTTTTGATGCAGAAAGAAAAGACTGAAGGAGCACTATGGGAACTCCAACAAGGATTATTTGATCAGAGTTCTCCTAGCCCAGATTCCAGGCCTTGGCAGGCTTTTCCTGATGGCTCTACCCAACAAACACCTCTGAGCAACACTCCTAAATCTGTTAGAACAAGAAATGGTCATCAAAGTAGGCAAGTCAATGAAGTTAATTCAGTTGGCGGTGCCTGGGGATTTGGAACAGATAAATTTAGGGCAGTTCCTAATGCCAGCCCCCCTGTTGGTGACATGAACAGCTCTCAGCGACTTGGTGAAACGAAGAATGCAGAAAGCAAGCAACCATCCCAACCTGCTGGATGGGCTGGGTTTTAGTCCATTTTGCCCCATGGTAGGAGAATCGGATTCAGTTAAAGGAATTATTACCTGTATAACTATATAGCATCTCTTGGCTACTTGGAATGCAGACGGGGTAGACGAGAGGAAAGAAGAAAAGAAAGAAGGTTTTGCTGTTGTGTGTGTTTTTGAGACATTGAAAGTTGTTCTATCGATTTTGTTTACAAGATTCAAACATTTGTTGTGCCGTTTCTTCTTGTAAGATTCGGGAGATCAATGAGTGTACATCTTGAACACTGGTGAATTGAATGAAATAATAATCTAGTTTTTGAGATTTGCTATCTTCTTTGTCGAAGGTTAACACTTAATAATGCCATGGAAAGAGTGAAGGAAAGATTAGCATTGTGCCAAGAATAGCATGCGTTTCCCAGAAAATACTGTTTTGAATTTTGGAGAAATGTATCTTGAAATTCCAGATACATTTATGGCAAATTCAAAACACTTAAATTTTCACAAAGTCTTCTACATTTATTAACTCTCTTTTCCACTATTATCCCATTTCAAGTCATTCTGTTTAGAATTGTTAGAGGGATAATTGGCATATTTTATGTTTGGCGTCTTTCTTTCACATTTTTTAAAAATTTTTTTAGATCCCTAAATATATTACAGATTATAACTTTGATTCATTTCTCCAATTTATTTGAAGGGTAAATTAGGTATCTCACACTTTTTATTGCCTACTTCTCCTGCCTCCTCAGCATTTCCTGTTCTTGCCTGAATCCTTGCAGAATTAAAACTTATTAATACGGAGATTGGAAGGCTGGCCATGTCCTCTGCTTTAATCAATGACGTGTGCTTGGATTCTATTGGCCTTTGCAATTGCCCTGTCTGAGAATGAGAGCATGACTTCGGCTTCCATGCGGGTTGTTTTGTCAAGTGCTGCATTTGTGGGTCAAGATAGAAGTTCAAACCATTAATCAAGTAGGGACTTGGGCTAATCCTCCATCTTATAATTCTTCTTGCTTGTGCCGGTAAAATTGCAGGGACAGTCCTCGTTGCACTCTATTACAAGATGTCATTTTTTGGTGGCCTCACTCTTGGCTTACTCATGAACACTAAAGGGCTCGCGGAGATGATCATTCATAATGTCGAAATAGACCAAAAGGTAAAGCCCACTTATCCCTTCCCCTTCCCCTTCCCCTTCCTCTCAAATCAAGAAATTACCACAGAAGCCCCCAGGGGCATAGACGAGGTGGAAAGGCAAGCGTGAAGTTTTGTTAACTCCAACGGCAGGAGAGGATATGAACCTCGGCAAGGGCAATGTCCCGAACTGGTTCGACAAGTGGCTGTCTCGGCAAGGGCAATGTCCCGAACCGACAGCCTACTCGTTACGTCCTCTCCGTCTGTCGTCTACCAATTCGTGCACATCCCTCGATTTACATCCCATTGGCAAAAGGAACCTCTATGACAAGTGGGAGGGGTTTCACCCGCAAAGAACTTTCCGTTTAAACCAAAGAAATTACCACAGAAAAAGAAAGAAGACGCAGTATAGGAGGAAGGAGAAGGAGAAGAAGCAAGGTAAGAAAAAAATGTGAAATACCTAATTTGTCCCTCAATCAAATCGGAAACAACTCTTCGACGTGACTCAGGCATTTTTTTTCCTAAAAATTTGGAAAAGGATCAAAGTTGCAGTCCGTAATTTATTTGAAACCTAGAAAATTTTCAAAAAAAATTTGGGGACAAAAGATAATGAACAATATAATATATTTAGAGACTAAATGTGCCAATTATGAATTGTTAAAGAGTTTACCTGAGAGTTTTTTTTTTTTTTTGGTACTCTGACTACATAAATACATTATTCTTTAAATCATTAACATGTATGAGATAACTTTAAACAACTTACAATTATAGTAAAATAATGGGAGTATATAAGAATTTTATAAACATTTATGAAAAATTAAAAGATTTTCTTATTAAGAAATGTCTTGAAAATTCAAATACATACTAAACCTTCAATTTTGTTTTATAATATAGGTTACTTTATATAATTTGATGAGTATTTATTGTTATTTTTCAGTTTTACCCCTTAGTGTATTTCTCACTTCAATTTTCTAGGTAATTTGATTGAGGAATTTTTTTTTTTGGTATTTTAACTGAGTCAATGCATTATTTTTTGTATTCATAATAAGTGTGAAAAATGCTAAAATGACTAATGTGATATCAAATTTGAAACGAATTCTTCATTCATCAATCAATTCAAAACACATCCAAATTGAAATCAATGCAAAACTTCATACAAGAGGTTCAAGCTAGAACCATTGATCATAATGTCTTCCAATATGATCTAATGGGTTGAATCCCTTCAATTCAACTCAATTATCCTAGCCAAGCATTGAAGATCTCAAGAGTTTCACTAAGAATCCTAGATGAGCTATTAGATGAAGACTCAAGAAAAGATGTGTTTAATCTAAAAGAATTCTCTCAATTGTTTGAAAAGTGTTTGTAGAATAAATTGCCTTGAAAATTACAAATAGAGACCTATTTATAGTCACAACACTAAGAAGCCCCAAGAATGATTAGAAACTTGGTTAACCCTTTAAACTAGCTTGAAAGACAAAGAAAAAGTCATTAAAATCAAGAGGAATTGTCCAAAAAGAGTCAAGATTGCATTGAGATAAAACAAGGGGAAGGCTGTCCAGCGCCTGATCAGGATGTGACTAGCACTAGATGCAGAACCGGATGGCTACTGGAAATTCCAGCAGCCATTCGGTGCTACTGTTCGAAGTCGGCCTGGTTACCTTAGAGCGCCGGATGGTGCTCTTTTGTGCCATCTATGCTTGCTTACTCCATCTTCGTGCCACACTTGTTTTGGATCGTGCCAACTTCATCCCAAGAATTCCAAGGCTCTTCAACTTGATTACCAAAGCTCCCAGGGGCTTGTTCCTTGACTGTACACTCTTCATTAATGTCTTCTATTATCCATAAGATGAATTCCTTCCTTGGTTGCTCTTTATCCATCAGTGGTTGTTCTTCAATGATTGTTGGGAAATCAAGCAACTCTTCCTTCCTTTGCACAAATGTGATCAATGCTTCTTTCATCTTCAAAGTATCATTCTTATACTTGAAGTATTGATCTTTGTCCAAGAACTTCCAATCATTGTTAAGATCGTCTTCAATGGAGATCATAAGTTCTTCAAGTTCTTGAACAATCTCCAACAAGTCTTTCTTCATTCTTGAACTTCCAACCTTGTATTTGAAATACAAACTCTTGTACATAATCTCCTTCCTTTCAAAAGCATCTTCATGATCTATATAGATCTCATCTTTAGTATGGTTGCCCTTAAATTGTAAACCGCCACATTAGAAGCCAAATAGATTGATTCTCCTAAGTTCTTCATATGAGATCTTCCATGAATTCTCTCATGCTATGTATGCTCTTTGATCTCTATCATTCCCCCTCACCTCGAAAGGATTCGTCCTTGAATTGGCTTCATTGAAAAGAGAATGATCACTAACATGGATTGAAGATTCAAAAGAATACTTACCAAGTAACTTCAAGTCATCATTCATGCAAGATAAAACTTGATAAAGCCTTACCATACCCTTCTTTAGGGTTGGTGGTCTCTCTTTGATAGATATGTATTCCTTCTCTTCTTCAAAAAACTATAGACTAAATACATAATCCCCTAACATAGCATGTAAATATCCTCCATCAAAAGCATTAAACATATGTATAGAAGGAATAAGTAAATACTCTTCACATGTGCTAAAATTCATCAAATTATCAAGTTGGACATCATTATGCTTCTCTAAAAACAGGGGATATGTCAAAGATTCCCAAAACCTCATCATATCTCTGTTCATGGCACAAACCATAATCCATATCATCAAGTAGTTCCACCAAACATGCCAAATAGAGACTAAGCACATAGATTTTATCAATATGAAATCTATCACTTGCAGCGAAGATCAATTTCTCTTCAAGATTTTGATATGCCCTATCACAAGAATTCAACAAATATGCTCTCACAATCATAGATTTCTTTTCATGTGTAGTCCTACTACATGCATTTTGAAATAGATATCTAAGGATTTAGGACTACCATGTGTACTCTCAAAGGAAATTTCATGACTCTTAAGATTCAACAAACCAAAGAATTCGTCATGCTTAGAATAGCCAAGAACATGTACTGTACCTTCTCTAAGCATATTATCATGAAATTCACAAGCTTCTTCACAAATTTCCAACAAACAATGATTTTCAATAAGTTTGGACTTTCTTCTCTCATCAACAATGAAATAGATCTCACACAAGATAATCAATGACTTAGATTCACATGATACCACAACGGTAGAAGGTTGAACCATGGATGGTAACATCAAATATACACAATAATCGATCAAATAAGACAAACTTTGAAATTTCATTCATGTATATCCCAAAACCTTGCGTAAACAAATCATTCAAATATGTCAATTCATAAGAATATGATTCCATGTCATTCCCATGATTATCAATTATCAACAATTCACAAATAGAATCCATAGGCATGAATATATAATTTCCACCAAACAAAGAATAATCATGCTTATAAACTTCATCAGATATGACTTGTCTTGACACATCAAACACATAGTCACAAGCATTTACTTTCGCAAGTGATTCCTTCACAAACTTCAAATACAAAAAAGCTATTACTAAACTCAAAGAAGTATAAGACATGCTTTCTCTAAATAAGAAATCATCATGATCAAGAAATTTCACTATAGCACCTTGCTTATGAACATCATAAGCATCTCTAAACACACTTAGTCATAGAAAGCAATATTTCATGTTCAAATTTCAACAAACTATCACCAAGTGTAGAGATAAGAGTGTACCACTTTAACATAGCATTCGTCTCCCTTTCGTCATTTTCCTCCTTCATCTTTTTTACTCCTTTAGAAACTTGAAAATTAGGAACAAGACAACTAGATAATGAATGGTCAATGTTAGAAATGGGGATAAAATCCTCTTTGCTCTTTTTGAGAACCAGGGCACTCTCATTCCCTTCTTCTTTTTCATGAAAGCTCTATTTTTGTTCACTCAAATCTTGCCTCTCAAAGACACTCATCTCTTTTCTTTCTATGGCACTCTCATTTTTCACCTCATGTTCTTTCCTTCTAATATAGTCCTCCTTCTTTTCCACTATTACATCAATCTTTTGTGTTAGCTTCTTGAAGGTCTCCATATGTTCATTCTTTTCAAGAAAAGTCTCATTTTCAACATCTTGCTTCCCTTGATTGTGAGTCTCCTGATTTTACACTTTGTCACCTGGCTTGGTCTTCATTTCTTGCCCCTTGGGAATGGATTTCTCTTCCTTTGAACAAGCTCCTTGCACCTTAGATGTTGAAGAAGGTCCATAAGTTGAGTTTTCATAAGACTTCCCATTTGTTGTCTTCCTCTTTTTCAAGTGTCTTTCAACTTGAATGGCCATGTGAACCATATCTTCAAGATAGTCATCGTAGTATGGCTCAACTAATTCCCAAATATCTTGATTCAGGCCATTGAGAAATCTAGTCATTTTGTCTTCTTCATATTGAACTATGTTAGCTCTCTCCAATGCAATCTTCAACTCTTCATGGTACTCTTTCACACTCTTAGATCCTTGAGTGACAAGCATATAGTAGAGCTTTGGTGCATATCGTTCTCTTATATGTTTCCTCAATCCTTCCCATGTAGCAATATATAATCCAAGTATCCTTTGATATTTCAAATCTTCTTCCTACCATGCTAAGGCTTCGCTCTCAAGGCTATCAACAACTAGCTCTATCTTTTGTCCCTCCAAGTAGTCATGCTTTGTAAACACAAGTTCTACCTCTCTTTCCCAAGCAAGGTAAACTTCCGGTTCAGTTGTACCATAGAAATATGGAATGATCATATGATGGCTCCCAAGATGTCTACAATGGCCTCCTTTTCTTCCATATCTTCTTGGCATCCCTTCATTGTCATGGTAGTATCCATCATTATACTCCATATGTTCATATCTCCTCAAAGATGGATGCATTTGTTGGCTCTTCCTTCCAACCCCTTCATATTGCACATACTTCTTAGAAGAACTAGGATGTGATGTCTCCCTTCCTTCCTCATGATAAGATGATTGAAATGAAAATTTATCCATGATGTACCTACAAATGAACAAACAAAAACAAGGGAATTTGTATATCCTCACAATCCACTTGTGTATCACTCTTAGAAATGGCCTTTTCTCACTCTAATGTGCTCACCCCCTTACGCCTTTTACCTCTCTTTGCTCTTCTTCAAGTTCTTAATGCAACTTCAAGAGTAGACAATTACTCAACAGGGGAACCATATCAAACATTAAAAACTCAAAGTAAATGGTTCATATCTTCCAACATATAAGATTTAAAGAGATAAGAGTTTCAAAGAGAATGGTCAATGAACATAAGACAAATGATCAAACACTTAGAATTCAAAGAGAATAGAAAATTAGCTTTTTATCAAACACTTTGAGGTCAAAGAGTTGTGATCTAAATTTTCAACAATTTGTATGTGATCAAATGTCCCGATAACAAGTTTCCAATAGACAAATAGGCAATTTCAATACAATATACCACAATTCAAGCTCTACCCATCAATTTGATCAGCACATCAATAGAATTCAACTTCAAAATTGTACCTCAATCTCAATTTCTAATTTCTGCATTTTTTTATAGAATTTTTTTTTGACCCCTTTTTTAAGGTTTGGAGATCTTTGATCTCTCTCTCTCTCTTTTTTTTTTTTGTGCTTTTTTTGTTTTTGCTTTTGTAGAGATGGTAGAATAAGTAGAATCACCAAACAAATTGAATTGGCCTTGATTTTTGGTCTTGGACAAAATTCCACAATTCACAATGGATCACAAGAGAAGAAGTAGGATTAATGTAAAAGAACAAACACAAAAACACATAAGATCATAGGATTTCAAAGAAACAATATGATCTTAACACTTAAACAAAAAAGAAATTAAAGATAGGAAACCTCTTGATGAAAAACCTAAGCTCTGATGCTAAAAGGATGATGTGATCTCAAATTTGAAAGGAATTCTTCATTCATCAATCAATTCAAAACACACCCAAATTGAGATCTACCCAAGACTTCATACAAGAGATGCAAGCTAGAACCATTGACCATAATGTCTTCCAATATGATTTAATGGGTTGAATCCCATCAATTCAACTCAATTACCTTAGCCAAGCATTAAAGATCTTAGGAGTTTCACTAAGAACCCTAGAAGTGCTATTAGATGAACACTTAAGAAAAGATGTGTTTAATCCAAAATGATTCTCTCAATTGTTTGAAAAGTGTTTGTAGAATAAGTTGTCTTGCAAATTACAAATAGATAACTATTTATAGTCTCAACACTAAGAAGCCTCGAGAATGATTAGAGAAAGACAAAGAAAAACAAGCTTGAAAGACAAACTAGCTTGAAACTAACCCTTTAAACTACCTTGAAAGACGAAGAACAAGTCATTAAAATCAAGTGGAATTGTCCAAAAAGAGTTAAGATCGCATTAAGATAAAACAAGGGAACGGCTATTCGGTGCCTGATCAGAATTTGACCAGCACCAGATGCAGAGCAGGATGGCAACTAGAAATTCTAATGGCCATCTTGTGCTGCTGTCCGGCGTTGGCCTGGTTACTATAGAGTGCCAGATGGTGCTCTTCTATGCCATCTGGTGCTTGCTCGAGCCATCTTCGCGCCACACTTGTTTTGGATCGTGCCAACTTCTTTCCAAGCCTTCCAAGGCTCTTCAACTTGACTACCAAAGCTATCAGGGGCTTGTTCCTTGATTATACACTCCTTATTGATGTCTTCTATCATCCACAAGTTGAATTCCTTCCTTTGTTGCTCTTCATCAATTAGTGGTTGTTCTTCAAAGATTGTGGGGGAAATAAAGCAACTCTTTCCTCCTTTGCACAAATGTGATCAGTGCTTCTTTTATCTGCAAAGTATCATTCTTATACTTGAAGTATTGATCTTTATACAGGAACTTCTAATCATTGTTAAGATTGTCTTCAATGAAGATCATAAGTTCTTGAACAATCTCCAATAAGTCTTTCTTCATTCTTGATCTTCCAACCTTATATTTGAAATACAAACTCTTGTACATGATCTCCTTCTTTTCATAAGCATCTTCATGAACTATATAGATCTCATCTTTAGCATGGTTGCCCTTGAATTGTAAACCTCCACATTTGAAGCCGAATAGATTGATTCTCCTAAGTTCTTCATATGAGATCTTCCATGAATTCTCCCATGCCATGTATGGTCTTTGATCTCCATCAACGACCAAAGATACTACATTGAAATTTTCAAAGGGTATTGTTACATGCCCATACTTTGGAAATTTACCATTTTGTCAATTTTGTTAAAAATTTAATTTAAATTGGAATTTTAAATTTTACCTTCAAATATACTAGATCTAGCTTTAAAATTTGATAATTTCTTTTCGAATTTAATCAATTTTTCTTAACATTTCACAGTCATCAATTTGACCATTCACTTTTCATTATATACTCACTTTGATTTTTAAATCTGAAAACCAACACAATTTTGTGCCAATTTGTAAGAAATTAGTACAACTATTATGCTAGTTTTTAAAAAAACCTCACAACTTTCATGTTAGTTTTTCAAAAACCAACATAACTTTATGCTAATTTTTCAAAAATCAGGATAAAGTCATGTTGGTAGTGTTATCTTCCCAACTCTCTAATCATGGTTTCATATCGTCCGATCACTATTTTCAATCTAAGTCAACCCAAACAAGTTTCAAAATAATCATTCGTGACAACTCATATATAAACGACTACAAAAAAATTTAAAATTTCATAAATTATTAACACAAAAAAAACCCAAATGGCTAAATATAATATAATCTTAACAGCACTGAATTAACATCCAATAATCTAAAACTCATGTGAATCTACGACGACAAGGTTACATTGTATTTTTTTAACAAGAATAACGTTTGTATGCTCAAGGGTCAAGCGATTTTCACCTAATAATGGAAAACAATTTAATCACATGAAATATTTTGAAAAAGTGTATACATATTTAAAGGTTTTTATTTTTATTTTTATTTTACAAGTAGTGTTTAAGGCAGGCTCACGCATGCACCTTTTGACTCTTCTTCTAGGAGCTCGACCCACCCTATAAGAATTTAAACTCATGTAAATCAACTTATCGAGACAAGAGTTTACCGAGTCGATGCCACGAGTGGCTTATGTAGGAAAAGTGGATATATTTGACAGGGAATACTGCTACATTTGGAGATTACGACATTAATAATCTAACAGATGAACTCCTGTGTCCTGAGGTTCTCTTTGGTTTGTCCTTTGATTTGCCTTTGCCTTTACCCTTATAGCCTTTAGTCTTCAGCCAAGATGAATCACAAATTGTAGTCAGTATGCCATTCATAGGCCGCAAAGTAATTGGAAGGTGCACAGTGTGCATGCAATATATGACTAACAGTAGAAGAAAGAAACTGCAAAGGCTGGCTGGACACTAAATCCTTTGCCGTCAGTGACATTGTAAAGTTAAGGCCTATATTCTTTATTAATTCTATCGAATTCTAAATTTTCCTGGCAGACCATTCCATGGAAAAAGCCCCTGCAGCCTTTATAAAAATTAATATTAATACTATATCATGAATCCTTTTACTGAAGTGTCCTTTCAGTCACCCCAAAAGGCAGGCCTTTTATTCTTCGTTTACACAGATTTAAATTTTGCCTGGCAAGATGCCCGAGTCGAATAGTATACCCCTTCAGAATGATGTTCTGGATCACTTGTCCATTTTCTATTTTTTATCAGGTTGTGTGTTGGCATTTTAAAACAAAAAAAAAAAAAAAAAATTACGTTCATTCAAGAATCTGCATTCAAATGATTATCCTAATAATTATCCCTAAAGTAATCCACCTTTGAATGTCTGTTAGCATTACATACTTGTATTTAATTAGTTTGTCTGATATATAAAAATTGTCCCACCTCCTCTTTTGTTCATTGGCTCATTCTCTTTGTTTATATGTGAAGTAAGAAGTATTCTTTCTTTCTTCTTGAGACTTTCATCTTAAAGTTGCCATTTTTAATGCCATAAACCACCAGTCTTCTCAGGCTTGTTTCCATTTTTGGCCCAAAAACAAGAATCTAAGCGAGGGAGAAGGCCAAACAAACAGGGAAAGTTTTTTCTGCAATTACATTCTTATTGGGTTTCAACATATTAACAAATCCCTTTGATGATGACGGAAGACCATCGGATCGGCATCCAAAACCAGGGCTTAAGATCTGCTCTTCTTGCCGTGGAAGGAGGAGGGCCAAGCCAAAGATTGAGGATATCTGCAATTTCTGATATTTCCTCCTGCAGGCTATCTGAACTTTCCTGGGCTTGAACAACATGATCCCAGCATCCCTTCTTGGCCTCAGAAATCAAGAATTGAAGTTGCAGAGAAAAAATATGCAACTTTTCAGTCGAGGAACACCTTAGAATCCCTTGTTCAATCTTCTTGCCTTACACCAAAAGTTTCATCCCGACAGAACTTATTATATGAAATCAGTAAGAAATTTAAGCACAATCTGAATCAGCTAGAGCTAAACAAATTCAGAGATTGGACCCATTACCACAGCACAAGTTTCCACAAAAATCTACTCCACGTTAATTTGTACATCAATCTTAACTCTATATATTCCCGCAATTTGTTAAAATCAAATAGGTTCTTTCCATCTGAATTTATTACCTTCTAAATTTTCAGGTTGAGAATGAAGCCATTGATTATTATAAAGGCCTTTTTTCTCCAACTTCCATGAATGCTCCAGAAACGGCAGCAGCAATGGCTAAAAGAAACAGAATCAGATGGACTCCGGAGCTCCACAACCACTTTATAGAATGTGTAAATCTTCTTGGAGGTGCCAAAAGTAAGTTCAAATAAAATTCACTTCTTTTTTTTTTGTCTGCAGAACTTACAACAGAGATTGAATCCATCTTCTCTCTTGCAGCGGCCACACCAAAGGGAATCCTTAAACTAATGCACAGTGGTGGATTAACAATATTTCATATCAAAAGCCATCTACAGGTCTTCGAAAATACTAATCAAACTTTGATACTGCTTGTTTTCAAGAATCAGAATTTCTTAAATTTAATTGGCTCATTCTTTTCTCTCTTTTCTTTTCCCCCACACTAATCAGAAATATCGCGTTGGAAAGTGCATGCCAGAATCCAGAGAAGGTAGCCGCATTTGCCGTTTCTAATTTTAGAATCTTTCCATATATGGCTTCTTGAATGGTACTACTTCAGTATCATGTTTGTGTCTTTATGCTTATATGTTTTTACTCGTGCCTCTCTCTATATATATTCCAACTTGCCCAACTGTTCAAAAGCTATGATATGTAGAATCACAATGAAACCAAGAAAGAAAAAAAAAAAAAACTCCTAAAATTATCTATAAACAAGAAAAATGTAACCATTATGATATTAGACATAATTGAAATGCATTGAAAACATATTTCTAAACATAGAGGAATGTTATAGAGTATACAACTGCATTTTATATGAAATATATCTATATGATCAACACATGTCAATTCCACTTGAATATGGACAAATGTACTATATAGGGTGCCCAATGGAGCATTTGTGTCTAAAAATAGTCAATAAAAATTACACTTACCATGTGCTCTTTTTATTTTTGTTTTTGTTTTTCCTAAATATAGAGAATGGAGAGAAAACATGGAGCAGTCCCAACCTGGAGTTGGACCAAGAAATGTAAGTTCTTGGTTTCATTTTTCTTATTCATAAAATTATATAGACATGAATTTAAGCAAAATGAGGTTTTTAATTTGTATTTTATATACATTATCTAGGGGTAAGGAAATGTTAGAGGCATTGAAGATGCAAATTGATGTATAACAACGCCTATACCAACAATTAGAGGTAATAATATTTCCGTTTTAAAATTTTTTTTATAATAGAGAGATCAATGTTTTCAAAAAATTTTAATATTTAATTTACATTTTTGTTATTTAGTGTCAAAAAGATTTGCAATATCGTATTGAAGAACTAGCACATCGGCTTAAGAAGATGTTTGGTGAGGTGGACAACAATAAAAAGCCTACCAAAGATGGCAACTGAAATTCTACAAAGAATGCATTTGATCACTCTTTTCTTATGGCAAAGCCTGCAATTTTGGTTTTCTACTGTTTTTCAATGAATTTAAGTGAAAGAATATGTTGAAGTTTTGCTTTGAGCTATTTATTTGTACAGAAGAGAAAATAAATAAATAAAGATGCCTTTCACAAATGAAACAAAGACCCGTTTGGATGAATTTAAAAAATATATATATTTTTTCATTATTATTTTTTATAAAATATATTTTTTGAAGTTAATTTTTTTTTTAATAAAATAATAAAAAAAAGAGAAATATAAGAAGAAAGAAAATTAAAAATAAAAAAATTCACCCCCTTTTTTGTATAAGTTTAAACAAACAGGATTGCTTTTCTCACTTAAGTACTTATTAAGATAAAATAAGTGCTTATTTTCAAAGTTAAGTCAAAACAAACATGTCCCAAAACTTCTAATAGATATTTTTGATTGAATGTTGAATTAAGGTTATCTTATTTATGTATTTGTTTTGCCTATAATGTTTTCCTATGTTCAAACTTTAATATACATGATTCTTTTTTCTTTTTTATAAAAAGTGAGAATAGGGGTGGGGGGGAAGCAAACTAGTGCAACAAACATTTATATTATTTCAAAATATTTTAACGGAGGGTAAAACGGGTAGTTTGCACAAATCCATCTCTTTCTTATCTTTGCTTCTATTAGGTTTGCCCGTAAGTCCGAGATATTTGTCGACTCCCATATTGCACTCCTCCATCGACAACAAACTACAATATAAATAAATAAATAAATACATATATAAATATATATATATATATATATATTTATATATTTACAGTCTGTCTGGGGAGCGCTCCAGAGTGTGCAGTAAGGCGCTCTCCCATCAACTCAGTAACGGAAGGAAGAAGTCATCAAAACTACTAAAGCAAAATGACGTCATTTTGAGCTAAATTGAGGCTTTTAAAAAACGACATAGTTTTTTATTTCTGGCCAAAAAATTTGCAGAGCTCTCATCTTGTCTCTCTGAAATCGTGACGGTCTTCATTCCTCAAAACCATCAATCAAGACTTGAGCTCCCCTCCCAGCGGACAATAGGTCGGAAAAAGCAGCGTTTCCTCCGCATCTCGGTGTAGTCCAAAAGTTGTAGACAATAGACGCGGCTTCTCAGCAACTCAAAGCTGAAGTTAACGACTAGGGTTTGCAGTGTGGGTTGTCGAAAGCCTGAAATTAAGCAGCACAGATGTTGAGATTTCACATCGCTTTGCCAGGAAAGAACATCGGAGTGACGGGCATCCTTGAGATCCCCTTACCCGACGATGTTTTGTGGGTAAGTGAATCTGTGTTTGAATAATTTTTTTTCTTTTATTATTATTATTATTTAATTTCTGAGGTATGCAAATAATTTTTCTTGTGTATATATTTGCTTGGACACCATTATAATGAACATTCTTTTATTTCTTGAATTCTTAAAATGCTTTAAGTGGGCTATATTTGCTGCAGAACTGATTTTTCTTTAATATTCGTTTTGCCGTTAAATGTAATTGAAGCTTATTCTTGATTAGAAAACCAAAAGTTATGATAAAGCTTGTGAATGTGGTTTGGTAAGGAGAATCAAAGAGAATAACGATTTTGACTATGTAATAAGGTTTTCAAAGGCTTAAATGATGGTTATTCTAGCATGAAGAATCAGGTGCTAAACATGAGTAAATTCCCTGGGATTGGGCATGTTTTGAATATGGCTCTTACCATTGAAAAGCAATTACAACATGAGGGTAGCTATGTTCAAGCTTTTATGAGTTGAAGCATTCAAAATTCTATGAATGGAGGTAAAAATAGCTAGAGGTTTACTAGAGATAATGGTAGGAAGAGGTTACCATGCACCTTTTGTGGTTACAATGGCCATACTGTTGACAAATGCTATAAGAAGCATGGTTATCCACATGGATATAAGCCTAAAAACAAAGATTATTCTGGCAGTGTTCAAACTTGTGCTTCTAATAAAATCAATGACTTTTTCAGCCTGAAAATGCATAAGTTGAAGGTAGTTCTAGATGGTCTGGAGGTTTTACTTTGAATGCAACTCAATACCAAGCTCTCTTGGATATGCTTATGTTGCTCCTGAAACTCAACGAGTTGCAACTACATTGATTGTTAACACCACTCATAAGGCTAGTCTTTTAGGTGAATCAGGTAATGCAATTCTTTTAAACTATAAACCTTGGATTTTAGATTCAAGTGTGACTGATCATGTTTGCTCTTCTTGGCCTTGTTTTTCCTCTATTGTTCTATTTAAAAAATAGCTTTGTTATTCTACTATATAGTATTAAGGTTCAGGTTATTCATAAATTAATTGTGAACCTTACTGATACAGGATCGTGTTTTATTTGTTCCTTCATTTTCTTTCAACCTTATATGTGTCAGTAAATTGACTACTCAACTACATTGTGATGTGATTTTCACTTCAAATTCTTGTGTGATCCAGGATACACACGCTTTGACAAAGATTGGATCTGCTAGGAAGGTCCAGGGTCTTTTCTATTTTTAATCTTCTTGTTTCCAAGTTGCCCCTTAAATCAATTTTTGAGGTTGTCAGCTTGAAGGGGTGTTAAAGATGTAAATGTTGATGATAGAATCACTGAAGATTGCATACAAAACATTGGCTGTGAAGGGATAGATATAGATGGTTAACTCATAGGAGTTTTTAGACAATTCTTGTAGACTCTTTTGTACTTGTAGTTAGTTATAAAGTTAGTGATATCAAGTTGATTACTTAGCTTAGTTGTCATTTTTAGCTCTTTAGGAATAAGCAGTTGAATTCTTGTATAAATAACTCCCAATGTAGATTTCTTTGTTTAATCTGAGTGAGAAACTTTTCCATTTGCTCCGTTTTTTGCTTTATTTTCACATCGAACAATGTTGGTTATTCAGGTCAAAGGTATGACATGCACCAGTTGATGAGGGTTAATACTGATTCATAATATATGCTAGCAGAGAGTTTTGTTAGCTGTGTGAATAAAGATTTGTGTTATAGCAAAGAGTTGTTTAGGCAAGTATTCCAGTGGAAAATGTTTAAATAAGAATGAACACAACTAGCTTTATTTGTTACAACAATTACAAAGGATTATCATTCAAAAAATAATAATAATAACAATGCTTCTCCAGTTCAGGAAACTGAGACATTGTATGAACTTCTAAAAAGTATGGTACAAAGCATTTGGAAGTTTGAATGATCTTTGTGAACTTGGAAGTCCCTCAAAGCTACTCCATTGATCTGCAAGAATGCCCCAAACATTGAACCCGTCACCAATCAATTTCTTTCTCACACTTTGCTTGAATCTCTGAATGTTGCATTCATAATCAAAGTGAGAGGAACAAGTAGCATAATCTCTATAACCAAAGTGAACAAGTAGTAATTGCAAGAGTCAAATAAACCTAACCATCATGATGAAAAACCACCTGCCCAAAAAGAAAAAGATAAATAAATAAATCAACAACCAGTTAGAATTAGACAGGTAGACATTAAATACTTTGATTTGATCTTTGCACATCAAAGTTACAAAGCATTAGGAAGCCTTAAGTTTTACATGTTCCTTAAAACTACAAAGCCAGACATTTTAATTCTTTTGAAAAATTAATACAGGACATTGCTATGGTAATGGTGACTGCAGATTGCCAGTCTATATTATAACAGAAACTGCTTATAAGTTATTTTCTAACTACTGCAAATAGTAACATCTCAAACAAATGCTCAAAGTCAATGCAAAAGTTACCTAAATGAAAGGGGAATCGTACATAATAATATTCGTGTCTATATTACAAAGGTATACTGTAGCACAATGGACAAATATGGGAGCAAAAAGATGTTTGTATAGATCAAATATTATCAACTTACAAGGGATAAGTTGTAATTCAAAAGGTCCTGATTAAAATAAATAAATAATTAGAAAAAGTCCAAGAAAAAACATTCAAAAAGTCCAATACTATTAGTCTTCTACCTAGATGACTATTCATCTAATATTAGAAAATAAAATACCTGCAATACTATTTGCACAGCAATAATTTACATTTTTTGAGAAGATATCAGCAAGATAAACACATTTGCCAAACATATAACCTGTTGCAGGTACTTCTGGAGGAGCTATTATTAAACCTGAATGATTTTCATGAAACGTTAAAATTGCATAAATATACCTTAACCAGAGCAAAACCAGAGAATAGAAAGTGACCTTG
>JAOXNR010000001.1:1470474-1487116 GCA_028571225.1 Parsonsia alboflavescens | reverse complement strand
GTAGATATGTTCATTGAACATAGATAACATTTTTTTTTATTGTAACAATTTAAGAAAATTTAATAAAAGTTTTTTATTTTAATAAAATATGAAATATTATGTTGATTAAATATAAAAAAAAGATTTATTTTTGTTTAATAATTATAAAAAGTTATGTTTATTGAATATGAAAGATTATGTTTATTGGAGCATCTCATTTTTTAACAAAAATATATTGTCTTCTTGAAAATATGAGATTTCAAATATGATAACTCTCACCAATTTAGTGTTTCTGCTTTAAATACATACATATATATATATATATATATAAGATATATATAGATATATATATATATATTTATAGAGAGAGAAAGTAATATTAATGTGTGCAATACTGTGTAGACTAATAAGTACAACCGTTAGTCAACTAACAGTAAAAGGTAATGGTCAACTATCTTATTTTTTAAAAAAAATTAATTAAAATTTAATCAAATACCCATAGGGTTTAATTTATCCTTTTAGGGTTAGTTTATAATAAAATTTGAAAAAATAATTTTTTATAAAAGAATTTATTTTTTCGTCTTATTTTTTAAAAACAATTAATTTAAATTTAATCAAGTGTCCCTAGGGTTTAGTTCATCCTTTTAGGGTTTAGTTTATAAAAAATATTTGAAAAAATAATTTTTTATAGAAGAATTTATTTTTTCTTAACAACTGACCGTTAGCTTTGACACTACCATTTTTGTATATAAATATATATATATATATTTTTATATATTTACATACACGAAAATGCTATGGAATGCACATGTACACTCTATATGGAGTGCACTTTTAAGTCTTTAACAGTTAAAGTTAATAGTCAACTGTATTTTTTTATTTTAAAAAAATTATTCTTTTGATCCTATTCCCTAATGTTTAGTTTATCCTTTTAGGGTATAATATATAAAAATAATTTACAAAAAATAATTTTTTTATTGAAGTTTTTTTAAAAAATAAAATAAAATAAAATAGATGTTGAGCGTTATGGACTTAACTGTGTACTAATGTACTCTATAGCATTAAACCCCTTCCCCTCTCTCGATATATAAAATGAGTAATTGGATGTTTAAGGATCTAACCTTTGGTCAATTTTACATTTTGGTCCTTCATTTATGTTTTTTGATCATGTTAGTCCTCAAACAAATTATTATTGGACAATTTGATCATTGGAATCCTATTTTTCTTTAAAAAAACCATTGGAAAGTTCAGTCAACGACTTCTTGACCAAATTAACAAGGGCAAATTCAATATTACACTATTCAATTTATCAAAAATGGATATAAACTGAAATTTTGTTGAACTAAATTCATGTCTTGGCCTAGTTAAATCAATTTTTTGCTGAGGCAAAAATCAAAATGTAGCTCAATAGGATTCCAGTTAATTTCTGTTTCTTACCAATTAAATGGTATAGGATTAAATTTACCCTTATTAATTTGTTCAGGGGTTTGTTGACTTTGTGTTTTTAAAAAAATATGATTAAAAGGATCAAGTTGTCCAATGATAATTTGTTTGAGGACCAACACAATCAAAAACAAAAGTTAAGGACCAAAATATATAACTAATCAAAAATTAGGTCATATTATTCTATATGTAATAGATCGATGTGCCACTTTATGTGATTTCTAAACTATTATTTTCCCAATTCATTTTACAAAAACTTTTAGAGCATTGTATTATTTTGAAAGATTTTTTATAAATTAATAATCTAAAAAATTAATGTATAATTTTGATTTAAAACTTTAAAATTGAATGTTGACTTTTGATTTAATAAGAAAAAATTAAAAGTAGTTAGTGCAATGAAAAACTTATTTTATGATTTCACGAAGAAATTCTACTCCCACAAAGTTTTAACTTGCACCAACCAAATGGTTAGCTTACTATCTCATAAGTCAATGCCCTAGAAATACGTAAAATCTCTTAAATCAAATTAATATAGGATTGTTATTAAAACTTTAAGGTAAAAATATATTTATTTTTTAAAAAAATTATATTCTTACAGTTACATTCCCATAAAACGGTACCACTTAGACTTAATAAAGAAGAATTATTTATTTTATTTCAAAATTAAATGCAAAAAATTTGAATATGGGTTAATTAAAGAGTCAGGTTATCCTAACCTTTTTTTTCGATTAATAATATATAAGGAGGGTCTGCAGGACATAATTTAATAATAAATTTAATGAGGGTTGGTATAATGTCAGCTTTGTCTCTATACTTAGAGTGAGGATTGGATTCCTGTCAAGCCACTCAAGTATATTCCTCAATTTATGTGGTCTAGAAATGGGGGTGTGCATGACCCTTATTTGGTAGAGTTTATCATTTTTTAAACTAGTATTAAACCCACGCCATGTGCACTAGGTGTGCATCTTTTCAAATGTGATTCAAAATCCCAAATGTAAATATTAAATATTATATTATGAAATATTTATTTAATTAAATATCAAAATAATCAAAGAAATTATTAAAATTTTTAATATGTGTAATTCTAAATTTTAAAATACTTTTTGATAACAATATTTGTAATTTCTCTATTCAAATACCTTTTTGAATCACAATCCAATAAAATACATACATTACATAATGATTGACCTAAACATTTATTTATTATCATATATCATAATTGATAAATATGTACGTTAGATTTTAATAACAACAACAACAACTGTAACATTTATTTCAATAAAAGCAAATACTAAATATCTAATAATAACTCTTTATATTCTACTTATTTATAACTTAATTATTTTATATTTTATAATAAAAAATTTTCAGACATAAGATTTGGAATAATGATCTTCAAAGACACATTCATGTTATAATACTCTGGATTTTATTTTATTTAAATCGGGTAATATATATTATTTTATTTATTAGTATAAAAGATGAGGTTGAAGACGTGCTAGAATATCCCGAGCTTCCTTATAAAAATATCAATATTCAACAACAATTGTTCTTAGGTATTGTTAATTTTCATATATTGTGATTGAAAATTATCCCCACTAAAATTTACATAGTATTAAATAGTTATAAATCATCATAAATGTTTTGAATATTATGAATCATTACAAATGATAATAAACAGTTATAACCAATATTTCAATTAATGCATGTGCAAAATATTCAATGCTGACTCTTTATATTCAACTTATCTATAACTTATTTTGTATTTTATTTATTTATTAATATTTTATTAGATGATGATTGACTTTATCTTTTATTAATGGTCATATATTTGATTGAGAATCATCGACATTAACATTAAATAATTAGAATAATAATAAACAGTTTTAATGGTATCAAATAGTTATAAATAATAAAAAATGATTAAAACATATATTTCAATTCATGAAAATATTAAATATTTAATTATTACATATAATGACCATTTAATGTAAATTTTATTTAATATTTCTTATTTTAACTATTTAATATTATTGTAGAATGTTTGAGATGCTGTTAGCAACTCAAGTCATTCTTATTATTACAGTATAAAAATAAATAGATAGATAATATAATAAGGGGAATATTCTCTATGTATTATGTTCTTCTCGAAAAAAATTTTCTACAAATGAGAAAGAGTTAAATACAAAACCAAAAGAACGATCCAAACCAAAACTCACTTTAGAAAATCGCTGGATAAAATTCAACTCGAATCTAAATGAGAGTTTAAATCGTAAGAGGCGGGGAAAGAGTCGCGCAGCTTAATCCAAAAAGCACATGCTGAAATCGTAAGTCCGGAAATGCCGAAGAAACAAAAAGCAGGCGGAACTCAAATCCCACTCTAGACCACAAACCCATAATCCACCCTATAAACTTTTTCAGGTCCGCTCCCTCTCTCTCTCTCTCTCTTCCTCCGTGAACTCTCGCAAATCACTCATTCGATTCGACTTCCTTTCCAAACCCTAACCCCTCTTCGCGTACAGATAGATAGATACCTCTGCATTGCCGGAATTTGATTTGGTCGTCTTCGATTCTTCTTCTGTTTCTCGAAGGCGGACGTCTATTTTAGTTTATTAGGTTTTTTTTCAGGGAATCATCTCAGCTGACTGTGTTAAGAAGCTGGCTATGGACTACGCACCTTACGATAGCAGTGGTGAGTTTGGAAAATAAAAGTTTGTTTCTGAATTCTGACTACTTTCTCGTTTTAATTGATGAATTTGAGCTAGTCAAGATAAGAGTTTACTTTTAATATTTAGAATTAATCTGATTCTATCTTTATTTTGGAGTCTTCCTAGGATTTATACTGTTTCTAGTTTGTGAAATTTCCGTAACCATTTTTCTTTTCTATATTGACCATTAGTGATCTTCAGCTCTATAGTTATGAAACTTCAAGTGTCTTGCCCTAGTTTTGTTTGGCTTAGTGCAATTGACATCAAGTCTTTTATTGAATATAGTTCTATTTTCCCCCCTTCGGAATAGCAAAGGCTATTGTAATTCAGTGCTGGCCCAATTGTACTTATTAATGTCTGTATGAATATGGGCTTTAAACGCAAGACTGAGCAAATCATTGCAAGCCAGAATTTGAGTAATTGACATTTGAATAAGAAGTGGTGCAAATGTGCAAAGAAGTGGTGGTGCAAAGATTATCTGAGTTGTACTTTAGGAAATTGAAGTTATGGCTTTGAAATTTGTGTTAATGAGCATGGATTTAGAGTCCCGGTTTCCATATGTATTGGAGGATTTTGTCTGTTATGAGAGTCCAGTTGGTAAGTGTGAGCTTACGGTACCATCTGTGAACCGCCGCAAACTCCTCTCTGGAACTTAGTTATAACCTGATACTCGAATAAAAATCAGATGGCCAAGGGTTAATAACTATTCCAAATTTTATGTGTGTATTACAGTTTAATTTGAAATTTGATATGTTGTCTGACTTTGAAACAAAGATCTAAATGCATTTCTAGTAGATTCAGTTTATTTAAATTTGTCTTCTCTTAAAAAGAGGAGGGGGGAGGAAACTAATGTATCAGCCGCTTTTTATTTTTCCATATTTTGATGTCATTCTGGAACAATTCTTTTATACTTCAGAACAGATGGGATATAATGAAAAATGAGAGAATAGGTGCTTCCTGGGAAAGTAGGAGATAATTGTTATATTAATGCTATTATTCGTGCTGAGTCTTAGCAGTAGATTCATATTTCCTTTGACTTTATTGCGGTCTTGGGAGGTGGGATGCTTTATCTCTCATGGTTTACTGCTTGCCTGTGAAAAAAAAAGAATATATGGATAATTGATTTGGGAAACATTTTACTTTGTTTTTGTTGCACAAGTGATATGTGAAATACATAGGAGCAGATTGTGGCAAATGGGATCCTGTGATTGTGAAACAGGAGTAACCTGAAAATTTGTGGTTGACGTTGCTCTTGATCCATAATTCATAAAAGAATTAGATATATCTTTATGCTTTCATATAGAAACTTGTCTGAAGGAACTTTACTACCTTCCCTCATGTTCTAACTCTTTAAATGGAAGGAAGATTCTCTTTTATTTATATATCTTTCTGGGATCATTATCTTTTCCTACTTATCAATTTCCATATCTTGGAATTATGAATTTTCTGATGCAGGAACGGATGATGATCTTCCTCCATCACATCAGAATAGAATGCCAAGAGGCAACCGCATTGCAGGCAATGGAAGGCCTGCTGTCATGGGTTCCGTTCCTTATCCTAGGATGTATGGTGAGACTGATATGGAGGCCCAAATTCACCAGCTTGAGCAAGAAGCTTACAGTTCGGTGCTAAGAGCCTTTAAAGCTCAAGCTGATGCCATTTCATGGGTACTTGTTATGTTGTGCATCTGAATTTTATACTCCCTCCATTCCAGAAAAAGTGTCATTTTAGCAAAGTAAAATGGTCCAAAATAAGTGTCGTTTTAGATTATAATGGTGCGTTAATTGAATCTTTTCCAATTTCACCGCATTGGACAATTTAGTCCTATTTCACTTAGTTTTTTTACCTAAAAATAAAGATTCCTTAATTGTTCTGCAATAACTTTAAACGTCCCTTATTTTGGAATGGATGGAGTAGTATGTAATATTTGTTTGATCTTGTTTAAATGACTGCTCAATGAAATGTATTTTCTTCAGGAGAAGGAGAGTTTAATTACTGAACTGAGAAAAGAGTTAAGATTGTCAAATGAAGAACATAGAGAGCTTCTCAGCAGGGTAAATGAAGATGATGTTATCAGAAGAATAAGGTCCGGCAGTTATAATAACTTTTTGGCTTTTTCCATAAAGTCATACTTAGTTTCCAACTTGCAAAATGAGCTTTGTCCTTCTCTTTAATTTTCAAGATTAATATATGCCCAATGTAATCAGGGAGTGGAGACAGTCAAGTGGACATCAATCAGGCATGCTTAGTGCTGTTCAAGCTGTTCATGATCCAGTGCCTAGTCCATCTGTTTCCGCTTCTCGGAAGAAACAGAAAATAGCACCTTCATTACCTCCTCAATCTTTTGGAGGTCCATCTCCTTCCTTTCACCCACAAGCAGTTGCTGCTGCAAACCAGCCATCTTCCTCAGTGGCAAAACGAGGACCTATGATGGCAAACAAGGGCAAAAAGAATAAAGCTGTAACTTAAAGATTTATGTTGAAACATAAAAACTCCAAACTTGTTGCTTCCTTTTAACCATATTGCTTATTTCTCCTGTTTCTACCTCACAGGGTCAGATATTACCAGGTGGATCATCCATGAAAATGCAATACCCTCCCTCTGGTCCCACTGGAAGGAATCAAATTGGTAATCGGGTTAGTACTGGTGGCATTGCCAATGAACCTGCTGAAGCAGGATCACTTGATCCATTGGTTGGGAGGAGAGTTCGGACCAGATGGCCTGATGACAATAATTTTTATGAGGCTGTTATAACTGATTATAATGCCGCTGAGGTATATCTGACTTTTTTTTCTATGTATGTAGATTCACTTCTCTCCTGCAGATTGAGTACTAAATCACTAATCTGTGCCTCTTCCAGGGCCGGCATGCTCTTGTTTATGATATAGGAACTGCTAAAGAAACTTGGGAATGGGTCAACCTTTCTGAGGTAGATAGATGTCTTACTTTCTTGATCCAAAGCATTTACTTTGTGGAGATTAGTTAAAATCTAACGAATATTATCCGCTGGTGTTTCTGGATCATTATATGAATGCTGAAATATAGATTTTTGTACCCTCATTATTCTAGGATAACTGTAGGAAAGCTGAAATGTAGTTATCTCACCCTTCGTCACTATATGCAGTAGGCACAACTCTTTGCTACTAGTTAATAATTACTTTAAAATATAGCACTTTGAGATTCTTCCCGAAAATGAAAAAGAAAAGAAAAGGAAGATAATTCCTACTTATCAATAGCGGTTGTTTAACTCATGACATGAGGTGTGATCATGCTTGACAGATTTTCATATTGCATGATAATTTTGTTTCAATGGGCTGGATTGTGATGGATGGACATTTATCTTGATGTGTCTCTAATGTCAAAATCTAAAATCTGTGTTGAAGTTTGAAGAAATTCAATACTCCAAGAAGGATATTTTTACATACTATTGACTCTCACAGTTGCCACTGTTGTTTACATGCAAGATAATTAATTATGACAAAAAAACAAAAAAAGACGATTGGCATTGGGCTCCTTATAATGTGAAATAAGGTTATGAACACTCCCCCTTCGCAGGCCACCCCTTGTCCCCAATACACACCCAGAATAGAACGTAGTCAAAAAAAGATTTTCCTTTTTGATTGTGTTATCACTCGACCATGGCACTAAGAATCATTCTTTTGACATTGTAAAGGCAGCAAGGAGATTTGAAACTTGAGTCATTTTTTTCTATCAAAGAGAAAACTGAGAAAAGGTTTCTGGAATCTTTTTCCTGATATGCCACATAAAGTTCTCTTCCCCCCTAAATTATGTGGATGGAGAATCACATAAATGTCTTCCCAACCCATCTGACCAGCTGCTCATGCCATGGGTTTCTGAGGATTAAAAATATGTTACCTGCTCGTGTCTGGATACCAATTGCTTAGAAATTTTTTCACTGGGATCATTGATGAGCTTTGTTATGTCTTTTTGTTGATTTAAGGGAATGAACCAGCTTTAAAAAAAATTTAGAAAACTCATTTTGAGTCAAAGAAAATAATGTATTATGTTGTCTTATTCCTAGATGCTGCAAATTCTCTAGGATGAATGAGAGCCTATTTGATCTAGATCCTTGAAAAATTTATCCTATTCAACTTGCAGGCGATACTTCCATTAAGAATGTTTGTTGAATATCTGGTCTGATAAACACTTTTCGTGGCAGATTTCTCCTGAGGACATTCAGTGGGTAGGTGAAGACCCTGGGATATTTCATCATGGAGGCTATGGTGGATCAGGTCATGGCATAAGTAGACCTGATGGACGCGAGGGAGGTCCAGGTCCTGGTAGAGGCAGAGGGCTGTCAAAAGCACAACTACGGAAGGATTTTCCACCTTCACAGAATGGAATAGGAAAGAAGGGGTCAGATGATATTCAGTTACTTCACACAGATACTTTGATTAAGGAGGTAGCATTTTCACTTGATGTATATCTTGTGTTTATTTATATTCATAACTTTCTATATTGTTACTTAACTTCCAATTATTCGGCAGGTGGAAAGGGTCTTTAGTGCTAGTCATCCAGATCCCCAGGAAATTGAAAAGGCAAAGAAGGTGCTGAAGGTGAGGAAGCATGCAACCTGTGGATCATATTATTGCATTTTCATGGTGCAGCATATTGAATTTGATTATTTATGTGACTAATACAAATACAGGAGCATGAACAAGCATTAGCAGATGCCATTTCTAGGCTCGCAGATATTTCGGATGGTGAAAGTGGTACTCATTCTTGCTCCAGTTCTCTGTTTCTTTCAATTTTGACTTGTAGATAATCTTGCTTCAAGAATCAAGCGTGCTTTCTTATCTTCAAAGGGATTGAGTTTTAATATCTTGCATATATTTCATGACACAGATGGAGGGGGTCAATTCTTGCATGGGCAATCAATGGACCGAGAATGACATGCAATATATCCGAAAAAGAAAAGAAGAAAAAAAAAAAAAAAAAAAACCCTCTACTAGTGTAGCAAAATTGGCTTAAAAGAAGTGTATGGTGGTTAACATCTTGAAGGGGTTCCAGAGAATAGGACTGTATCTGATGATTGCTCGTGTTAAATGCCAAGATCAAATCTAGGATTTTGTTGTATAATGTTATGTTCAATTAGTTTCCCCTTAACAGTGAATCATTGTAGCTTTAGTTATTTAGAAACAGGCTAATCTGTAGCTGGGGTGATATAAATTCTTGTTGGACGCTGTGGAAAGCTCAGTAATTTTGTAAAATTATTTTTAGTATTCCCCAACACAAAATCGTGTAAAAAAGTCTTTTTCTTGTTCTTTCTTTTTGTCCTGCAACAGATTTTATTTCGCTTTCTTGCGGCTTCTTGTTTTCTTAAAACAATTGATGAATAATACAGTACATCTAGGTCAAAGGGGTATTTGTTTATCTTCTTTTGGATGCAGATCGAGTCTGAAGATGTTAGCCTTGTTCTTCACTGTTACTCTCAGCACGCGAAATTTAATTTGCGTGCATAACAAAAGTCTGCTCTCGACATCACAGGGTAAGAGCCCATCAATAAGGTCGCACCTAGAGGAGTCAGTCAAATGTGCATATTTCAGGGCTCATTTATTCCAGACAAAAATAAAAGGGAAAAAAAAGAAGATAGAAATATGAATGGGCCAAGTGAGCATTAGGGCATCTCCATTGCTTGGGTGAATAATGAGGTACCTATTAGGGATTTCACACGTCACATTTAGGTCTGTAAATTTAGCTTTGGATCCATAGTCACCCATGAGTGCCATATATATATGGGTCAGATCAGGTTAGAATTTTGTTTATTCCTTTAGAATTGGATCTCTGAGAAGTAGATCCACTTGGATGGGGTTTTGGGTCGGGTGAGCCAAAAGGATTTTAAGACAAAGACTAATCGGAATGACGATCAACGGTTGAGAACAATACTCGCACCTTTTTCCCCTTGTGATCCCGTCTCTCCTAATTCCCAAATTCCATAGAGAAAAAAAACCCCAGTCGCAATAGCCAGTCTACCACCTCCTGTCCGGATGAAGTGGTTAGAGATGGATGATGCGGCAACTCATTCTCTAGCATAGCCGCGATCGTACTAATTGCTCTGTTAGAAAATATCCAAACAAACTAGAAATTCCCGAACCCAGTCAATCACTCCTGCATCAAAATTCAACTCCAATTCAAATTTAAACTCTGCCTCCCACCTTTGCACCCCTCCTTCATCACCTTTAACCTCCTCTTGGCATTTAGCATTTTCTTCTATCCTCTTCCCCTTCCAAAATTGAACCAACAATTCAACTATATTCTTTGACTTCGAATTACCTCCCAAACCCTAAACTCCATATATCTTCACAAACATAAAACAAGAATCTCCTCCAAACAAATTATCGTATGGAAAAGACTTAGTTCAAATAACAAGTTCCTGATCTTCAGATCAAATTAGCAACATAAATTAAATCAAAATTATGAATGGAAAAAAAAAACTTGAGGAAATAAATTGAAAACTGAAGGTATCTTGCATTAAATAAATGGCGATTTCAAACGAAGAGAAAAAGTGGAAAGAAGATCGAACAAGAATTCAGGAGATTATAGTAAGATGAAAATGCAAGAAATAACAAGAGAGAGAGAGAGTGTAAAATATTTTAAAAAATTTCATAAATTAAAATATTTTAAAAAATAAATGGGTCCATGGGCTTAAGGGGTTGGGCTGGGCTTGGCTCGGCTCTAACATCTGTGACCCCTTTAAAATTAGGCTTAGGCCCTATCTAGTCCATTTCGAATGGACTTACATGGCTTGGGTCGAGTCGGATCCATATTGACAGGTCTAGCCACATTTCCATTCTTATGCATCCATTTTTCTGATAGTTCATCTTTTTTACATAATTTAAAGTGGCCCATTTAAAATCGGACTTAGACCCTATCTAGCCCATTTTGAGTGGGCTTACGCGGGCTTGGGTTGAGTCGGTCTGGTCGGATCCCTATTGACAAGTCTAACCACATCTCCATTTTTCCAATAGTTCATCTTTTTACATAATTTAAAGTGGGTTTTTCGTTGTTAACTCATTTATGAATTTATCTATCAACTCATTTAATATTTGAATTTTTTTTAACATTTGAATTTACTTTATTTCTCATAAATTATGAAAAGAATTAAATTTTATAAATTAATAGTTTAAATCATATTTAATTATGCATAAATATATTACTCCCTCCATCCTTAATTAAATATCCATATTTCTATTTTAAGTTATCCAGAAATGAATGTCTCATTTCCTAAATTAATTAAAATTTTGTTAAGTTTAAAAGGAACTAAGTCAATTAGTTTTCATAAAACATGTGTAAATCAAAATGGAATATTTAATTTCGGATGGAGGGAGTATGAAATTATTAGCTATTTAACTATTTCTTAAAATGTATTTTCTTAAATCATCTTTAATTAAACTTATAAAAATCGGAATAAAAACCAAAATTTAAAACACATCAATTGACATCACAAGGCATATAAAATATTGAAAACAAAAATCAATGACATCGCAGGGTAATGCGCATATAGCAAAGCCGCACTTATCCCATTGTTAATGAATTCTTCAAAATTCATATTCCGTTTTTATCAAAATTCCCTTCTAGTGTTGAATGTTAAGCACACAAGCATCGCAAACATTTGAGTCCATTACATATTTTATTTATGAATTCTTCTCATAAATAAATTAAAGTAATTCATGCTATTTAAATTCCATATGTATATTAAAAAACAGTATAATAATTGTTTTTATGGTTGTAATGACCCATCATCTCTTCCTTCACATGAATCTTATAATTATTTAAAACATCTGTTAGAGACACCTTTACGGATCGCATAAAAAAAATCTTGATTAACATATTATTAAAATTCGTTCAATCATGAGTTTGTCATTGAGCTCACTTACGTCAACTATGAAAATGAAATAATGTACAAAGGAGATAAATGGAATAGAAAAATTTCTTCATTTAAAAAAATATGGAAAATAGTACGAGATAAAAACCTAGAACATAAACTACCATGTGCCACACCCACCACGAGGGATAATACTCCTCCTTGTCCCATCTTGGCAAGCTGGTAATCCTCATGAGGATTAAGTGAAAGATGAACGTCCTCCTGTGTGGTCTGGGGAGCACTAGACAGTGGCGCAATAGATGTCGATGCTCCATCACTATTCCATGGCTGCCAAGTGGATGATCGATGCTGTGTGTGGGCCAATGAGGACTGTCACTGTGATGAGGTAGACGCCAGGGACTGAGATGAAGTAGATGCGTGCAAGGGACTGGGGCTCTAGAAGGGGTCTGCTGCAAGAGATCAGTGAATGAAGTCATGTAATCTCCGAAGATGCCGGGTGCATCTTGTGGCGATCCAAATGCGGCGCCTGAACTTGCTGTCTGCGGCATGCAAAATGAAGAAAGCGATAATCAAATCCACTAACCACCGTAGCCAATAGGAGAAACACACTACAAAAAATAAGGATGCAGTCGCATATGTCATATACGATAGCCATGAAATGATTTTTGGACTATTGAGAATATAGTCGTGGCAAAAAAATCCGACAATAGAAAAGCTGTTTTATATGTTTTTAATGATAGTATAATCTATGGTCCTAATATGATGTAGTATAAAATATTTTATACGGTCGAAGTGCATAAAAAATATTTACGAGGGGGTTACCATGGCATAAAATTCCGTAGTATATAATTTGTCATATATACGACGGTTTGCTGGCCACCACCTTTTTTACAAAATGTTCTTTACCCGTAGCTTATAAATGAAATATACGACTATTTAAATGTTGTTATATATAATGGTGATGTAAATACTGTAGCGTTTGGGCAGCTGTATATACGTTACAATTTCTGCAGCAATTTAGCAAATCTTTTACTTCAATTCTCTAGCCATTGTATAAAATTTTTCCTTCTAGATTTTTATGATTAATTACGATGGTCTGAAGCCATCAGAAAAGAAAATGACATTTTTAATTTTTTTGATTTTTGGATAATTCTAGATTATGAATGGTCCAAACAAATCTAAAAGTAGTTGATCAATTAATAAAGTTCCTAATTGCAACTCCAAAATTAATATAGTATTCATAGCAAATTTAACAAAAAGGACAAAAAAAGTGACAAATATCCAGAAACTATCCAAAAAAAATAAAGAACAAAGGAAAAATATCTTGTTTGAAAACTATCCATCCTGTTTAGAAACATAATTAACTCAAAGGAAAAACATCCTGTTCAGCAGTAGCCTTAGTTTCGTAACCCCTATACATAAGAACACAAAGGAAAAATATGTCAATAAAAGTGGTTACAAAACTCCCAATGTCTAAAAAATTATAATAGACTTTCATTCTCTCAGCCAAACATGTTAAAAAAAATGACATCAAGATAAATTGTTCAAAATTTATTTGAAAGCATAAAGGATCAATGAAAGATATAAGTTACAGTATTGAAACTATACATGTCATGAACTTTCACAATGGTATTAAAAATATCCAAAACAACACATAAAATGAATACATGGCAACCTTAGGAGCTCAATTGATATATTTTCTTGGAGTTGCCTCTGGATTTGTTACTTATATCTCAACCATTAGCATTTTAAAAAAAAAAATTTTAATAATTAGGTTCATCATCATATCATTATACAAATTTCGATCCATCATAATTGTAGAATGTAATTGTAAAAGCAAAAACAATTTTTCATAAAGAGAAAACCCACTTTAATCTTCTTCTCCATTCCCTTTTATTTTACTAGTAAGACCAATTCATTATCTCAACTTCCTTGCTTAATTTCTAAGATCAAAAGAACTAGAAACTATTTCCTTAGATGCAACACCATGATTATTTGGAAGAAGTCACTCATACACAGTTCAAAGACAATAAAGAAATCTCTTATTTAAACTTAAACCCGTTTGCACTAAGTAACCAAAAGTTCAGAGGACCTACTAAAAATCAAAAGTAATCCCAAAAGGAAAATTATTCAACCATCAATTAACCACCGAGACTCCATCATCAACTCTTCAGAATATCCCAATTTCTATATCCTCCACACTCCAACTAAACTCTGAGGTTTCAGAATCAGACCCATCACCTACAATCCACTAACACCTCAAGGAATAAAATGGAACTTCTTTCCCAACCTATCACCAACCCATACCCATCCAAATTACACCTTCAACAACAATCAATCACCCAGCAATAACAAAATTAATATTTTTTTTTAAAAAAGATTGACTATCAATTCAATAATGCCAAGAACAAAGCATATCACAGACAGTTCCAATTTGAAATTTAAAGACATCATTGCCCTCATCCATAATGCAATATTTATTTGAAACTAATGCCATGTGAATACACATTTATTTGCAACATTACTTGGAGAGAACTTCAACCTCTTCAGAAGCTAACCTATTGTGAAGCACAACCTGGTGTTCTGCAAATTCTCCAAACATTTCTTTTAGCTCCATTGCCCTAATGTATGCTTCAGTTCTCGAGGGCACCACCTTTACTGAATCCTTGCTCATGTAAGCACTCTGATACTCATCCTATGAGGTGATATAATAGTTACATAGACAAGAATGAGGTCAAGGAATGGAACTAACTGGAAAAAAAAAAAACCATACTATTGGCTTCCGAGTAAATAAAAATAGAGTCATAAGACAAACGAGTTGTAAGGCTGGTCCAAATGTTGCAAATGTTCCATTGTGCGACATCTTCTTAGCGATCAATTTCGTGCATGAAGTGGAAATAATTAGAATCAATAATTATTGAAACAGAACTTCGCAATTCCTAATCAAGAATTACAGAACAAATTATTGAAAGAAAAAAAAAATTTCAAAAAATGTAAGCACTGTCCCCTTGCAGATACAATAACAAATCAATGTTGTTCAAGAATTTGAATAAGTCATCAAGCTCTGCTTTTGAGCTCAAGATAATGACTCCACTTGCAAATGTACTTGATGGATGGCTCCGGAATACCACTGCTTCTGCTAGAATGCCAACATGTTTGTGTATGAAGCACCGTATCACTTCTGGATAACAATTGGTCTCCAAGTGGGTGACCATCAGAATATGATATGTCGAGTAAAATCCAGCAGGAGCTTCACGAGAGACTTGCCCAATCCTATAACTAGTAGAATTAGAAAACGATGACTCGAGATCCATCTGGGAAAAAAAAAGGAAAAATAATAAATATTATTTCACTCATTCAAGGTCTTGTTAGGACAAACATTAAAACAAATTTTGCAAGGCAACAGAAAACAAAATTGCAAAAAAATTGCAAGAGAGACAAATTTTTCTTGCCATTTACATAACAAAATCAGTTTCTATTATGCTAGACATGATTTCTTTTTCTTCAGTAAATCAATTCCCTATTTACACACATGTTTCTATAATATCTCTTGTGTTGTTAAAGGAATTTAGTTCAAAATTTCAACCAAACTTAAGCATTCCAGCAATGTATTACCTTAAAAAAATTTGCCCACATCATATCAACGTAGTACTTGACAAAATTAGTGACATAGCTTCTCTAATGTGCCATTACGTCACATAATTCCCAATACAAAAAAAACATCCACACGTGAAGTTGAAGCTAATTTAATTCGAAACACATATTTTGAGTTCCTCATCAACTAATCTTGACAGTAAACTCAACCACTTCTCCACTTCCCAACAAAGTCCTTGGAATACCCAAGGTGCTTGGGTCCAAAAGGTACTAAAAACTTAGCATAGCCATTACAAAAAAAAAAAAGCATCAGAATGAATTTAGCTATTTGCATTATGCATGCCAAGTATCTTAAAACTATGTTTTCTAGCTCACAAAGCCAATCTAAGTATAATATCAATTCAATAGAAGTTACAACTCCTATTGCAAGAACACAAGCGATTAGCTGTCATTTCTTTTAATTGCAAACACTTCACAATATCCTATATACAACATTTTCAAGCCCTACAATTAGGTTCATTCCCATACAAGTTATCACAAACTCCTTTCAAACTCAAACCAAATACTAGTTCAATATGTCTTTCACATATCCTATCTTCCAATAATGCTAGATTGAGTTTGGGTGTCGAAAAGAAGAGGTTTGAGGTTTGGGGTTTTGTTTTAGTAAAAAAATTGAAAGTTTGAGTTGGTTTTGATTTGTGTCAGAAAAAAGACAACTTAGTAAGTCTTGGTTTGAGGAGTTTGAAATTGGGAGAGGGAAAGTGAAAATAAATGGGGGGGAGAGTGTATTTTTGTGCATATTAAAAATATCCTTCGTACGACCCTAACAAGTCAACCCTAACAATATGCTCATTGGATATATAAGACATTTGACAAGGGACATGTTAATTATTTAATGAAAGGCCACAAATAGACCTCCTCCAGGCATCGATCAGAGAGAATCTGAAGAGGGTACTGACATTACCTTTTTCAATTCTCAGACGGAAGATAAACGTAGTGATGTGATTCACTTGAATTATGGCTGGAATTTCAACATCCATCTATCCAAACCCAAGGTCACTCATAATCTGAA
>JAOXNR010000001.1:1422026-1470374 GCA_028571225.1 Parsonsia alboflavescens | reverse complement strand
CCCCCCCCCCCCCCCCCCCCCCCCCCCCCCAATTATCTGAAATTTTTTTCCTTTTAAAAAGTGTTAAAATATTTTAATATTTTTTTTCCTACAACCATGACTACTCTTCCTAGTATAACTCAACGACCTAAAATCAACGGCGAATCTACGTTTTTTGTATGACACTTTTTAGTACATTAATAAAATTTTATACATATTTTTCAATTATTATTGTAGATACATTTTATTAACTGAATCTTAAAAATATAAACTAAACTTGATGGGTACTTAATCTTTTAGGTCATATGTAAGTTTTTTTATTAGTGTAATAGAGAATATCACACAAAAATATACTTAAAGCATTGCATTTCATATCAATCAGATAGTGAACAGTTCCCAAACCGGTTCAAAAGAGACTATTAAACCATTTTTAACAAAAACCTCTCTCTATAGATAAAAGCTTAATGGATCAATGAACCAGTCGGTTTGATATCAAATCGATCGATTTTAAAAAAAAACACAAATTTAAGCCAAATTAGTCCAATTTTCAATATTAATAATAATAAACTTTAAATGTATCTTAGAATTATATCATTCTTCAATCAAATTGTAGATTTACTCATTTTATTATATTAAAAATAAAAAATTTTACTCAAAATATACTTCATTTTTTTTAGCTGTGTCCAGCCAATTAACACCCATCTCGATGTTCTACTTGTAGTAACAATTCACGAAAACTATAATATGCAGAAAGACTGAGTCGAACTCCTGTATTATATATGATCACACCCTTGAGTGAAAAGATACTTTATTATTAAATATTTAAAATAAATAAATATTTTATAATCAGTAAACTTTATGGATACTAAAAATTATCATGTTTGAATCAATGTAAATTAGATCTTTAAATTTTTATTTATTAAAAAAATGTAATTTTTAATATATATATATATATATAGTTTTAGACTTCCCACCGATGAAACTTGATGTTTACGAGAACGAATTCAGCTTTCTACTGCTAAACATTATGAGGAAAGTTTTCTTCTCGAAAAAGATCTAATCTGTCACCACTTGCTTGAGAAAAACTCGAGGATTACATTTTCAGAGAAAGGGGAAAGGGGCAGGATGAAGAACAAAGCAAGAGATTTCCTCTTGGTCCTTATGGCAGGAGATGAAATGAAGCTCTTATCCTGATCTGATTCACCCGATAGTATCCGGGTGAACCATCTTCCACTAGCTAATTCAACCGTAAAGTAAAATGACATATTTGTCCTTACATTGATGAAAGAAAGAAAAAAGAAAAAAAATAATGGAAGTGAATTGCATGGACATTAAACTTAGCTTGAATATTAATAGTATTATACTAATATGTCTCATCAATATGGAAGTGATACCAGAAAACTTCTGTGGTCCCACGAGCCAGATGTTCATAAGAGTTAATTTATAGAGCGCGCAAGGCTGAAAAAGAAAAACACTATAACACTTGGCATCCTGCTTTTCTACCCCTACTACTCTGCCTGCCTACAACCCATTTACAGCACCCCCCATTAAAATTCCCTATTCTTTTTTACCTACCTACTTCCTAGACCGTTTCTTGGACCGTTTGGAAGGTTCCTCCGCTTCACCACTTTCCCTACCGCGCTTCCCGGAAGCCAGCACCGCAGCATCCTTCCCTTTTTTCGGCGGCCTCCCTACTCCCCTCTTCGATGGACTAGCCTCTTCCTTGGAATGTTTTCCAACACTGCGCTTGGTCTGCACCTCTTTCTTCTCTTCCAACTTTTTAGTCGGGGGATCCTTTTTATTACCACTATTACTTTTAAAATTGTCACTTGAGCTCTTCAATGCCTCCACCAGGGTCCCCTTTGACGGTTCGTTCTTCTTTATTCTCTTCAGAAAGTCTGCGGCGCCACGCTTCTTCACGGTAGCAGCTTCTTCGGCTTTCTTCTTATTATCCACTTTAGCAGTCTGGCCCTTATCCGTACCTTTATCTGATGGTGGTTGCTGTGAGCCTGAGCTTGGGTTCTGATTAGAGGAAGGTGCAGATTGCGAATTGCTTGCGTTAGGCCGGCCCTTGGTGCTCCTCCTCATGCTCCTCACCCCGGTTACGGGCTTCTCTTTCATTTTCAGCTTCATGGAGCTGTCTTCTTCATTTGAAGTGCTCAGAGGAGATTTTATCACAGGCTTCGAGTGGGTGGCAGCTGGTTTATCTTCCCCTTGCTTGTCCACCTTGTTGTTAACTGAGGAGGAAGCTTTGGGTTGAATGGAGCTTCTTTTGCGGCAGACTATAAGTGGGGCGGTTGACTTGTGCTGTGCAAGTAAGGACTCGGTTTTTTCAGGTTCAGGTTTAGGTTGGGATTTAGCGGGTAATGAATCGCCGCCAGAAGGTTGAACTACTGACGGCTTCTTCTTGAGCTCGTTCATTACAACCTGACGGAGCTCGTAGGCAGCCAAAGATTCCGGAGATGACTTGGGAAAGAAGACAACAGCATTGTTGAAGAGAAGTAAGAGATCAACGTAAAATCTGATAGAGCAGAAAGAGTAACAACCGTTATCAATTCGAGCTTGAACTGTTTCGAGATCCACGTGTTGCCGAATCACGTTCCTGTACTTGTCCGTTTTCTGCAGCAGAGTCAACGGGTTAGCGTATTTTGTACATACATGTTATCTCTATTGCTTGCGTGTATGCATGCAGGACAAAGACATTTGCTGAGGGTCACGTGCAGGCGGAAATTGGGCAAGTCCAAAACAAATAGGCCCATGGGCTTCTACACAACAAGTGAACCTAAAAATTGTTACGAATGAAAGCAATAAGACATTCCCCATCAACCCACATCCATTTTCAACAGTAGACGCTACCTGAACGCTAACCTATTCAGGATCACGTTACGATGGCCCAAGTATTATTATGCCCTCGGACCCAAGAACCCGATATTAGGCCCCGATTAGGATTATAAAAAGGTTTCAAAATAATATTCCATTTGTAAAAAGGGAAAAATAAAAGTAAGGCTAACCACTAGAAAGAAAGAAGCTTGAAAATATTTCCAAATTTATCATTTCAAAAAAAAAAGAAAGAATTAAGCTAAGGGTTATCAAACTATAAACTTATAATAATGAGATACCTGCTTACATTTGTTTAAATGAGAACCCCTTAGGCCCAAGTCTAAAAGATAAAATCAATGTAAAAAAGAAGAGAACAAATAATAATAGACTCCACGTACATGTAAAACTTTAGTAGAATTTCACATATATTTAAAAATCAAATAACCCTATAGATCTCACTAAATGTCACCAATTTTTTTGTGTTTTCAGCCCAGCCACAATGATTAGGTAAGCTATCGGTAACGTTTCCTCCTCGCATTAAGTTGTTAAAAACAAAGAAAAATAAAAAATTGCCCCCAGGGCAGGTGGTCCCCGTGGCCAAATATCAAATAATCCAACGGCTCATATCGAATCATGATTAGATCAAATTCGAACGAACGAAAGTAGTGGATCCTTACCTGGCTTTCACGCCGACGCTCAAACATCGAGCCGTGCTTATGCGACCGGATGTTATCTAAAAAACCAAGCAACGGCTCTGATTTAACCGAGTACCCGCTCTCCCGTTTTATCGGGGCATCAGCCGGCGAAACCGCCGTAGGCCCCTCCCCGCCTCCGCTACCACCACCTACTCCGCCACTGCTTCCGTTTCCATCGCCCTTCCTCCTCCTCTTACTAGTCATTAGACTGGCCGAGCTCTGCACATCACTGCTCTCTTTTGTCCCTTCCTTCGAGTCACTCACGGAGTCACGCAACTCGTCCGAGTCAACTCCGCCTTTATCCCTCTTCCGGCTAGCCTTTCCTACCTCGTGTCTGTCCGAACTATCATTACAGGAGTCCTCTTCCCCGACCGGCTTAGAGCCCGAATCCGGTTTAACCCCGGCCGGTTCTCTTTCCTGTTCCGGTTCGGTTTTTATCTCTCCTCTCCTATTTTCGGTTGAATTAGATTCATTGAACGACCGGTTCTCGTCTTCGGCAGACACTGTTTTCTCCGCGGCTCCTTCCCGCGAGTCTCCGCCTGTGCCTTTTTTGTCGTTTTCTGATCTTTCCTCCTTTATTTCCTCATCCAGATCTGGCTGCTTTTTGGCACCGTTTTGATTCTCCGGTGAGGTCTTTTCTCTTTCCTCCTCCATCGTCTTCACTCTCATCTGTAAAGACCTGTCAAGTCATAGATCAGATCCATGAAATACGTAAAGTTGGAATAATTCTAAAGAGTATTACGATTTTCAAAATAACAATAATAACACGCTGGAGATTTACTTGATGGAAAGATCGTATCGTTGGACCTCTTGTTTGAGTTCGGCAACACGTATTTTTCTTAACTCCTCGAGCCAAGTTAAGGATTCGGCATCGCCCACGACATCGTTATTATCTTCAGCATCAGCATCAACGGCACTGGGCAAGTCGCGATTGAAAGTGCCGACTGCTCCGGCACCACCGTCGGCGGCGTTGTTACGGCGGTGGTGGTGTGGGTGGCGATGGCTGTTCCTGAAGCGTTGCCTAAGGTAACGGTATCTATCTTTACAAATTTCGGGGGTGAATAAGGTGGAGGGCAGAGAAGTACGGTGGCGGTTCTGGAGCTCCATCGCCACCGTATCCCAGTCCTTGAGGCCATGGCGCTTGACGGCAAAGGCAAGTAATAGTTCTTCCCATGTACTCCATGTCGTGTCGTTCGCATCCGTATCGGCTCCTTTTGACATGATAATAAATATAGACATACATATATTGTGGATAAATATATACACGCACGCACACTATAAATGGATTAAACACACAGAATATCAAATATATATATATATATATATAAATAAAAAAAAGAGGGTGTCTAGAGCTTTGAGAGGCTCCCCATTTGCGAAAGGTATTTAGGGTTTTGGCTCTAGCCTACTTCGTTTAGATTTAAAGAATCTTTTAACCTTTTTCAATTTTTTGCGATTTAGGAGAGGAGGCTGGGGGAAGGGAGAGGGGTTTGTTGGTATTTTTTTTGGGTTTGAACGAGAGAAGAACAGAGTCTATTTTGGTTGGGCAGTGATTTGTGATCTGTAATTTATATATATAGAGAGTATGGAGAGATAGAATTGGGTGGGAGAGGGACGGAGGGAATGGTCCTCATCACGCCAATTTATTTCTCCTTCTTGGGCTGTAAGCCTGTTAACTTCTTGTTTTTTTTGGTTTTTTTTTTTTTTTTGGGTTTTTTTTTTGGTGTTTTCGTGTTTGGACTATTCTGCCCTCGTGCTTCTGTTGAGTTTTTTCAAATATATTATTCCTAAGCCGTTTAGCGCCACTCGGAGGTGAATGAATGGTACCATTTGATAATTTAGTTAAGTACTACACTAAATTGATTAGTTAAATATTATTATTCCCTCCCTCTAGACATTTTGACTTTTTTGAAAGATTAATAGTTTATTAAGTCACCAAAATTACTATAAACCTCTCCTTCTCATATCAAAATAAATTTTCAATTTCTCTTAAAAAATAAGTCAAATATTCCTAGTTAATTGTATATAAATAAGATTCAAAACAATATATGATTAAAAAAATGAATTTCTCATAATTGATTATTTCTTTTTAATTAATATAAAAATTATATTCTTTTAATTAACATGATTTATGATGAAATTTATGGATTTGTGGGCTGTAAATCCTTTAAATTCAAAGAGGTTAATAGAACGTAATTTCCTTAAATCAAGGGGATCGTTAATGAATTTTTTTATATAGTTCATCACTTTACCCTTCTCATTATTATAATCATAGTGTGACATTTTTAAATTAATAATTATAAATTCTTAACTTAAGGAGGTTGTTAAAATAGAACTTTCTATAAAAAAAAATTTACTTATTTTAAAAAATGAGACATTCTAAAATGGAACATTCAATTCCACATGGAAAGAGAAATATAATCATAGATTTAAAATTATACTATATTTTTTTTTTTATTCAAACTCCGGACAAATGGAACAAAAGAAGAAGAAACTAGAACGTAATCTCCAGACTGAGGGAGTGTTTTGGTTATAACAGAATTTAATTACTTTGCTTGCATCTGAATGGCGCCATAGTAACCCTGTTTCTTTTTTTATGGTGAAACTAATAGACCAATATTCCAAAAATACTTGGGATATCTTTACTTTCTCCTAATACTAATAATAAGGGCTCAAAATATGCATATACTTGTCATACTTCATGAGAAATTTAATATCTCATTTTAAAAAGAAGTTTGACTCTGGAGGGAGAACATTTGATTCCAAACATCACTACTTAATTATGAACATTCAATTTCATATTAAGAGAGGAAAACAAAAATGATAAACAAAACCATTTTTCATTATGTAAGGGAATAAATATCTAGAACTATAGGTTTTATATGTTATATTTATATTTTCATGGTGAATCTATTTGTTCAAACGTTTGTATTATTTAAATATAATTCTATGTTTTATATGTTTAAACTAATTCTTTCCATACCAATTTCTGAATTTTGATGAAAAAGAGAAAATATATGAACGACAAATTGATAAAATTATTTCATTATATATATTTTATGTAATTACTTAAGTTTTCGTATATTTGTTTTGTTTTGTCAAGTTTTATTAGTTTAGTAGTAAAGTAGCGACACTTAAGATCGGTTGGTCTCGAGTTTGAGACACGACGAGGATAGGTGAACTGCCATTGTAGATCCTTAAAGGGAATGATGGGTGCAATAAATATATATTTATTTATGTGTGTGTGTTTTGTTTTCCATAAAAAATTAGAAAAAAGCCAAAAAAAAAAAAAAAAACGGAATGTGTACGGATTGCGAATTCTCACTTAATAAGCCAAAAAAAAGGAGGTGCATTTCCTAGAATCTTTATTATTCAGTTTAAACTAGAAAAAAAAATAGACTAAAAACAAACGGAATAAAGATTTTTAGTTAGGTTTCAATCTAAATGTTTGCTTCAATTAATTTTCATATTATATTAACTATATCTAACCAAATTGAAATTCTATGAAATTTAATTAAACCAAATTGAATTGAACTTCAGTTTTATAAATAAATTCTCTTTATCCGAATTTGTTTGACTTTGAGAAATTTTATTGGATGAGTTTGATTTAGTTTCTTTTGAATATAATAATATCAATTCCTTTGTAAATTTTAACTAATTTAGAAAATGAACAATCAAAAATAGAAATAGAGACATGTAATTTTCATATGAGAAGATTAATAAACAATATATATTGTTTCATAGGTTGAGGGTTTGGATATGAACTTTAAGTTGGATCCCCAAAATATATTCATAGTGCTTAATTCAATGAAAAATTAGAATTTTTTTTTTAATGTTGAAAAATATTTTTAAAAATGTGGTAACTAATGTTTTCACATTTTGTCTTGGTACATTTTTATTTGTCTCTGACTCTAGTTTTGTACCTTTTGTTTTTAATTTCACTAGCAGTAGGTTTCCCGCGGGGAAAGATGAATGGAAGGAGTGATATAAAAGAAAACGACATTTTGAGGGACTATATTGAAATAAGTCTATTTTTAAAACAAAATTCAAATTTTCAATTATTAAATTGAAGTAATTCTCAATGTTAGTGTGTGCAATACTGTGCATATCAACAAATACAACCGTTCAAAGTTAATAACCAACTATCTTATTTTTAAAAAAAATTAATTTAAATTTAATTACCTTTAGAGTTTACTTTATAAAAAATATTTGAAAAAAATAATTTTTTATACTTTTTAAAAAAACAATTAATTAAAATTTAAACAAGTACTTTTAGGGTTTAGTTTATCTTTTTAGAGTTTAGTTTATAAAAAATATTTGAAAAAATAATTTTTTATACAAGATTTTTTTTTTTTAACAACTAACCGTTAACAGTTGCACTTGTTAGTATCACAGTATTGCACATATTAACTTTTTCGTGTATATATAAATATATATATATATATATATATAAATATATTAAAAAAAAGGCTATATCAGCCTAAAGTTGCTCCAAGTGTCATAGCCACAAATTGCCAAGTGGCATTATCTATTAATAAAATATTAATTATGTCTAAGAGATAGAATAAAAAATTAAATTAACAATCCAACTAAGCTTATATTTATAGAAAAGATATAACTTTTTTCACTAGGGTGCTTCTGATGTTTATTTCATTTTTTAGAAATTTGGTTTTTCCAGAAAAGGAAAACAAAATATTCCTTTCATATTTTAATATCCAATTATTTAAAAATTTATTTGATAATAATATTTTAATTTATATATATACGGATTTGGCAAGAATTTCGTTACGATAACAGTTGGAGCTCGCATTAGCAAAACTATATAAATATATATAAATATATATATATATATATATATATTTATATAATATTTATACTAAAGCATAGTTCAAAGTATTTTCTTTTAAAAAAACAAAATTTCATATTTTATTCATTTATTTTTAAATGTTATGCTTTTTGTTCCAAGGATTACTCAAAGGAAATTCTTGCAAGAAAATGAAATCTTTATATTACTCATTTGTTTAAAAAGTGAAATTATAATAATATTTTCATATGAGTAATAAATATTCACTAAATTCAAAAAATAAAATTGATTAAATTCACTTAATTCTAATATTGCATGAATCACAATATTTTAATTGATTGAACATCTATTAAATGAAAAATAGTATTGTCAGTATCTTTCAAAACATAGGTATATACGAGTATAGTTTTATTTTTCTTCAAAAAAAGAATCTTTGAATAAAATTGAAAACTCTGCATAACCTTTATTGTTTAGAATTTTCGAAAATATAATAAGTGATGCGTTAAATTATTTTTTATCTTCACATTTTCATTGTTTAGTATACTCGCTTAATACAAAATTATATAACTTTCTGAGCATCAATATATTCTTGTATATATATATATATATATATATATATATATACACAGGATTGATAAAAAACGTAATTGGCGGAGAGCAACTGGAGCGAAACAGTCAAAACGACGTCGTTTTGGCTGCCAAATAAGTTGGTTTGAAGGATACATCCACTTATTTGGCAGCCAAAACGATGTCGTTTTGGCTGTTACGCTTCGCCAGTTACGTTTTATAGCAATTCCGTATATACATATATATATATATTTTTATATATATATTGTTTCATATTAGGAAAAATCATCATTTGGATTTAAAAATTTTGCTCAAAATCAATATTGATACTTATTATGTTTTTCTTACCAATTAAACACCCAAACAACTTTCGAACTTCTATTTATGATTACATTTCAATATATTTTTAGTTAAGATAGCATGTTATGGTAGCATGGTTAATTTTTTTGAGGGAAGAATCATTTATTTGGTAGTTAAAGTTCTGCTCTCAAGGTTAAATTGGAACCCATTGTTTTTCCTTTTTTTCTAATTAAATTCTCAAATAATTTTCAAGCCCTAATTCATTTTGATACTTATTTGGCATAAGAAAAAATTCACAAGCGCCAATCCTAAATTAGGCATAATTTTAGGTACCAAAATAATAAACACATATTTTATTGGCTTAGAAATACTTTTTTCTGTAATCGAAAATATTAATTTGATAGTTCAAAAGTTGTTCAAATTCTTACTTAGAAAAAAAAAATCAATATTAACTTTGGGCATAATTTTAAATACCAAATCTGTGATTTTCCCTTCATATTCAAAACATATAATCTTATATCAACCAATCTTTTACAAATCGGATTGAATATTAAACATAAAGGAGTTAAGATTGGATCAAATTTAATTAACCACGTTATTTATTTATTTCCATTTATAATAATTATTTATTAATAACTAGAAGGCGGTGTGTGAAAAATACTCTATATATAATCTAATCCTTAGAAATGAATTGGTAAGGACGGGTGGATGTAAAAAATAAAATAGCAAAGAAAAATGCTTCAAATACGTGAGTTACATTTTGGAATATAAAAGTGTCATTAAATTTTTTTTAAAAAAAAAACAAACACTTTGAATTTATGAGTGGGTTCACTTAACTAAATTTAAATTTATAATATATAGAAAAATTCAATTATGAATCTAGTTCATTGGATCTTGTGACTCACATTTAACCACATCAGATATTTCTTTTTTAAAAGTATTTGTATTTTGTGGTAAATAATAATAATACTCCTTAACTTGATATAGACCATAAGATTCATGCGTAGGAATATGGATCAGGTTCATATAGTTTCCATAATATATATTGGTTGAGGGACTTTTGTCCAAAAACCTCTATCATCATTGGCCAAAAAAAAAAAACCGGTTCAATTGACCCCGATTTAGTGTGGTTCAAAGGCCAGTTTTCGATCAAACTCACGGTTCAAACAGAACTACCTCAGCTTTTATACCGGCAGCGGATCGATACTTTAAGGTGATTAAAATTTAAACTGAAGCTGAGAATCTCTTATCTTAAGCACAACTGCAAATATTTGAGCGAACCGAAATTAAGGACTTGCCAATAGAAATTAATCACTGGAATCAATTGCCAAAAATAAGGGTTAACTCATGGTCACTGAAGTTGTCACTTTTTTTTAATTTGACCATTAAACTGCAAAATTAATCAATTTAACTATTATATTTTGCATTTTAAGACACTTTAACCATTCTATAGTTGTTCAATCAAATAACAACCACAAATGTAATCAATTATCATTAATAATATCATGCAGCTTGACATGTCACTAAAAATTTCTTTATTGATCAAATTAAATGTAAAATTTTACTCCAACAATTCAAATAATGTCTCAATAAAAAAATTAGATAAAAAAGAAATTGACAAAATGAAGACTATTCTCATAGATAATATGAAAATTTTTTTATTGATATGGAAAACCATGTGGCATTATCACTAAAGAATGATTATATTAGTGACTATTATTTAATTGAATCACTATAAAGTGGTTAAATTTGTTAAAAGCGCAAAGTATAAAGACTAAATTGTTTAAAAATCTAAAATATAATGGTTAAATAGACTAATTTTATAATTTAATAGTCAAATTAAAAAAAAAAAAAACAATACAACTTCGATAGTCACTTTTTTATTTAAGCCCTGAAACAAGTGAGTATATGTGCAAGCAAGCCTGTCTTTCATCACCTAATGGAAATTTTATTTTATTTTAACGGCAATTTAGTCAAATGAAGACAGGCCAAAACATAATGTTACAGAGAGAACTATTATTTGACTCGTAATGAAAAGTGAGCCCAAGAGTTTCAATCGGTGAAAGCATGTTTGGATTTGGTTAGAAGAGTTTATTTTTCAAGTTAAACTTTTTTTGTATTAAGATACATTAATTAAAAATATTTTTTTATTTCAAAAGTTGCTTGGCTGAACAAACTTTTTTATTTTTTCAAAAATATTATTTGTTGTTATTATTTTTTTTTTAAAAAAAAATTCTCTAATAATGATTATGCTAAAAAGTTATATATTAATATACTGTAATACTAGGAAGTGCTTTGTAGCAATTTGTAGCATTTCTGTACAAATATAATTGGTTTATATTTGAAATGAATTAAATTTAAATATGCTACTAACTAAACTTGTCTATTTAAATAAAATGATATATAGAATTGATGATTAAAAAAAATTAGATATATCCAATTTGAACTAGTAGAAATTTTAAATAAAAAACGAGAATGTTGAGATTCTAGATATTTTTATTTCATGCAAATGATAAGAATTATGTATGAAATTCGAAAAAGAAAAAGGAACTAAAATGAAAAAAAGAAAGAAAAAAGAAGGGAAAAGAAGACAAGAGAAGAGAGACCCACGAAGAGGAAGGGAAAAGAAACAGGAAATGGAAGAAGGGGAAAAAAAATAGAGAGAGAGAGAGAGAGAGAGAGAGGGTGTAAAACAATAGTTTGAAGTGATGACTTGAAAAATGAAGAATTGTTTACAAAATAAGCTATACTATGAATTAATTTTATGGTGGATTTCTGAATCCCACGGGGAGTCTTATTATTGTGGATATCCTACCCCCGAAGAAACTCTCATTATTATGAGATTGTTTATTCATGTAACTACTAGAGTTTACTTGTAGTTTTATCTCTAAAACAATAAATATGAGGGTTTGGGAGATAGAAAAATATACAATGGAAAAAAGGAATTCTTACTCTATATTTAGTCTCTTAATATATCTCTCTCTTTCTCTTTTCTATTTTTATGGTTTATTTCATTCTATAATGGCATTTTATAACCATCAAGCTTTCAAAATTCATTCAAAGTACCAACTATCTAAGATTTCATAACTAATTTATAAATAATTGAAAACGTAAACATAGTAGATCATATTAATTTGATACAAACTTAACGAAAATAGATAGCACAGTCCTCAAATAACATGATGACATAATTTAATGCAAGATCAAGGTACTCCGTCGCATAAAGCACCTACCAACTGTGATTTCCCTTCCTCCAAAACTCAATTATTCTTCAACAATTAACCACAAATTCATCCAATCATAACTCGATTCTCAACAATCAACAACATTCTCATATGAAAACTTGAAATTTCAAAACTTAATTAAATCTCATGCATGAACAAGAATTACTCACATAAGTTGAAGCTTATCAAAGGATTAGGCTAGATCTACAATTCAAGGCTTGAATCCCTTCTTTTCTTCTTTCCTTACTCTCGGCTCTTCCTCACTTTCCCCCATTTTATTCTGTTATTTGCAGCTTCAAGGAAGACTCTTTTTGAGTCTAGTTTGGCGGAATAAAAGAGAGGAAATGGTGATGCATGTGTGTGTTGTTAGGTGGAGGCACAAGTGGCTTGCACCACCCGATTGGCAACTTTATTATTATTTTTTTAATAATGGACAAATCACAAGCTAAACTTGAGTCTCAAGATTCACCAATTCAAAGCATATGCATACACACAAGTACACACACACTTATATATATGAAATATAGTGGAAGTTTGCGGCTAGGTAAGTTAATTATGGAAAATGAGAGGGACATTTTGGTTATAGTGGCAGTAAGTTCGAAGAGGGTTTCTTGACTACTTCTTCAATAGTTATTCAAAAACTAATTCATCCATCTTATTTTCTTAAGAAAGATCTTTCTTTTGATACCAAGTTTGGCTCAAATGCATTCAAAATGATATCCAAATGTGATAGTTCCTATTTGTGCTCTCCAAATCACTGCATCCACATGTTTAAGTTATTCCATGAAGTCAAAACATAGGTAAGCTGAATTATCAAAAGATAGAAATGTAAATAAAAACGAATAAATTATCAAAAGATAGAACTCCAAGTTCAATCTACCAAAACGGTTCCATTTCTATTAAAATATGCAAGGTACTGAATGAGGAGGCTATACAAGAATAGGGGTGTTACATGATTGAATTTTTATGGATCGGATCGGTTTGGATGTGAAGATCCATACAATTCCGTATGGGATTAATCTTGGGGACCCTTACTATATTGTTAGGAGAAGTTAATTTGTTGTGTTGCATTGCGCATGTTCACATATTAATGAAGAGAAACGCAAAATGCCCAGAAACTTAGATTTCATATATTTGTTTAAATATATGAATTTACGTTTAACTTTTAGTAACTCACCACCACATCCCACAGTGAAATTTTGTAAATTTGGTTATGTTCTATCCATGTGCAACTAATTGAAGGTTATAATTTTATAAATGTCAGATATGCGTAAGACCATTTGATGATTACTTAGTTGGCTTAATGTTATATCATGATGTTATTTTTTTTAATATTTATTAAGTAAATTATATGGTGTCCTTAGAATAGTTTATTTCTATTCTTAAAATATTCCTAGTCAAGTATTATTGAGATTAAGATATCAATATAACATCCTAAGGCTAGTATGTGATGACTTTTGTTATGAATATAGAATATCAAATCATCATATAAGTACACGTAGAGTATCATGTACTAGATTGACATGTGATGGAATCACTTCCGTTATATGAGTTTCATGAGTGATTTCATTGTGATAATTATGTCAAATTTTTTACATTTAAGATTCCTGTATGAAAGATTATGTACTTTGATATTGTCAAATGTCACTCTTAATGGAGTGGACAATAATGGCATGTATTGAGAATGTCATGATTCATATAGTGGAATGTTGAATGATCAAGATAAGATTTGCCCCTCTTTATATTAAAAGAGTGATATCTAGTGTTTTTGGTTGTGTTAGACTATGAAATGCATGGACATACTCAAATATATAAATATGAGATATTTATCTTTTTCGCTTTAGTTGTTCTACTCGAAACTGAGAATTGAAAGATGAACTTTACGAGTTTGACACGTTCCATGACTCATGATGATTTAACTTTTTGGATAAAGAGATTAGGACATACGTTTTGACTTATCACTGACATTCTCCTTGATTAAATCACAATGACTTATTGCTAGACACCATTAATTGTACATAACATTAAAAGTTGTTTTATGTCAATGCAATTTCATGAGAATCTATTAGAACACACATTCACAACGTATCGGTTAAGTGGCAATCTCTACATTAGGGATCTAAATATAATTAGTTAACAAATTTTAAGTTAATTTCCGAATAGGAATAAACCTAAAATATAATTAAGAGTGAAGTGTACAATTAAAACGTAATTTTTTAGGTTTGTTGAATTTGGATGAATTTGAATCATAGAGATTTTCTATGCTAATCTCCCCTTTTCAATTCAAAATAGAATTTATGCTGTGGTAGAATTTTATAATGTTCTAGGTTATTTATTTATTTATTGTCACGAAGAGAAATTAGACTAGAGAACAAAGAATGAAAAAGAGAGAAGAACGAGAGAGATGAACAACTGAAACTAAAAAATTCAGTCGTGCCCCAGTCCCTTAGTTTGTGTGTATGATAATCAAAAAACGATGATTATTTATGTGAGCAGATAGAGGTAGTGGTTGAAGATCCCTGTTGGTGACTACAAGCCACACTGTTCATGAACATCCAATGTTCGAAATCAAGAAAAGGTAAATTCGCAACCTTCTCTAAGACTCCCTCTGATCGATATGGGGACGAGATCTGTTTGTAATCCTCCCTTCAATAAATGTAATTTTAAGTCTTTTTATAAAAAAGTTTTTCAAAAAACAAAGCAACAATTTCCTATTTTGTTCTAAACAAAGTATTTCCACCAGCACCAGTCGCAATAGAACCACTGGCAATTGTCACTGCTCCTTTGTATCTATCACTTACCATTCGCATGCTAAGAAATCACTCCACCATTTCAGTTACATCTTCTCTTATTGCTAATTTTGAAAATAACAATTATTGAGGAAATGCTAGCATCCACCCATATAAGAACAATCTATAAGTTAAAAGAAAGTCAATTGGCTTGACAATCAAAGAACAAAAATTGAAATAGGTCAAACTTTTCCGTTAAAATTTACAAAGCTAAAAGAGAATGTACAATTTAATTATTTATCTTAAAAATATTGGATAAAAATTAGGAAGTTATTTTTTTAAGAAAAATATTTAAATTGGGGATGCAGGGTATTCCTCATACATGCTAAGCGAGCTTTCTATGTTAGAGTATATTATTATTATTATTATTATTATTATTGCTATTGCCAATATCAATAGTCAAGGAAATGCCGACATCTACATAGATAAATAATTTACAATTTAAAAGCATGTCATTTGGATTGGAAGAAAAATGATCGAAATAAGAGGAAAAAGAAAAAAAAGGATGAGGGCAGGGGAGAGAAAAGATGGAAAGTTATAATAATATTCATAGGATGTTCCCCTTGTTATGAAAAATATCTTACAAATAAAGGTGAATGGACAAAAGGAAAAAAACAATGCCTTATTCATACCAATTCTGTAGGGTGTTGAAGATCCCTCCTCAAAGTATGAGGTGATTCCCTCCCCCTTATCTTCGATCAGAATTCCTTTAACATTTTGATTGAGTTCAAAGTAAAAGGGTTTGTTTTATGTCTCAGGACTGGAGATGTTGCCATGGTCGTAAATCAAAATTTACAAAGTTAAAATAGAAAGTTTAATTTACTTTTTTGTCTTAAGAATATTTCAAAAATAAGAATTAAATTAAAAATGATAACATTATATTGGAGATCCGAGGTGTCAATCCCTGTACACCTCGCATGCCAAGTGAGCATTCTGCCATTTGAGCTACATCCCCTCTTAATATTTAATAAAATAAGACAAAAAAAAAAAAAAACGATTGAGAAGAAGGAAAGCTATAATTATATTCTTGGGACTTTTCCCTTGCTATGAAAAATCTCTTATAAATAAAGATAAATGGATGAAAAAAAATTTTCAATGCCTTATTCGTGTCTATGATGGAGGGTGTTGGAGATCCCTTCTCAAAGTATGAGGTGATTCTCTCCCCCTTATCTTTTATCAAAATTCTTTAACATTTTGGTTTAGTCCAAAGTAAAGAGACTAGTCGATTCTTGTTTGTTTCTATTGTTAAATTAGATGTTATCAATGCTGTAGATCAAAATTTACAAAGTTAGAATATTTAAAAAATTAGGAATTAAATTAAAAATAATAACATTATATTGGAGATGCAAGGTATCAATCCCCGTATCTCTCGCATGCTAAGTGAGCACTCTATCATCTAAACTACACTAAATCTTAATATTCAATAAAATAAGAGGACAAAGAAAAAGAGTTAGAGAAGAAGGAAAGCTATAGTAATATTCACGTGACGTTTCGCGAGACTAATCCTTATATGTACTATATCTTTGGTCAAAATTCCTTTAACATTTTGGTTTAGTTCATAGGATTGTTGAGATGTCAGTGAATTATAAATGATTATATTATATTAGAGATGCGAGCTATCGATCTCCATACCTCTCGTATGCTAATTGAGAACTCTACCATCTGAGCTACAATCCCTCTTAATATTCAACAAAATAAGAGAAAAAAGAAAAAAGGTTAGAGAAGATGGAAAGTAATAAAAATATACATGGAACATTTCAATTGTTGTGAAAAATCTCTTGTAAATAAAGGTGAATGGAAGAAAGAAAAATACCAACACTTTATTTGTGTCTATTGTGGAGGGTGTTGAAGATCATTCCTCAAAGTGTGAGGTGATTCCCTCCCCCTTATATGTTTTATATCTTTGATTAAAATTCCCTTAACATTTTGGTTTAGTTCAAAGTAATGAGACTGATCGATTCTTGTTTGTTTTCTATTGTAGGATTTTTGAGATATTGCCAATGTTGCTAATCAAAATTTACAAAGTTAAAATAAAAAGTTCAATATACTTTTTTGTCTTAAGAATATTTAAAATATCAGGAAGTAAATTATAAATGATGACATCATATTGGAGATACGGGGTATCGATTGAGCTTTACCATTTGAGCTACATCCCCTCTTAGTATTCAACATGATAAGAGGAAAAGGAAAAAAAAGGTTGGAGATGACGAAAAGCTATAATAGTATTCATAGGGCATTCCCCTTGCTGTGAAATATCTCTTATAAATAATGGTTCATGGACACTTTGAATCTCCTATTATACATTTGTATGTCATTTCCTGTTACATTAATAAAATATTAATAAAAATTTTACGCCGATTCTTTAATTATTATTTTTTAATATATTTTATATTCTAAATCCTAAAATGATAAACTAAACCCTAAAAAGATAAACTAAACTCTAAGGATACCTTTTCTTTTAAGGACACTTGTTAAATTTTTATTGGTGTAAGTGACACATAAATGTGTAATAGGAGATTCAGAGCCATTCATGGACTAAAGAAAAAGATCAACACCTCATCAACTATAATAGTGCCTATGGTAGGAGGGGTTGGGAGATTTTTCCCCAAAGCAAGAGGTGATTCCCTACCCCTTATATGTTCTATATCTTTGATTAGAATTCCTTTAACCTTTTGGTTTAACTCAAAGTAAAGAGATTAATTGATTCTTTTTTGATTTCTATAGTAGGATTGTAGAGATTTATCAATTTTTTAGATCAAGATTTACAAAGTTATGTGGAAAGTTCAATTTACTTTTGAGCCTTGAGAATATATTTAAAAAAATAATTAGGAAGTAAATTATAAAAGATAACATTACTTTAGAGACGTGAGGTACTTTGTAATATAGGTGTAAATTATATTTTACACCTATTATTTGATTATTATTTTTTAATATATTTTATATACTAAATCCTAAAATGATAAATTAAATCTAATGGGTACCTTTTCTTTTAGGGACAATTTTTATTGGTGTAACAAGAGATCCAGAACTGTTCATGAACTAAAGAAAAAGATCAACACCTCATCAACTATAATTATGCCTATGGTGGAGGGTGTCGGAGATCTTTCCCCAAAGTGGGAGGTGATTGCCTCTCCCTTATATATTCTGTATCTTTGATAGAATTCCTTTAACGTGTTGGTTTAACTCAAAGTAATGAGACTGATTGATTCTTTTTTGATTTCTATAGTAGGGCTACTGAGATGTTGTCAATGTTTTTAGATCAAGATTTACAAAGTTAAAATAGAAAGTTCAATTTACCTTTTTGTCTTAGAATATATATTTTTTTTTTAAAAAATAAAATTAGGGAGTAACTTATAAAAGATAACATAATTGTGCCTATGGTGGAGGGTGTTGGAGATCTTTCCCCAAAGCGGGAGGTGATTTCCTCTCCCTTATATGTTCTATATCTTTGATAGAATTCCTTTAACATGTTGGTTTAGCTCAAAATAACAAGACTGATTGATTCTTTTTTTATTTCTATAGTAGGACTGCTGAGATGTTGTCAATCAAAATTTACAAAGTTAAAATAGAAAGTTCAATTTACCTTTTTGTCTTAGAATATATATTTTTTAAAAAATAAAATTAGGGAGTAACTTATAAAAGATAACATTAACATTGGAGATGCAAAGAATCGATCCCCATACCTCTCGCATGCTAAGTGACCACTCTACCATCGAAGTTATATCTCCACTTGATATCTAACAAAATAAGAAAAAGAAAAAGAACAAAAATAGGTAAGAGGAAAAGCTATAATAATATTCATGGGACGTTCCTTTGATGTGAAAAAGCTCTTACAAATAAAGATTCATAGACCAAAGCAAAAAACAAACACCTTATCGACTATATTTGGGCCTAAGGTGGAGGGTATTGGAGATCCCTCCCCAAAGCAAAAGGTGATACCCTCTCATTCATATGTTCTATAATTTTTCTTTAGTTAGAACTCCTTTAATCTTTTTGGTTTAGCTAAAAGCCTAGTAGAGAGGCTAATTGATTCTTATATGTTTTCTATCGTAAGATTGCTAAAATGTCGCCAAAGTTGTACATTAAGATTTATAGTTAAAATATAACTTTCAATTTACTTTTTTGAATTGAGAATATTGTAAGAAAATTAAGAAGTAAATTTTAAAAATTATATATAAATTAGAAAGTAAAGTTTAAAAAATAATATTTTAATTGGAAATGAGGGATATTGATCCCCATTCTTCTCACATGATAAGCATGCAGTCTACCGTTTGAGCTACATAACTTCTTGATTTTTAGTAAAATAAGAGGAAAAGGTAGAAAATTGGGAAAGACATAATAATATTCATGGGGTGTTCCCCTTTTTGTGAAAAAGCCCTTACAAATAAATGTTTGATGGTGATCAAAGAAGAGGCTTAGTATTGATTGGATCATTTTGGAGGCCATCAAATTAGGAATACAATGGAGATGAATTCCATGGAGTGAAACAAACTTACAAGGACAAGCTAATACATGAAGGCTTCATGATCAATGATCTTTATAGATGGAAACTTGTTTACAAGGATTTATACTTCAAGTTTAAGCTCATTGATGAGTGGAGATGGCTTAAAAACACATCATGATGCACCAAAAATAAGTCATGACAAGCCAAGAAGCAAGCATCAAAGAAGGCCAAAGAAAACAACCCAAGAATGAGATATTAAATAACTATCATAATTTTTTTTTTTTCAAAATTTCTCTTTATGTTTTTTATATTTCTGTTTTTAGAAGACAATGAAAATAAATTTCAATTTTGAAAATTTTTAATGTATTGAACTCAAATTAATTCACAGAAATTCAAATTCATTTAACCCAAGTAAGCTAGCATGATAATTATTAAGTATTATTTTTAGTGAACATATCTCCTATCATATTATTTAAAGATTTTTTTTTTTCTTATCCACGCTTTTCCTCACCGTCTCTATCCATTTACCTCTCTCTCCCCTAGAATCAACAGTGATTCCCAATTATCATATCTTGAACTTATAAATTATATAGCAAGTCACATCAACGTATTTTTAAAATAAAATTTTCAGCCATATTACATATTTTATGACAATAAATTTTCCAATCAATGTATTTTTTGTTTTTTTTTTTGTTTTGTTTTTTTTTAACGAAATATTACGTTTGTCTATTTCTGGATCCTTCGATGTGTTTTCTTTATGCATTTGTAGTATTGAATTTTATCCATTTCTTTTCAGAAGATATGTCACTAATATTCGAATTTTATTTATGTTCCATCGATTAAATTCTATTAGTTCACTTAAATTCAAAATTCCATTTATCCAATTAGAGAATTATATAATTAATAAAATATTATTAAATAAGATTTTTAATAAATTATCTTATAAACTTAAAAATTAATTTATAAATTATATTACATATAATAATGTCACAATATATTACTAAATTTAATTTTCTCAAGAAGAACCAAATAAAGCGTGGTGACTTTCTTATTGACGATGAATGAAATACACTGAATTGTTCATTAGATTAAAATATTTATTTGTCATTATTTTTAAGAAAAAAATAAGAATGTAAATATATAATACAGTAATATTATCCACGTGATGGTGTTAAATTTATTGAATATTGATTAAATTAAAAATATTATTTTCATTGAATTATAGACATAAATGGTTAAAATATGAGGAGTTAGCTTTTTTTTTTCTATATATAGAAATAATTTTGGATAACCTTTTGTTATTTTGTTGATTCTCTTTTGACAATAAAATTAATTTTTATTTTTTAAAATTAAGTAATAAAATCAGAGAGTTTATATTCATTAGAACATTATTTAGTAATAATTTAATAAATATAATTATTTATTCAATTAATTTAATATTCTTATGTTCATTTTTGTTCTTTAAAATTTTTATTTATACAACTGAAGACAACTCAAGAGTAGGATCATTTCTTTTTGTCAAGTCATCAAGGAACGTGAAGGAACTTTAAAATTTTAAGAAGAATTTAATTGTTCACTTGACATGTTCTATCTACAAAATGAATAGATGAAATGAAACTAGTTGAAGACCTATGCCTTGCACAGAGTATTAATATATTTTATATTTTTTTAAATAAATTATTAAATATAAAAAATTTTTTGTATTTCAAGAATATATTGCCTTCTTTGCCTCTTCCTTAAGTTATAATTTTATTCATGAATATTTATATATATATTTTTTAGAAATGCAAAAGTTGTTTTTAGAGAAATTGAAAGGTTTTTTCACAAGTTCTTTTTTTCTTCTTTTTTTTAAAGTTATGAATAACTTTCTTTTATCCTAATCTAATAGCTTTATGGGGAAATTTAATACACCAATTTATTTTAAAATTGAATATTTAAATTCTTACGTTTAAAAAATATATGACCTTTACCTTGCCTCCTTTAAATTTTTTTCACCTATTATGGATAATTTGTTCTTAAGTTTTAATTTTTATGTATGAATATTTATGTATTTTATAATATTAACCTATAGACTATGTATTTATCAATAAATTCATGAATTTCTTGAATAAAATTAAGTTAAAAAATAAAATAATTATATTAAATAAAAATTATGTAAATTTAAAGTACTCTATGAATGTTATTTTTGTATATTATTTCATTTTATAAAGTGGACATATTCAAATATTACTTTTTTTAGACTAATAAATGTTATAAAGAACGAAGGGTACTAATTTCTCTTGTAATCTTTGGAATAAACAAAGTAAGTAGATGGTTGACAACAACTTAACTCTTAGTATGATAAAGTATTACAATTCAATACATATGATAACTTTGCATTATATATGCTTCAAAAACTGTATCATCCGACTACCTTCGTCAAAAACTTTCTTGTCATATATCCATTGGCCTATGCTGTGGTACTAACCCATCATCCAATGGAGTAAGGCTTGGAGTGTCACCACTTGAAGCCATATTACTTTTGGTTGGCAACTTTCCAAAGTCAATGGGATTTTTACTTTCCTTTTAGTAGGAGAGAAGCACTCTCATTTCCTTTGCCCCTTGCAATTTGTTAAGAACACTAATGGTTATTTATAGAGGTGAAAGAGGGGCTTATGTAGTACTCATTGGAATCAAATTTTTCGTACTCCACAATCCATAATAAATATATTTTGGTGCAAGTCTTATTTTTTCTTTTACAGATAATTTCAATGTTGAATCTTGTGCATTTGAATCTATCCAACAATATACACAACTCTTCAATTTCTTTGTGCAAAATATTTTATAAATAAATTAAATCCCAATGTTGAATCCTGTGCAATTGAATCTATCTAATAATATATGAAACTCTTCAATTTCGATGAGCAAAAATTCCACAAAAATTAAATTGTTTTCAATAAAATTTGAAAAGTCATTTAATGAGAAGCTTTCAAATGAATAAAAAGGCTGAGTTGGCAGATTTTGAAGCTGTTCCCTATCAAATGAACTTCAATTCTTCTGTCTCCCTCTCCTTCTCTTTGCCTTCTCTCTTACAATTCAACACATAATTAATTCTCAATTATGTTTTTTTATTTATTCCTATTAATAAATTAACCCAAATAATTTTAATTATTTACTTTTAGGTCCCTAAATGAAAGATTGTCCTTAAAATATGTTGTTAAAGTGTGACCCATAAGGTAAGGTCATCATAAAATTAGTATTAGTAGTATATCTCTAAGTTGAAAATATGTCCATTCGAAGTTTCATATGACCTGAATGATTCATACTTCATTGGGGCTAGAGGCCAAGGAGGAGTATTCAAATTGGCTCTAAGTGCAAGAAAAGTATATGCCTTGAAAAGTTAACAAATTTGTTGAGTTACCATTTTGTTGCATTCAAATCATTGAAGGGGCTTTTCAGAAATGTCTTTTAGAGATACATACTTGGTTGCTATTGAATTTAAGTGGATATGTAAATTGTGTTATGAGAATTGGGTTTTTTTGTTTTAAAAAAATAAACGTTATAAGCAAGAAGTATTCCTTAGTTATTATATAACCATAGAAGTTTCAATTAGTAGATGTTGTCTGAATAAATGACAAGGTAAATAAACATATGTGGCTAAACCTAATACACCAATCATTCCATGTTAAGATTTCCGTTCAAGAAGAAAGAATAAAAGAGGCATGACAACTCATTTATTTTGGACGCATGTAGTTCCTCATAAAGATTTCAGTGTGGTAACGTTAAGGAGAAACCGTAAATCTGGACATTGTTGTTCAATTGTATTCTGGTGAATACAAATTGTAGAAAACATGTTACTGTAAACATAGACAAGCTCCAATTGAAATCGAGGCCTAATGCAGTGTCTTTGTTGATTGAATTGATTTTCCTAAACGGGTATTCAATATCTGAAGATTTACCAAATAGTTTGAAACAAAGACAATCATGAGTACAACCAATTCTTCCAACAAGATTACAAGACAACAGAATAGGAAAGTAGTTAGGAATTTAGTTAATTACTTGTTTTGAATTTAGAGGTGCCAAGATACAAGTTGTTACACCCCCTTTTTTTTTTTTTTTTGTGTGTAAATCCCCTAGCTAGATTATTTGGTCTTATACTTTTTTTGGCACATAGCTATTTCTGGGATATTAACCCTGGGACTGGGTTGAATTTTTGCACAGATTTTGCTGTTGTATACTCTGACTTCCTGGGGGATGTTGGGAAACATTTTGTAATTTGAGTTATGAAAGGATGGGGACCCTATAACACCTACTTCTTTTTTATTTTATAAAAAAAGACTTAAAGCTATATCTACTTTTGCACTAGTTCTATCTTTAAGGATTATAATTTTTTGCTATTTGAATACAATATTACCTTTGCATAAAGATATCTTAGTGAGAGAAGAATCAAAAATTAAAGATTAATGACCAACTCAATTAAAAAACTAAATTCACAAATCTCACCATCGTTGCAATACCTTAAATACACTAGTTTTATATTATTTTGCTACTTCTCCTTCTTCATGAACAAGTCACTTCAAGATAGAACTATTCTTTGCGCTCCTTCCATTGAAGTGCTAATAGTGGGCATTGTATTCTTTTCATTTATAGCCTGTAAATGATATATTATTGTTCAATAAGAAGAAATTGAGTATTGACTATTTAAAAATAAAAAGTAAATGTTATTAATCTATTATTGAAATTACTAATAATGAGTTGTACTTGTTGTTTGCTGATTTTCTTCCAAGTAAGGAGCCCACAAAAGGATATCTATCAAGAATGTTTGAATTTTGTATCTGTGTATGAAATACATAAATTAATTACATATTTTATAGAAACAATTGGATAGAAGGTTTTTTTTTTTTTTTTTTTTTTTTTTTTTCAGAAATTGTGAAGAGAAAATGACATCAACTCATGTTTGTTCAACATTTGACCTAGTTAAGTTTTTGAAAAATGAACCCAAATAGTTGGAAAATCAGAAAATTAGCAGTAATATTTTTGTGATTTTCTTTTCACTTATTTCTTTTCTCCTTTCCTTCTCTCTTTTTCATCCTCCTCTTCCCTTCACGAATTGCAAAAACCCCTCCTATACAATTTTAATTTCTATTTCCCTTTCTCTCTTATTCTTCCTGCTCTCTTCTCTCTCCTATACCCAAATAGTTGGTAACTTGGATTTTTCTTTTTTTCTTTTTTTTAACCCATAAGTTATCCAAATACATTTGAATTTCTAAACATTCAAGTCACTCCTTTTTTAAAAATTGAAAATAAACACTTTTAAATTTTTAAACTTTGAGCCTCTATCCAAATGCAGTTAATGTTATTATTCAATTAACATTGAAAAATAAATATAAGAATATTTACAAAATAGAGGTTAAACATATATCAAACTGATAAGAATGTAAAACATATTGTCTTATCAGCAATTGTAGATTGAGATGTTTGTGTAAATAGGTGAACACCTTCCCCACAATTTTGATCAACTTGGAAACAAGTGTGTTTGATTATTTGTATATTATGTCATTGAAAGATATCAATAATAATAATAATAACAATAATAAAACCTCATCAGCGAAGGTAGATTGTGATATTTGTATTGAAACAGTTTAAAATTTCTCATTAATATCTTTATCAACCTGGATCGCTTTCATTGCTTGTTCCAAAGCACTCTTTATAGCCTTTTACTAGATTTGAATATTTTTTCCTTACTCTTTATGCAACTTATTTTTCTTATATTCACCTGGAATGTCTATTTTTTTTGAATGCCTGTATAACTTTATCAATTTTTGTCGCACTGGTTATAGGTTTCTTTTCCATACTTTCTTCTAAGTCTTTGCCGACCACTTCTAACATTTTTCAGAAAGCTTTCTATAGTTTGTAAGCTAATTCAGACTCTGCAACTTTTGTTGTTAGTTGCGTGCATTATTAACATAATTATTGTTGCGGAAACATATCCTTTGCCTTTGGCTCTAACTTAGAAATACTTTGGCAACCAATTTCTTCGATTCCCTTCTTCGCTTCATCTGTCCACCTTTTGTATATATATCGTGGAGGAATTTCACAACATTCTTCTAGGATAAGACTCTTCTTAGAGCATGTGAATGAACTCAAATTTCTTACAACTCCAAGAGATAGATTCATCAACAGCATCAAAACACCACAACATGACTGTAATTTTTCCCATTAGGTGTAATAGTCTCATTTTCACTAAAGATTGTAGCATTACAAATAGAAGCTTTACTTAACTCGCACTGCATTTACTCCAGAATAGTCGGTGTCTTCACATCTACAACCTTTTTCATTATTTGCATGGAAAAAGGACTCACGGGGATGTTGGATGTGCCTTAAGATCATTTGATGGCTTACCTAGTTGACATAATTTTGTATCACGACATTATTTATATCATTATGTGACCTGCTTTTTAGTTAATACATTGTGTATTATCCTTAGAATAGTTTATTTATATTCTTAAAACATCTCTAGTAAAATGTTATTAAGATTAGGGTATCAATTTCGCTTCCTGTGGTTAATGTCTTTAAGTTTAGAACATGCATGGATAAACCGTTTTGCGTGTGAAGGTAAAATCTCTTTTAAGAATCCTTGTTATTACAAGCAATGAGGATATCCTTCTCTTAGGGGATGGTTGATATATATCCTCTGAACAGATTATAACATCAAATATGATCATGAATTAATACTTAAACCAATGCTCTTTTTTGGGACCATTCTTGCACACTTTTATCACGTAATTTGGATTAAGTCATAGTTCATAGACTTCCTGGACACCTAAATATAGTTCCTTATCTCCCTCTAACATTGACAAGATATCAACATGATTTCATTAAAGGAATTTTATGAGCACATAGTAGACTTATTCCAATTCCAATTAGATAGAGCAAATCATAAATTTCCCCAAAAATAATAAAAAGCAAAAAACGAAAAAAGAAGCTCTTCAAAAATTAATGAAACATCAAGGACCTTGATTTCCCCAGAAGGAATAAAAATTCGTTCCCAAGATACAATATAGATTGATAGCTAAAAACTAGATCATCTTGATACACTAGCGCAATGGAGACTATCAACACATGATGGTCAAGATCTAAACCAACGATATATGATGCGAAGGAGGACAGAAAGTAGAGATCAACCCAAACAAGTACCAAAGATAATTTTTGAGTTGTTTTGCAATGTTCCTTTCTCCCTTTTTTTTTCCTATTCAATTTTCTTTTTCTTGATTCAAAATCTGATACACGCTTTTTATTTTTAAAGATTTTCTTTTCAATAAGATCTAAAATCCTAGTTTATCATTTTAATATTTTTTTATTCATTTTAGTTAAGCACAAGAATTAATCATACCAAGAATATTTGAGTTTGTCAATTTCTTATTGATACAATCATGCGAACATGTATTAAAGGATGTGGAGCTTCGAAGTTCGTATTTTGTTTTTTTTTTTTTGGATTGAAGGGAAAAGTCTCTTATGGGCAAAACCCCTCCCACTAGTCACGACAAGGTCCCTCGTACCAGCGGGATGTAAATCAGGGATGTGCACGAATTGACAGAGGACTGACGGAGAAGATGCTACGGGGGGCAATGACCGTTTGGAGTGAACCAACTGTTGAAAACCTTCATTCTACACCCGATGGGTTTCGAACTCCTACCTGTCGTTGGAGTTAATTAAATATCACGTCAATCTTACCAGATCGCCTATGTCACTTGGGGCTCGTATTTTGTTTTTTCATTCATGACCAAGTTGACGGGCCTTTGCTAAAGGTCCAAAAATTGGCAGTTCTCCTTGTTAAAGAAAAGTCCATAGGCCCGAGCTCGGACGGCCCAAAATTTAGCTACGTTAACAGGACAAGAGGAAAATGGGCGCGGGCTTGAATCTGCAAAATGAATAAAATTTGAATCTAGAATTTGAGATCCGCGAGAACAGCCCCAGTTTCCCCGCTTGCGGTAGTCGAGACCCTGATTAGGGTTCGTCCTATCCCGTTTGTTACTGCTGAAATATATTCATTTCTATGTTTTTTTTCCCTCAGTTCATACATAGACAGTTAGAGTAACGTTGTAAAATAGATCAGATAGCAGCTATGGAATTTGGTGAACGCAAAAGAGACAGGGGAGAGGGCGCTTTTGTTGACAACGGGGCCTTCAAGAAATCCAGGGATGGTTAGTCTGCATATCATCCTTCTCCCATCCCTTGTTTTTTTTTTCCGAATTCTCTGTCTTATTTGTTTGTACTTGCTTTTTTGTTATTGTATACTTCTTGTTTGTTGGTAAAAAGTGTTTTTGACACGGAAAGTTCAGTTGAATTGGTGTCGTAAAAGAGATTAAAGCTGTAAAATTCCAGTGATAGTATTTGTCTGCGGCTCTGTGGAGACTGCATACGTATCCATGTTTGCCCTGAGTTCATGAGCACAAGTTGACTAACCTGCAATATATCGTCTACTAGAAAGGCATAACTACAATCTCTTCTTTGAGTAGAGACTTAGTCCACTCAACCTCTAAGTTTTGTTTTTGGTTTAGCTTTAGATGATCTTTTTTGAGTAGAGACTTACACCCATTTTCTTTGTGCACTGTGGTTATGTATGATAGAATGCTCCTTGGCTGGCTGCTGATCGCTATTCCTCTAGTTGTCCAAATTTGTGGAATGATGGTGATGTTCTCTGAAGTTCTGGTTGATTTTGCTTGGGCTGATTTATTTGAACCCTTTAGAATCTTTCTAATTCTTTGGTGTAATAATGAGTTTTCTTGTTCCCATACCTTGCTGAATGTTAGCTGATCTCAAGGTGAAATCCTTTTCTTTGAGGAGTACTTTCGTTTTTTTTTTTTATTTCTTTCTTCTGTGGAAATACAAACACATAAAGCCATTTTTCCAGTTGTCTTTATATCTATGGATTATTTCTCTTCCTTGTAAGTTTCCTCCATTCTTCCATTGATATTAATTCATTTATGTGTTTGTGTGGATAATTACTGCCACCAATGGTAAAACACTACCTACTGGTTTAGCTGTTTCTGCATGCCTTGTGAGTGATCAGTGGGACCCAGCCACGCATTTAAATTTGTGGAGGGCAGGATGTTGATCACCCTGAGACCCTTCACCATGCACAAGATTAACTATTGATCTTATAGATCATTTACTGTTTGTGTACATCATTTCTTTATTACATTGAGAAGTGTATATTGTTTATTTGATCTGATATTTACTTTTCCTTCCATGATGGTCATCTTTTTACATTTATGTGTTGAATAATTCCGACGACAGCAATAGGAGGTTAGTTGGTCTTGTCAGCTAGAGGTAATAAATACTTAAATAGTAGATGTTTAGATGTTCGAATAAATCAGGCAAGTCTTTTTGGAATTTTGATGTGCATATTTAATTTATGATGCTTTTTAAGTAATTCCTCAATGGCCAACAAAGTTTCCAAGTTAGAACTCTGAAATTTAACTGAATGGGGTAATCAACTTTTGCAACAGAAACAGAGTCCTTTACAACTGGTGTAGGAAGCAAATCAAAGCCATGCATGAAGTTTTTCAGGTTTCAATCTTAATCTATCCAGAACAATTGTTAATATAATTTTATTCATATGAAGTTCCTTCTGAAATGCATTTCTTTTTGATGATCATGGTGATATTGATAAATTGATCCTACTGGTTTCTCTTTCCAGTGTAATAACTTCAGATACAGGGGCCAACATTAAGAAAAATAGTGTTCCAGAATATTTAATACAACTTTCTAGTTTAATAGCTTTCATAATATTTGTTGTTGAAGTGAACTATTGTTTTTTTATAAGAAAGATATCATATTTACATGTAAAAATCTGTATTGGTAGAGACAATGGAGCCTTTGTAAATATATTCTTTTGTTCCAACTATCTTTTCTTCTTCCTTTACCTATTAATATTTTGAGACTTGGGATCCCTTAATGAACATAGTACTCAAATTTATTGCTCATTGCACTTTAAGTGACTTTTATTTTTACCGCATCTGATTACTGGTTTCTGTTCTCCTGCATATCCATGTTGTTGTTCTGAATTCCTGGCTCATTTCCAATGATGAATTTTGCAATAGTCAACATGTTAATTTTCTAAAGGAACTTTTCCTGTTGTGTTTGTCTTTCTCATGAGTATTCCTCATTATCCATATATTGCCGAAAGATTGGACCATATTCCCCATCTTGTGAGCAAATCTAATGAAAATAATTGATTTTATGGCGTGATGCTTGTTGTTTTCGGTAGATGTAGGTTTAAACAGAAAGCAAAATGGAGAGCCTTTCCTTAATGGAAAAACACCTGCTTTTTCTAAGAGACACCTTTTGTTCTTTTATAAAGTACACCTAATTCACCTAGTTGGAGCTCCTGGTGGTCCATGAAGAGCTAGTCTACCCATGTGTTTTTGCTATTCATGTTTTAGTTTTGAAATGTTCTCAAAACTGCAATTTCACTGGTTGTTGACACTGGAATTAATGTTTAGTTTTGATAGAACAGTCTGCATGTAAATTTTAGGTCTTGCCTCTTCATTATAATTTGTCCATACTGGGTTCAACAATGGACAAATTGATTGCTCCTGGCATCATTGGCTTCTGACTCATTTAATTGTTAGTTCCTATGTTTTTTTGCTTTGAGCTTGTTCCTTAGGTTTCTCTTTCTCATGTACAATGCAGCACTTCGGGTTGCCAATTTGGTGAGGGGTGTCACTTTCTGCACTATTCTCCTGGCTATAATGCACTTTCTCAGTTATCAAATATAGGTGGAAATGAAACTGTGCCTGTTGGAAGGAACATGCCGTTCAGTGACGGACCTGCTCCTAGTGTCAAGTCTAAGCTTTGCAACAAGTTCAATAGTCCAGAAGGATGTAAGTTTGGTGAAAAATGTCACTTTGCCCATGGTGATATGGAGCTTGGTAAGCCGGCGGCTCCAGGCTATGAAGATCCTCGGGGATTGGGGCCAATTAGTAGATTTGTAGGACGAGTAGAACAAAACAACTCTAGCTTGGGTGGTACAGCAGCGGCAAGTTTTGGTACATCTGCTACTGCAAAGATCAGTATAGATGCCTCTCTTGCTGGAGCTGTTATTGGAAAGAATGGTGTGAACTCGAAACAGATATGTCGAGTCAGTGGTGTCAAACTTTCTATAAAGGACCATGACTCTGATCCCAGACAAAGGAATATTGAGCTTGAAGGAACATTTGACCAAATTAAAGAAGCCAGTGCAATGGTAAGGGAGATCATTATGAACATTGGAGGTGGCTCAGGTCGTCCTAGCAACAACCCAATTGGGGGGTTCCAAAGGGGTCCAGCCAGGCAATTCAAGAGTAGGATGTGTGAAAATTTCCCTAAGGGCTCCTGCACTTTCGGGGAAAGGTGCCATTTTGCTCATAATGCTAGTGAGCTACGCAAGCCACCAGCTTGAATCGATTCGATTCTTTCCGATGTAATAAACTTAGACTTTGTATTTGCCATAACATACATGCATACATACAACAACTTATTCGCTCGTGTAGAACATTAACTGTTGAAATTTTGTGGAGCCTGCCTGATCTTATGGCGTGTGTTTGTTTGTTTGTTTGTTTGTTTGGCTTTTGTCCATCTTTAGTACTGGAGTAAAAAATTTTAGGTTAATCCTTTCTGAGAATTGCAGATGACGACCAAAATGATGATCCATTTTCCAACTTAACTGGGGGAAGCCTATATCATTCATTATAGTTGAGTTAGGTACTCTACAACTATCAGATCAAAGTTTTTGCAACGGAGTAGGGGCAGATCCTTTGTGACAATTATAAAATCACAGATATTATCCATCTTCATCATCTGTCTGTTTCTCTTTTTATGCATTATTACAAAACCAAACATTTTCAAATCTAGCATGATCTTTGCAAGGCTTATTATTCAGAATCCATTACACAATTATCCAACTGCATAGCATAAATGTACTACTACGTTCATATTGCCAAAACAAAAGCATAACTCAGTGAGAAGCTTGCATTCTTTTACCAATAGGCAGGCAGTCTTGTCCATGCTGCAGCAGAAGCCGCCCTCTCAAACACTCGTGGCTTGTTAAAGGGGAAGGTTTCTCTCCAATCTGGGTGTTGAATTAAGTAGGCCCACTTCCTGTAGAAAGAAAAGACTACGTCACTTAAAAATATTTTTTAAAATTACTGTTTCCTCAAAATTCAAAATGCCATTTAAGCCATGCCAAAGAAACTCTAAAATTTTACACAGATCAAATAAAGCAGTACATTTTGAAAGAGAAGAACTGAGATGTGAAACAATGCACATGCTGGCATACCTTTTTTCAGTTTCCACGAAGTCAGGGCCCTCTGCAGAAGGTGAAGTGGAACATTTTAACAGGATTTCTACATCGGAATGGTTTTGCAGCATCAATGCAATATTCAACTGGTGAAAGCTCCTGTCATAAGAAAATCATTCAATTTCATCAACTCAGAATAAGGTGTCAGTGTGAAAGGACAGCACGAGCCAAACAGGAACTAGTAACTTCTTGGTGAACCAAGCATTTCGTTACACAAGAAGATGATTTATTACCATCTACATGGAGCTATGATGAATCGATCAGTTTGTGTATCATATGTCTCTAGTAACCTGCCATCACAGCTGGGATCTTCATATGCTGCAGTCACACGAATCCTCCTAACAATTTCATCCGGGCATCGTGAAGTTCCATCAAAGTTGGCTGGAACTATTGACCCTGTCGAGGTTTCCACCTATGATAGAGGCGTGAGAGCAGGAAAGACTTGAGATGGAAAACCTGAAAAATAAGTAGTTGTATCTACCAAATTCTGTGTCATCTAGTTTCAAAAGTAGGATTTTGTTTGGTTCATAGTTCTCGAACACTCAGTTGTATGAAATTCTAATGCTCAAATAGTAGCATACTAAGGGCGATCTCTGTTTAGATAAGTATAAAAAATAGAATTTATTCTGGAAATCAACATAGCGGATAAAATGAATTAGTGTGTAAAGGAGGTTGCAACTTGTGACCAACTTGACTTTCTCATATTTGATGAAGCAATATTACGGCAGAAAAAACTTCATCTTTCCTTTTCTAGCAGAAAAGTTCAATTTTTACTGCCAGTAGAGAAAGCCCAGAAAGTGTGAAGAAAGGAATTTCAACTCAAGCTTACCATGAAGCCACTGAAGATTGGATAAGCATTTCCTTCAGAATCCTGCCAAGTGTTATTTCTGAGAACGTGGAGAGTCCGCAGGTCAAACTTCCTGTTACTGTTTTGCAGGGTTTCGACTATCTTGGCACACAAAGGAAAGGAATACCCGTCATACTTAATATGCTTTCTACCCAAGCTTCTCACTTTCTGTACAATTGTCAAGACATTTGTGCTTCATTATCTTGCTTGTCAGTTACAAACCACATATCTTAAAGATCAAATACAGAACAGTGGATCTCAAGCCATACTTGTTGTGAGGAATCATCAAAACCTCCAATCAAATGCACCTGCATGTTGTAAAAAATAAAAATTATTATCCATGACTAGAATCATTATTGTTATAAGGTAACTTGACTTCTGCAAATTTTATGTATTAGAGGGGAAAATACATCCAGTATACAGTCGGGAGATGGATGCTCAAATGCAGATAACATCTGTGCAAGGCCAGCTTCAACAATATTTGGTGAATCCATATGAGCCACAGATATCCTGTAATCAAAACCTAATAGAATTAGAGATTCGGAATAAAAAATTTTAGTTGCAAACTCAGGTATCCCATTTCTTACACTCCACTTTTGCGATTACGAATGACCAATCCCACGCATGTTGTAGCCTCATCTGTGCCAACTAACTTTTCGGGGGGGAATGGAGTAAGGAAATGGAAGAAAACAATCAATAACCAAAGAAATGTAAGAGTCCATGCTGGAGAATGAATTTTTGAACAATGGCACAGTACTAAGACATAAGTAAAAGGTTACCAATCAAAAAGAAAATTCTTATAAGAATCAACCTTCACAAGTAACAAACTATAATGCATCAGAAGAGCAAATTTTTACACTGCCAAAAAGACGATTCATACACCGACTTGACTTCTGTTTGCTGGTGAAGGTGGTCAACAAAAAAAGGACAAAACAGGTGCAGAGGAAGATAAAAGAATTAGGAGAATGGGGAAGATGGTGTTGACCAAAATGACGTATCAAGAAACTCAAACACTGCTAGTAGGAAGCTGCAACTAAAGATGACCTAAATAAAGAAGCACAAATGACAAAAGGACTGTCTTCAGATGTACTTGCTTGAGGAGAATTTGCAGCAGTTGTAGTATCCTTCAGCTCAGGTGTTGAAGAAAAATTTGCAAGAAACTTCATTCAATCCTTTAAGTCATGTTAACCAATATAATGAACTTATCACTAAGGAACCAGTTCCATATTCAGACATGAGGATAAGCTTTCAGCATGGTGTTACAATTGAGACGATAAGACAATTTTTGTAAAGTCTCACAACTAAAAAAGATTAGTGCAGACTGTGGTGAAATCCCTGTCACTGTTAAAGACTATGAAAAGTTACTTATCCTAATAGATAAAAGGAACTTCCTTGACAAGCACCTGCAATTTTGGAAGGTTTATATTACCAATAAATATAATATATGTATATATATAGTGGGCAATGGAGCTAAAATCATGGTGGACTCCTATGTGTAATTTACTTGATCAACACATGGTCAACTCCACGTAATTACACATAGGAGCCCACCAAAATTTGAGCTTCATTTCCCACTACAGCATTCTCGTGTGTATATATATATATATAGGGAGAAAGAATAAGAGATTCCAAAAGGAACCTGATTTTTGTATATATATACATATATATATATAGAGAGAGAGAGAGACATATAGGGAGCAAGAATAAGAGCTTCCAAAAGGAACCTGATTTCTGTTGAGAAAAAGATCTTTTCTCAAAGTTTTCTGTTGAGCGAAAGAACTTTTCACAAAAGATATATATTCAAATATTAAAAAAGACAAAGCAGTAACATGTAAGGGAAAACAGAGGAAGTGTTGAATAAGACTGTTCATGCCATCACAAATTCACATTTAACTCGGGGGTTGTCACAAAAAAAAGGCTGTTTTGTTCTGTAATTTTTTAAATTCATGCAAAACAAAATAGTTCTTACATGGTTGTTAAGACATTTCAGTTCATATCTCCATGAACTTTACAGAAGATAGAAAGGAGTGGCATTAGAATAATGAGCAAACAAAGATAGAACATACATCAACATATGCAGGGTCTACGGTTGCATATTCTCTTTGAAAAATATATACCCATCTACATTCCATTAATCCCTCTGAACCAGAATCTTCAGAAGAAGAGATAATTCTCTGCCGGATTGACTTTAATGAACATGAAGCAGATAACAAAACGGGATCCTCCATCAAAGCAATTAGAACCTCGATACCCTGCTCACAACACAATAGATTCCAAATTATTAGCCTATAACTCTGAACATCACACATGCAAGTTGTTAAAAACAGCAAAAGAACTTTCAGTTTCCAAGTAATGTCCAAAATCAAACTTTATGCATGAAAGATAGGGCAGAACACATTCCCTTTTCCCATTCATAATTGTTTACATAATTGAGAAGAAGGAACTGAAAAGGGATAACATTTTCTAGAATCATAAATTTTTAGACTAAACAGGACTCTAAGCCCTGTGAACTAGCAAACAAGAGCATATGAGACATTGGATTGGAGTAAGGGAAGAAAACAAAATAATCAAATAGATCTGAAAAGAAAGAACAAGAAAGCAATAGAAGACACCTGATATTATCGGACTGTTATTTAGATTGCTCAAAGGATATTCACTTCAAAAATTTGATATTAAACAACTACGATTGACAAACAAATTTCTGAAACAAATGTTTGGATTTAATTTCTCCACTTGAGCAGGAGCCTAAAGTTTATGACGGCTATAGCTGTTTCTTCTGGATAATTATGTGACTGTTATGTACTGAAAATTAGACAAACTATGAAGAACAATTTCTCCATCTTTTGCTTTTCTGACAGAGAAGAAAAAGGGAAGTGGAATTTTCTGCCTTAACTCCACCCAATGACATGACCTGAGATATCGAACAGCAGTTTGATCCTATAATACCTACCTAATTACCATAATCATTATTTAAGACTGCCTTCTTTTTGGGTTGGACCCATTTCCATTTTCATGCTTGCAGCTTCAGCCAAGTGACCTCTCTGCTCCAAACCAGCAAGTGAAGAAGAAGAAAAGAAAAATGTTCTGCACAGGCTTAGCATTAAGCAATTGAGAGGATACAAAATTCAAATTCTTTCAATTCACTGGAGGATTCCTGATTTGTCATGGGAGGAACTCCACAAATGATCACCTCATATCTTCAAGTGAAGCACTGATCACAATTAGAATCAAAACTGCAATTGTCCTGCAAACTTACCACTCAAGAATTCTTGCAGGCTTCACCAGAAAGTTATTTTCACACTTAACATTACAAATAATATGTCATTCCCCTCACTGTATCCCCTAGTGAAGTTCCATTCTTTGCTGTCAAAATTAATTTAAGCAAGAAGGCATACAGATACTCCCCCTCTGTCTTCCCAGTTGAAGTCCAACCTTTGGTATCCACAAGACATTTGCTATAACCTTATAAAGATCCCAAAGGATTTCCTAAAAGGGCTAAAAAGAAAGGATAAGGCAAAAGATGTAAACACAACGTCATCCGATCTCAAATGTTTAATGATCCAAAAGGTTAGGCTCTTGATCAAATCAGGAATGATGAATCCTTAAACAAAAATAAGTAAAACATACTCTAAGAGGGGAAACAAGGACAATCTTGATTAAGCAGATAACCAAATGTTGACCGAAAATCATCGCAGACAACAACCCATCTTCAACTTGTCTGGGAATTTAGACTTAAGATTCTTTCGGATGACAGAAATTCGAAAAATGCATTTGATGAAATTGAACTTTTCAATCAAAACAGAAATAAGAACTTTTATCGGCATGGAGGCCAGAATAAGATTGTAACGGAAACATTACCGAAGCGAAGGGTACCTCAGAGGAAGATGATCCATTGGGAGAAAATGGGAGTCCGCCCACGTGTATCATTATTGGGACTTGTGAGTTCAAGCAAACGATCTCCGAGGAAGAACAGTAGCTATGCAAGGAGAGGAAAGCTATCTTTTTTCAGCTAATAAATTCATATTTTACAGTCGCAATTTCAGATTAGCGCCTGAAGATCAAACCAATACAGAAGGAAATAAAATAATAATTCAATTTAACAAACAAAAACCACTTATTTAAATTCTGTCAATTGGGTTTTCTTCTTCTTCTTTTAGACTAAGATTTTCTTAGAAATATTTAGTACACCCTCTTCATAAATGATTTATTGCATTTAAAAATTTATTTAAATAAATAATTTCTTAAAAATTTAATTCAGCTATTTATATTTTTTTTATTACACAATAAAATTTTATATTTTTACGGCATTGTAAAGAAAATTTTGAAAATGAAACCCATGAAACTCGGGACGATGTCGTACGTGACAGCTGCTATGATAAATAAAATGAAAATTCAAATATACTCAAATTTGCTCTCTCTTTCTCTGACAAAACAAACCCAGAAGAGGCACAATAACCCAAGAAATCCCGCGCCACCGACTCTTCTCCACGCAAAAATGGCCCTCTCTACCCCACCTCCACCACCGGATCCCCCTACCACCGCTGCAGACACCTCCACCTCGACCACCACAATTATTGCGTGCACGACAACCCCTCCAAGATCCATCTTCCCGCCAAATCCCAGACCGCTTCCTCCGCACCCTCATCCCAACACCTCTCACCCTTTCCAAGCTCAGTTTTTCTCTAATCATACTCATCAACATCCCAACCCTGGAAATCCTAGACTCCCTTCTAATCCTAATGCAAATTACCCTCATCTGGTTCCCCCTTCACATCCACATGAAGTTGGTGTGACGCACACAACTACCACCACCTCCGCCGTTCTCTATCCTGTGGCTTCCTCCGGCCGCGGCTTCCTCACAAAACAGGCACCTTCTGTCACCCTTGCTAACGCTAACCCCACTTCTCCTCTATACCAGTCCCGACCTGGGCTTCCCTACCCCAGACAGCCTTTTGGGTACGCTCATTCTGATGCGGGTCTGGCTCAAGGAATGGGGTACGTCACCGGTAGGACGACTAATGTGCAGCATGCTAGTGTAGTCGGGAATGCTACTGGAGTCATGCCAGGAGTGATTAAAGGGGTCCCTGTCTCTGGTGCTTCCTCACTGTCTCAACACAAGGTTTGCTAACTCTAGATAGGGACTGTTCTGGTACATGGTTAGATGTAATATTGCTTTCTGCGTTGCACCAGAATCAGGAGCATTTTAGAGTTTTATCGTAATGTTATACGAATTTCATGAGGCTAGAAAATGTTCTTTGTTTATGCACAATGACTCTAAGCTGAAATTCCTGATTGCATCAAATTTGGATGTGAAATCAAGGCATTTCAAGAAGGGTTTTGCAATGCAAAGCTTCTCATGTTTTATTGAGACAGAAATATATCTATTTGTGCATAGACACACATGATTCATATGGGCTGGTTTAGTCGGTGATGGACACGTGTGCAGATGTGTGTTTAAAACTCGAAGTTAATGAGTCAATTCTCATTGGGATCTTTGAGCTTGAAGGTTATGCTGTGAATAAGAGGTCCATAAAAGGATGATTATAATGCAGAATCTCTAAAATCTCACTTGAGCTCTATTGGAGGCTCTTTGAATGTGATCTTATATGGCTGAGTGTTTTGTGATGGCTTTAGTTTAAAGTTCTCATCGTAATTGAAGCATTAACTTTGCCCATTCCCCATGCATGGCATGCTATTCTTTACTGAGTAGAGAATTCAATGAACCTTATGCTTTTTTGTTTTGCCTTTTCTTGATGTAGTCAATTTTTTATGATGTTGCTCTAGTTTTGGTACTATATAACTTGATCGTAACTAAGTCTGACCCCAAATTCAATTCTATAGACATACATACATACATATTTGTTTTAAAATAGATAGCGTTTTGGCTTTTCTTATGTGAATCAAAATATTCGCTTTCATTTTTAAAAGCATTAATATGTTTTTTAAAAAATCTCCTTATATTTAATAACTTTGTTAAGTCTTTGTGCAACTTCCTATGCATATTTAATTAAGGGCATACTTGGAATTTTACATTATAATTTATTGTTTTCAAAAATGTGCAAATAACCAAGAGGTCATCTATTTTGAAAAGAGGGACAGGGAGTACTATCTATGCTCTTATTTGGAAAGATTTGAATCAAAAGAAAAATACTGGAACCAGTGATTGATAACATGTCCTTTAGAGTGAATTAATGTATGATCTACATTTCAATTTCTAGTAAGGCTCAGTCTATATCTGCTACATACTTGCCAGAAAGCTGTCATGTATTTGATAAAAGCTCTAGAGCACACAACGCCACAAAACTCAATTTCACCTGATTGAGGACAAACAATGATATCTCATTCAACCCTACGGGTGCTATTTGCACTGTCCTCCAGAATATAATTATCTTACCAGAAAGGGAAGTTCATTTGAATAAATAAATAAATATAATTATAAGCCAATTTTGGCTAAGCTAAGCTATCTATTGTGTTGCATTCTAAATTTCCAACACCAATGGTCTCAAATGTGTTCTTTTATGCCAAATCAAGAGTTGGTAACTTCAATTTTTGAGTATTTTGATGAAACTAATAAGATGCACACTTGCATGCCACGCCAATACCATAGAATGACGCAGCCATGGCGATTTCCAAAAAAATACTAGAGAAAAAATTGAGCTATGTAGATAAGAATGCATTTATTTCTATATTTGCATGTGGATATGTTAGCTACTGCTTGTTATTTTGATAAATAGGATATACTTATCTTTCTTTATTCTATTATAAAGCTTCACAAATCTTATTCTGATTATAGAGGGAATGCATCCCAAGTGCAGGATACATCATGGATAGGTGATTCACTTTGCGTTCCATAAGTGTTGTACATGTTTCTGAAATATTGGCTTTTAAAATTTAGTTGTTGACATGTTGAAATGATTGCAAGACATGTGTCAGTTTGTGTGTTGATCACAGTCCTCATGAGAGTGTTAGTGCTACATTGGAGTTGTTAAGTGAGCTTTTCTAGAAGATCTTAACTCATCTTTTTATTCCAGTGATGGAATTGTTTTGTGCCGTTACAACATCCCAAATGACTTTTCTTTTTCACTCTTTTGGGGTCGTTCTCTCTTTCATACAATATTCTTCGTGATATATTGGTTAATGAATTAACCATCCAATTGGGTCCCTTGAATGGGTTATCTGTTTGTCCAATGATACACGCACACACACATACATTATGTTTTATAAATTTTGGTACTTCTATATTTCCTCAAACTTTGTTGCTTAACATAAGGACTTCTTGCATTCTGTTTTGCGTTGTTAGGTTCTGAACCTTTTTGTATTTCTTCTTTTCTGTTGCTAGACCACTATTTCACCAAATCCTAATTCTGATTGTAATGGCCACAAAGATTTAAGGTAAATCTTCAATATCAGGTTATTGTTTCTTGCTACATTCATTTTGAATTCTGGTTTTCCTGTGTCTGTTTCATTGACAATTCTGCTAATTTTTTCCTTCTTTGTTGTATAAAGAGAGAGAAGCAAGGATGAATCAGCCTTTGTAACTATTAGAGACCGGAAGGTAATCCTCTCAAGTCAGCAATTGCAGATAACAAATCTAAATACTGCAAAATAGAGATGGTACTTTACTGTGTCTTTCTTTTTAAAACTTAACTATCTGATAACCCCAGACCCACATCAAAGTGGATAAGTATGATGTAATATATAGGAACATGCTTTATATTTATTATCAACTTAGAATATTCATATTGGGATAGCGAGGATGGTTGAGAAGAAGTTGTTGTTCGCATTCCAAGCCTGCATATCTGGGGCCTGACATACCAGGTTCAATGAATTTCTGTGGGTGGAATTTTAGGAAATCATATACAAGATATGTGATCATTTTTGTTCAGCATTTTTTCTTAACCTGCTACAGAAATATGGCCTAGTTTGCTTTGAACCACTGTTGTATGTTTTTTTTTATTATTATTATTTTCATCACGTAAGCAGTGTTGCAGTTCAAATGAATTTCCGATTGTGGAATAGTAAGAAATTATATATCATTAACATGTACTCTTGTTTCATTCACATCACTTCTTAACCTGCTACAAACCTACAATATTAAATGCCTGGTTTGCTTAGAACAATTGTGGTGTGCTTTTGTTCATTTACATAGCCCAAGCAGTCGTTGCAGATAAGTTAATGCCGTTCTTTAATTGTGTGAATACTTTTATGCTTGTTATTTTGAGCCTTTCTAATTTTATGTGAAAGTTGACTACATTCATGTCTAGTTTGTTTCTTTTTTTATCCCAAATGTAAAAAGGTGCTGCTTGCCATATGGTCTGATGTCAAAAACTGAAAAAGAATGTTATGCTTTTGTAATTGTTATAATGCTCATGAGGCTTTTACCAGAAAAGTCCAGCTTCATGTTGAACTGTACTTCTGTTATGATTGAAGCATGCAATATTTTGTGTTCTAAATTTGATATAAACCTGTACTGTATTATGTTTCTGGTGGTCCTTTTGGTTAATTTTGTCTATTCTTCTTATAGGTCAGAATATCTGATAATGCTTCTATTTATGCCCTTTGCCGATCATGGTTAAGGAATGGGTTTCCTGAAGAGAGGCAGGTTTGAAATCATCCAATTCTCTTTTCATGTATTTGCTTGTGCCAGTATCCTATATTATTCAACATCTAGAGGTAAACTTTTAAGTTATTTGTGATCTCAGGGCATTACAATCTTAGAAGTTTGACACCAATGCATTGTGAAATAGAACCAATTATGAGTGTGGTTCAAGTGAAACACTTCTTCTGCAAGAATAAGATTACAACACCCAACTTCCTGTTTAGGTGGAAATTTTTTGTTTCTCTGTGTAATTTATATCTTCCATCTCATGTTGACAGTGAACTACTTGTTAGGAAGTAGATTGGTACAAAATAATTTTTGCATTTCTATTTTTGCTTGATATTTTTGAGTTATCGTTATCATTCCTAGACTGATAATAAATTCAAGGATATGAAATAAATAGAGAACTACTGTAACGTAACTCTTATTTCCTTTTCTTCTTTTTTATGATCTCAAAAAAGTTTCCTCAATTCAGTTGCTTTTAAAGTTAAATTTTGGACATCCACAAGAAAGTTCATGCCATCATTTTGAGCTCTCTTAACAACTTATCTGGTTGTCAAACTTATTACATTGCATCCTTGTCGAGATCTTATATCAAGCTTGACATGTAATTGGTTATGATTCTGCTGCCTTATTTATTTTCCCAGCATGACAAGTTTCAAGTTTTCTTTGTCCTGAGCTTCACTGGTAGCTTCATAAGATTCAAGTAACATAGCTTTGACAGCTATACTATTGAAATTCTCCGGCAATATCTTACTTGAGGATACTTTCTCTAGCCAAAATTGAAGAGCCATATTTATCTAGTTTGGGATATACCAAATGAATGTCCATTTCTGAAATAAATATATGTTTCTATCGAGTTTTTCACCTTAAGTTTCACTTGTCTCACTTAAAGGAATGGTGGAAATGAAACGAGTATTACACATCTGTCCATAGTTATTCATTAGAACCAAAGAGGTAAAAAAAGGTTGGTCAGTTACTCTTCTAAATCTTTGTGCCTAGCCAAATGTGGGTATTCCTCAATTGGTTGATTGTGGTAGTTTTACTTTCTTGAAGCATTTCAATGTTTGTCCAATTGCCACTTGTTGCACTTTTGGCCAATGTTTATCTTTCTCTCGCAGCTTCAATATTTGGATTCAGTTAAGTCTCTTCCGAGACCCTTGCCCTTATCAGCCCAAGATGTAACTTCTCCTGTGAAGAAGGATGATGACAAGGAAGAAGAAGAAGAGGTTAGTACTGGAACCTGCTGTTGCAATTGTTGGATAATATAGTGTTTCCCATCAAATACTTAGGACTTCCGCAGGGCACCAGTTCTTATTTAGTGTGTTTTGCAGTTTGTCATTTGTCAATTTGATGTGGTTATGTTTATAAAGACCTGAGAATTACAGTTATTCTGGGAGGTGATAAGGGAGGAATGTTATTTCTTTTCTTCCATGCCTATCAATGTGGTGGTCATTGATGTGTCAGTTGTTATGGCTAAGCAAGAGAAATTTTGAGGCTTCAGTTAGAAGAATCCTCTTTTGGTAAACTATTGTGACAATCATCTTAAAGTAATGAAAAAGGTCAGGACCCTTTAATACCTTCTTTTGATCAAAAAACAAAAACCACTATTGTAACAATCATGCCTAATTGTGCTTTGCAAAGGAGAATAATCGTGGTTAGAGAAAAGGTTGCAGCAACTCAAGAAAAGCTAATTGATGTCAGTCTTTTGTGCACTTTTTCATTTCAGATATGTCCAAAAATCTCATTTATGTCAAAAAGTAAAGAAAAGGGAATTCATCATATCACATGAAATTGCAGATTGTTGAGAAACTGCAGTGCTGCTATTTAGATATATTTATTTCCCTAGGAATGTGAAGTGCTAGGAACTATTAGGCTTTCTCATGGCTAAAAATAAATGCAGCTATACAAGAGATGTACATTAACTTATTCATCTTCTTAGTTGTTGCTCTCTGTGTCTATTTTTCATTTCTGTTATATTCATTATAATTAAATGAAAATGTTGAAGAGAAAAAAGAAAACTATATAAGGTTTCTGTATGCCAGGGATACAATTTTCTTTAAATTAATAGCTTCTAGGTGTAGTTTATCCTAACCCATCTCAATCTCTGCTTCTTTTAATGCATCCAACACATTCGACTAATTATGAGATGACTCATTTGTTGCCGAGTAAATATTTAATGCATCATAAGATATATGCACACTTCATTTCTGCATCTATTTTTGAACTATTATGCTTGCTCTTGAATGTTTGAATGGATAAGTATTTCTCTGAATTTCAGGATGAAGGCTCTGTGGAGAATTTAACTCCACGAGAATTATTGCAAAGACATGTAAAGCATGCTAAGAAGGTTCGGTCTCGGTAAGTTTTGCATTTTTCTACTACATTTCAAAGTTAAATCTTGAATTTCGTTAAGTTCACTGTACCCTCCCTAGTTTCAATGATACATTTCATGAGGCTTTTGCAATTTTTAATTTGTTTAAAACCAACTATGCTTGTGCTCTATTTTTTATTTAATGATAAAAACATTTGACTACTTTAGTTTTGACAAGATTCACTTTGAATAACTGGTTATATTCTAGCTAGATATCCGCTTTTTCAAAATGGCACTAGAGAAGAATGGAGTTTCGTGTTTGTCTGGGTCTCTCATTTGCATCCTATAACCTTTGTCCCACTTTTTGGGTCAGGCATGGGTAGTTCCTTTTCATGAAACTCAAATGTGTGATATTTACAGATTGAGAGAAGAAAGATTACGACGAATTGGAAGATACAAAACAAGGTTGGCTCTTCTCCTTCGGCCGATGGTGGACCCACAATCAAGAAATGATATAGCACCAGGGAACTGAAACAACCCTCTGACATCCTGCTAATGATCAGAATTTCCCATTCTGGTCAATCCCAATTCCATTTGTTCTGAACATCAACAGAATCATCAGCAGAGTTTGGGAGGGTGATACAGTAACTGCAGGTCTCTTGATGGATATATTTGGATTCCAATGGTTGTGGCCATTGGAGTTGTATTTTTGGTCTTATGGCACGTGTCAGCTGTTATTAGATGGAGATAGAACAAGAAACAAGAACCTGGAATCCTTTCTATATTTTCTTTTTTTCTTGGTTTGTTTGGGAATGGGATGACCTGCTTTCAATATGTGTGTGTGTGGACATCTCTATTCATTTAGAATGACATCCAATCCAATTGGTCTTTTTCAGTTGTTTTTCCAGAAAAGTAAGAAAGGCAGTATTGCGAGGTTGACCTCTGCTCTAGTGGTTGTGGTTGCTTCTTAGTTGAAATTATTACTATAATTATCTAAATGGAATGGTGACGTTGGTCAACTGTTGGAAGTTTCGAAGCATCCCTCAGGCGTTCCCTTCCCCCAGCCAACCAGAAAAGATAAGAAAAGAAAAGGTCAATGGCATGCATTGCCATCTACCTATCCTAAAAGATTAGATTGAGGAAGAACAGGAAGGAAAGCCAAGGCAAGGCATGTTTGAGACAAATCTTCTTCAATGCGTCATCATAGCATATGATTTGCCTTATCGTGGAAAAAGTCAAAAAAGAATTTGTAGGATTTGGATTGGGTCAATTTCAAAATTATTCACTCCTAAAATAATTATTATAAATAATAATAACCGCTCCATTGATTATATTTTATATGTATTTGTATACCGGCGTCGCGGTGGGTTTTTGACCCCTTTCTCTTTTTCAATAGTAAATGGCCTTTTAGCCTCACAGAAACCAACAAATCAAAAATAGTGGGAGGAAGTTGTAAGGAAATCAGGAGTGCAAAATTTTAAAATTAAAATTGATCAAAATAGACAACGATGCTTATAATAATTTTTGTGGGCAGCTCAAAAATGATGGTTTCTTGTTTCCATTAAATATGGGATGAGCAGAAAGAATAACAAAGTAAACTCTGTGTGTGTCTCTCTTCATGATATCCAATCCCATGAGAGAAGTTGATAATTTTCAACTCCTAACTTTGTCTTTCAATTCTATCCCTCATCAAACGCAACCTCAGACGACTTCCAAATTCCATTGGTCTAGTTATTTTAATCACACCCATCAATTCAACATTTTTTTTTATCCATTTTAATCTTTTAATTTTATTTTATTATTTTTTTTTTTTAAAAAAAAAAACTAAACAAGAAAGCCTACAATCCGAGTCATGCTATACAAAATTTTTCAACCTTCACCCGTAAAGTGTAAGCCACTATTCATTCGTTCATTCTCTAGTAAGGTATGACTATAACAATAATGTCATGGAGCTCACCTTCGGAATACACAGGAGCATGTAAGGTGAGCTTTATTAAACCATATACATAAGGGACAATATTTTAAAAATGTCAATTTGGTTAGTTTTTTCAAAATTTAGTCATATTTTTAACTCTTGCAAATCATGTTTAAGATGGGTTTTTACTTCCGACAAGTTCGTCCCTATCACAAGGCGGGCAGTACAAAACAAGTCATAAAATTTATTAAATAATGGGTTGTTTATTTTAGTTGATCGTGTTGGAAAATTAACATTAAATTAAAAGAAGTGAATGACAAAATTGTTTTTCAATGTATCACTTATACAATACTTGTTAGATTCATTATCTCAATTGGATATTGGTGGAAAATCTAAAAGTTTCATTGATAATTTAAATGGTTCTTGGAAATTCTAAATAGATTCCTCGACAATCTAAATAGTTGCACAAGAATTTTAAATGACCTTGTTGAAATGCTAAGTAATTTAACGTCTTTCTTCTATTCTTCTACTTCCTTAGTCTATAAATAGGACCTTCCTATTTAGTTTTCAAGAGACAAGAAAATCATAAAAAAAAAAACAAGTTTTAGTTTCTCTTCCTCCGTTGTATAAAAATATTTGTATAGTATTCTTTAATTAACTTGTTCAAGTTCGTTGGGTGAAAAATCTTGTGCTAACTTCTTTATCACGTCTGTTGTATCCTGGGAGACAGACGTCCATTTCAACCTCGAGCACATATACCAGAGGGGGCGAATTTGTTTAAAGAAGATTGTATTGAACACAAGTCTCGGATAATAATTTCTTGTCCTTTCACTTTAATTATCTTTCATTTTTCTTTTGTTGCTTTGCCTATTGAATATATGTTTCTTATATTATTTTAACAATCTTAAAACAGATTTGAGGGGAGGATTCCATCGGTACCCTCTTGTGTTGCATGGCGAGAAACTTGATAGGTTCACCAGTGTGGACTTTAAGAGGTGGAAACAAAAGATATTATTCTACTAGACCACCCTGAACTTGGCTAAGTTTGTGTTGGAGAATGCTCCTAAGGAAGCGAAATGACTTCATGTGCAAGAACTACATCTTGCATGATTTGGACAATAAACTCTATGATGTTTATAGGTCCATTGAAAGTGCAAAAGCACTTTGGGATGCTTTGGACAATAAGTACAAATATGAAGATGCTAGCACAAAGAAATTTGTTGTTGGTAAGTTCCTTGACTACAAAATGGTTGATTCAAAGACCGTGGTGAGTCAAGTGGAGGAATTTCAACTCATTTTACATGAGATACTTGCAGAAGGAATGGATTGAAGTGAATCATTCCAAGGGGCTGCAATTATAGAGAAGCTTCCACCTTCATGGAAAGAGTTCTAGAACTATCTTAAGCACGTGCATAAGGACATGAGTGTGGAAAACCTCATTCTATGATTGAAAAATAGAAGAGGATAATAGGAAGAATGCGAGTTCTTCACTGGAGCCAAAAGTTAATACGGTTGAACATGTGGCTAAACCCCACACAAAGAACCAACAGAAGAAACTTGCAACAAAAAACAAAGGCATTGTCAAGAAATTTCAAGGCAAGTGCTACATCTACGATAAAATTGGTCACATGACCAAGGATTGCAGAAATCAGTTTAACTATGGCAAATCCAAAAATTGAATTTCCGCCCAAGCCCATTTGTTAGGAATGTATGACATCTCTAAGGAGTTGTCTAAATTGGATTTATCAAATCTGATTTTTAAGGTTAATCTGGAAATTAATCCTAAGAAATGGTGGATTGATACTAGAAGTACTAGGCACGTGTGTATTGAGAAGAGGATGTTTTCCACTTTTAAGAGAGTTGGTGATGAACACTATACATGGGCAATGCTTCAACCTCTAAGGTACTTGGCATTGGAAAGGTTATTTTGAAAATGAGCTCGGAATGCTTTAAACAAGTATGAGATACATCAAATGGGTGTAAAAACAACTTTCCTTAAAGTGATCTAGATGAAGAGATAAGTTTGCAACAATCTTAGGGTTTGTTCTTAAGGGAAAAAAGATCAAGTGTGTAAACTTTTCAAATCCTTATATGGGTGGCATGAAAATTTCATAATGTGATATTGTAAAATGATTATAAAATCAACGAGGTTGATAAATATATCTATGTAAAGACAATTGATGAAAGTCATGCCATTGTATGACTATACATAAATAATATATTAATTTTTGGAAGTAATGAGTATATGATTGAGTCTGCTAAAGGCATGTTAGCCATATGATTTGACATGAAAGACTTGGATGTTGTAGATGTCATTCTAGGAATTTAGATTTTAGGACATTTGATAATATGGTGTTGTCCCAATCTCACAATGTTGAAAAAATTCTTGATAGATTTTTTAAAGGTGACAATGACATAGTTAAGACACCAATGGATCTAATGTACATCTTTCAAAAAATAAAGGTTCATCAATATTCTTGTATTATACAGAACTTGATGTATTTTAGAAATTGTACAAGGCTTTTGATTGCTACACAGTGGGCAAATTAAGTTGGTTTATACACTGTTCTAAAAAAGAAACATTAGAAAGCTATATAGAGGGTACTCAAATATTTGAGATACTTTAAATTATGGACTTCACTATATTGGGTATCCTTTAGTATTAGAGGGATATAGTGATGCTAATTCAATATCTAACACTAAGCACTAAAAGTCCACAAGTGGATACATAT
>JAOXNR010000001.1:1390663-1417509 GCA_028571225.1 Parsonsia alboflavescens | reverse complement strand
GGTTTGATAAAATACCACCGGTTTTTTACAAAAACGGTTTTTTCTCTTGAACCGGACCGGTCAACTGGCCGGTTCCCAGTTTGACCGGTTGGACCGGCCGGTCCGGTCCAGTCCACAAAACATTGGTTGAGACTACGTTACTATCATTTAAATTTTTAGGTAATGAGATTTGAGCATTGAGTTGAGATCTTTGTAAAATTTTCTTTTGTTATAAGGTCTTATGAATTGGGAATCGTTTTATTTATTTGGACCTGTATCAAATTTGAAGTTTTGGGAGAATTTGTTTGGTATGTATTATAGATTTGTGGAATTTAAAATTGAATGATTTTGTTTATGTATTTTGGGTTATTTATCTTGAGAATCATTTGGAATCACGGAATGACTAAATTATTAATTTAACCTAGCACATTTGTGAGTTTTTCATGGGTCTGCGTTGTTATTTCTTGGGCTTGGATTCAGTGTGTAACAATATGTTATGAAAAAATGAAAAGTCATCAAATAAATAGTTTCATGACTTGATAAATAATTGTTGTATAAATTCAATTGATTAAACTTTATTGTGAAAAAAAAATCCAAACCTTCGTTTATTGTGATTGGCAAAATGCAAGGGAATGCACTTATAATGATGCTTATGCAATGCTATGAAATGTCACATAATATACCTTATGGAGTGTTAAATAAAATATGATTAAGTATTTCTTGGATTTAATTTAAAAAATATATCGATAAAAAAATAAAGAAAAAATTATTTTTCTTAAAAAAGAGAGTTAATTATCAGATACTTAAGAAAAGCACTTCATGACATTATCGAGTACTCATGAAAATTTATTTTGATAATTTATTATATCTATATATTTAATACAAACTCTCCTACTGTTAAAAGCTTTCATTTTTTGCATAATCTATGATTTCTCATCATTCTATGTCTCACATAAATAATTTTTTTTTAAAAAAAACTTGAAATTGAAAGGTTTCATTTTAAATATTTTTTAAAGAATATAAATACAAATATAAATATATATATATATATATATTTTTATAAGGATTGTACCGTCCTAACCCTTTATCCTTGCAGATTGGACTGAATTAAAATTTTACGGCCCTTCAAAAAATGAAACTGACCCATCGGGATCCTTTAAATTTTCTAACCCTTAGAGTTGGGATCAGGCCAGCCCCAATTGACCGCTTTAGTCTTATTAGTTTTGAGAATACCTAGCATTGATAGTTTTGAAGGCAAGGAATGCTAAGATTTTTTTATAAAATTAGGTGACATGATTGAGAATTTGAGATTTCAAATTTACTGAATCCCTCATTGATTTGGGATTTTTTGTTATATATATATATATATATATATATCATGAATCAAAATGTTGTTAATTTTATTTTAATAATTGTCATGATTTCAATTAATTGAATTATGAATTTTAAAATTATTTGAAGTAATATTTTCATTAAATTAAAACATTATTGTCATTTTTTTTTCTTTTCAAAATGAAGATGTTTAAAAATACAAAATATTTATTTGAGAAAATTAATTTCAGATAATATAAAAATTACACATGTAGGAAACGGCTGACCATAAGGGCTATTAAGGTACGCCTGCTTGGTAATGCTTTGGGCTTTGGGTGTATTTCCCAAAGCCCATGGGGTGTCCGTCCCAATTAATCAGGAAAAACCACAAAAATATTCTAACATTGGTGAATCCACTTATACATGGATTTGAAAGAACTCATGATTCCTCAAGATCAATAATGGCTGACCCTGTCTCCAGTGCATTACAGTGCATTCCATTATTTTCCAGTTTATTTCCATAACCACACATACTCAGGAAACTTGGTTGGAAGGCAATTATTAAGAGGAGGTTCTTCAGAATTAATGATTGTAGAAATGATTGAATGAACCTTCTTCATGCCCTCGGCCCGTTGAAACCCCCACTGCTGACCTTCCCCTCCCAAATTCTAGTTCAATTCTTTATTAATCCAGTGGCCCCACTGACAGAATCTGCTAGCGGAGTCACATACAGGTATGGAGGTTGATGCACATTTTTGGCAGACTATAATGAATGCACAAGACAATTTATTTCAAACCCCACAGGCAACCATTGTATTGTTTTATCACAAGGTGGGCTTGCCTCCTACTAAAAATGGAGGTACTATTTTGCAAGCATATTTCTCACTTGAGCCCCCATTGCTTGCAAGCCGAGATCTAAAAACCAAATCTCAAGAGCTCACAGCACCACGGGGAAGACGTAATGACTCGTAAACAAGATGAAACTACACTTCTATTTCAACATACAATAATTTACATGAAAAGCGCTACAACTGTACAGTAGGATGCGTTAGACCTCGAATACCGTCAAGGATTGGGATCATCTTCTCCCAGAAGCAACCAAAGAACCATCCTCAGTGTTCTGTGAGATTACAGAGGGTGCTGTGGTCGAAAGTGGACGAGGGAGAGGAAGTGGAGTTCCCAAGTATGCATGAGTTGACACTGGCAAAGCCTCTGTTAAGATCTCTTCTTGAGAGGGGACGGCAATGGGAGGTTCTGACTTTGGCGTGTAGCTGAAAGAGAGGTCTCTGTTTGCTGCCAGTGCCAAGAGTTCCTTCTCCTCCAACCCTTTTGCTGGGCCTTGGCTGCAGGAATCTATTCCATACTTTGCCAGTGCATCTTTAAATTTCTTAATCTGTTAGAACAAATGATCACAATTTTAAAGACAAACTAAACTCAAAGAGATACAAAAAAATAATTGAAAACTAAATAGTAAAGGTTGATTGTATGCTGCGAGGATACTTGCATAACAGCTAAGATAACAACAATTCTTGTTTTATCTGATTTCTATGCTAACAAGAACATGAAATAAGAGACAAAACCTCGGGAACTAACCGTGGCATTGGTACAACTAAAGCTGCATACACGCCCACGGACACCCCTATAGAAACGAAAGAAGGGTAACACGTGAACATTAAGACTATAACACATGGACTTGTGCACTTCATAATTCACTTGCAAGAACTGCACATCAGGGTTCATCTCTGCCAACTGACATATCTGCATTGCAAACAGGGGGGAAAAGGACATTTTAGCCACATTGATTGAATAGAGCTTCAAGTATAGAATTAAACTTAAATCAATAGGGCTGTGAACGACAAAAAAGAAGAAACCCATGCGCAGTACAGCAATATCTGCTAAAGAAGAATATAGAATGACATAATGTGACCAGAAATGGGTTCACACCTTAGGGTGAAGAGCCTTGCAGCCTCCACAACCAGGGGAAAAGAAATCAACCACCACTAACTTATCCCCGGCGTTTAAAAGAGAATCAACAAGGTCTTGGGCACCTGTCATCTCTTTCATGTTAGGTTGAAGGCCCTTCTCCCACCATCTTTGAGCTTTCCCAATTCCAATTCTCATCTATTCAAAATTAACAGAGATGCATTCAGAAAGACTCATTGTATAAATATATACATATATATTTATTTATTTATGCCAAAAAAAAAAAAAAAAAAGCATTTCTAAGCTGATATAATCTCCTAGTGAACCAAACTATGGTGTTCACCGTTGGTATCAAGCTAATACTATCAAATATTCGTAAATTCCCACCTACCTGCCAGGTAGTGTAAAATACAATAATTTTCAGGTCCACTATCAAAGAAAAATTAGGGAAAACTAGAACAAAAGATTTGAAACGTAATTAAAATCGGAAAACGGAGAAAAGAAAGATATGGATTTAGGAATAAACCTGTGCATTAGTAGAAGTCCGTGCAGGAGGAGTTGTTGTGTTGGGCTTGGGTTGCGGGACTTCAGGGACCAATCTGCGACCGTAAAAATCAGTAATTGATAAAGAGGATTTGAGATTGAAAGGCGCAGAAGGTAGCTTCAACGCCGATGCACGAGGAAAAACGGATATCCCATGCCGGTGAGGGCCATTACAGGGCGCAAAGGAATTGTAGACGATCGCCACTTCAGCCATTCAAACAGAACCTCTTGTAAATCTAGCGCCGAAACAAGATTTAGAATCGGAGTATTAACAGAACAAAAATATGGGATGGATAATTTGGAGTGGAGAGATAAGAGGAAAGTGAAGGATGATATGATGATTTGGATTTGGATTTGGATTTGGATGGATACGTGTAATTGAAGGAAGAAAACTTGGGAAAAAAAAAAAAAAAGTAACTGGATATTGTGGGGCGGATGATTTTCTTTTTCTTCAGACAAAGTTAAGGAACCCAATCCAACGGATAAGAAAAAGTATTCTACGGTCATAGTTTGGTTGATATAAATAAAAATAAATGGTAAGAAAAGAGCAAACCACGTGGCTATAGATGGATGTGGAAGTTTGATTTTTTCAATCAGCCGCAATGTGTGGATGTGTCTTTGCTTTAACACTTCATATTTCAAATCAATAATTGCGTTTTTTGAACTTCCATAATTGGGTAATGACCATTCTGTTCGGAGTTGTATAATTATTATCTATTTGAAAATGTTGGGGTAGGTTTTAGCGAAACAAACTAAAAAATTACGTCAAATTTTAAAAAACTAGATTAATTTGTTACGAGTCATTTTTTTCAACTCTTGGATCATTATTTTCATTATTTTTTCGAACTTTTTTATCCTATTTATTCATATATGTTAATAAATTATATAGTATTAACTTTAATGCCAATTTATATTTTATATGTGTATTGAATATTCATACCTAATTAGTAATTTTACGTGACTTTCTATGTACATGATATTTGTCAAATATATAGATTGTAATCACTCCTATTATATGTAGATAAATAGATTGGATGAATGGTTTTTCTTTTTACACCAATGGACACTTATCAATCAATTGATATGTTCATTTTAAAACTATCATTTGATGAATAAATTAAAAACAGATGTAATCATGAAAATATAATTCAATCAATTAGTCATTATTCATCCAAATAAATATATTTCTTTTTTTTTTAAAAAAAAAAAACTAAGAATCCATACATAAATTTTTATTAAAATTAATTTTTTCTATTAAAATTTGTATGTTTAATGATAATAATATCTATAATACAATAATATTTAATTACTTAAACAGACCTTAATTCATGTAAGTTTAAAAATAATTATTAAAAACGAAAACAAACGATGGGAGGCTTTTATTTTTCCTTTTTTTCCCCCTTTTTATTTTTGAAAAAATAATTTTACGTTTTATTTTATTAATTGTTAGCATTGGCTTTCCATTTTTTAAAGAAAGATTTACGCAACAATCATTGCTTGACACTTTCAACCCGATTCTTACAGTGATAGCAAGAATGATATGCTGTATTAAATATACACTTACCTTAAGATGAATCACTATGTAAACAAAAGCTATCCCGAGAAGGTCTATGATACAAAATACATCAAAGATTGCAGCTCCGACAAAATTATTTTATAATTTAAAGACGTTATTTCATATGAATTAAAAAATCTCATCATATTTATTATGATGTGATGTATTAATAATTACAAAACCGACTGAAGAAATAAAACACCCTTATTTTGGAAGGACTAAAATATAAATTTAGAGGCGTTGAGAGAACTATTTCCTTAAATATTAAATTCCAAGAGAATCCCTAGCAAGATCCAAATCAATCCATTCATAAACATGATCAAGGGGAAAAAAAAAATCAAGTAGCCTTGCCATCGTCTAGATATTATTAGCTGTCCCATTGCAATCTCTTAAAAAGTGAATTCTCATATCCATTTAAATTTCATTCTCATTTTAAATTCTTTTATCCCTTATCGATATCAATGTCATTCATAAGATCTAAGTTCAAATTTTGATTGCATTTCCTTTTGAGGTCAAACAAGGAAAGGTGCATATGGATGAAATTATTTGACAGAAGAGAACAGGCGTATGAAACTGCAAACATCGTCAACTCAGCAGATGTTTGATGGTTGAACCCAATCTCCTTGGATGTGAACTACTTTGGAGATTCATTTTCATTTGAACATCAAAGAAAAGATCACCGCCATACCAACCCTTCAACATAAAAGCAGAAGCTCAAGCTTCCGTAACGCCTACTCAGAGTCAGATAGCCTCCTCTGTCTGCAGATCTCCTCGATTGGCTTTACCAGCTCCAGGATTTCGGCCAAACTGAATGATAATAGGCTTGCCTTTAAATACATACCCATGAACTACATTCTGCAATAAATTGTGGTTCACTTATAAGTGGAAGAAATTAATTTTTGCATCAAGTCAACAGAAAACTCAAAATGTCTTAGAATATGCACTCTTTTCATCATACAAACTGTGTGGTCTGAGGATTAATCAAAGGCATAATTGAAAACTTAAATTAGTTAAGTACTATCTGCCTGGAACACCAACTGAAGGCTAAGGCAAGAAACCACATGCATTGCACTTTGCAGCAAGTGGAGAAGGCACACAAATATTTGTTGGTTCTTAAGAGGCCATTTCTCATAAATGGTAATACACTAAGATGGAAATATTGTCATTTTAATCCAACCTACAAATTTCTACATGCAGTTCAATGGAAAGTGAGTTATTTATATCACTCTTTTTTAACCTATCATTGTTTCACAACTCGACATGTGAATTTGAAACCCACTAGATTTGGTGAACTTTATGGGGCTTCAGACATGGAGTAGCCTGTGAATATCCCTTATATAGTTGTTGTAAATAATTTCAAAAATTTCCTTTGGCACATGAATTATTTGCCATGAAGATTTGTACTCTTGACTAACTAAAGTTGCAAAAACAACATTTTAAAGAAACAAATATATAATAAATATGACTGTAAAACTTGAAAGGCAACATAATCAAAGAAATAGAGTCGGCCCTGCTAGAAACATACCAAAGCATCCCGTGCAAGTTCAATTGATGGGAAAGTAACAAAAGCTTGGCCCCTCATTCTTCCTTCCTAAAAATACAGAGAGTTCCAACAATCTTTAGGGCAATATTTTGTGCCAGTAGAGCAAAATACATGATACGAAACGCTTCACACTACTGCTGCTTGGATAAGAAATCAAATAAACAACCCAATGATTTGGAAACCATGAAACAACTACCTAACAAGAGATTTGTTTCGAGTATCATCAATCATAATAATAATATCAATTATTTGATTAAAGATTTGCACATCTTGATAAATATTACTCCATCCATCCCAAAATCCTAGACTCGCTTCTTTTTTCTCATGGATCAAGAAATTAGTTAATAGGGTTAACTGAAAAGTTTTGTTTAGTATTTCTATTATATGCCCTTCAGAAGTGCTAACTCATATTCATAAAATTAATCTCAAAAACTAATACACTAATGAATTCCAACAAACAAATAAATAATTTGAAAATGCAATTAGACTAGTTAGAAGAGGTTTAAGTTTGAATGCGCTTTAGAAAGTAGAAGCTTTGTCAATGCATTAGTACAATAATTAGGGACATATATAAAAGCTAACAAATTATCTACTCTTTATAAGGGGAAATAGGCCTATAATTTGAGATGGAAGAAAAAGGAAAGCGAGCTTATGTTTATGGGATGGAGGGAGTAAATAAATATTTCACTAGATATTCACACCTATCTCTGCCTCATAAACCACAAAAAGAGGGGGAAGAGGAGAAGTTAATCCCTGCCTCATTTCAAACTTGTAATTTGGCTTTAAACAAAAAGGAGCAAATAGAAGTTTGTTTTAATCAAGGTATATTACCTGCATTAACTTCACATTTAGTCTGGTTTTAGCTGCATCACTGCTGCCAAACAATGAACCTACAGCACGTCATAAGGAGAAAAAAGAAAAAGGTGAAACTGAAACCTCCGAAAGATATGTGGCCTGCACAAAATAGCTAATCCCTCTTTCTACAAAACAGAGGAATATCAGCAGCGCATGACATATAGCAGCGCAGTTATGAGCTTACCAAATATGAAGTAGAAGTCATCAGCAACCACATCTTTTGCTAAATTTTTTATGTACAGAACCGGAGAAGGATTTCCTCTGGTATAATTCTGCCATAAAAAATATAAAAAAAGAGAAAAATATATCGTCATTGACCTTTTGTAACCTGAGAGGGACAATCAGTAACCTTCTGTACATAATGAAATTTAACATGTTCTATAATTGCATAGATTTTCACTACTTAAAAAGGTCCAGCACCATCAAGGACAAACACCTTGAAGCACTATGGTAGTTAGTTAAAATTTAAATCTAACCATCTCCTACCAAGCAAATCTATTTCCTTTATAAACTGAAAGCAGACATCAAGTGGGTGGTTATTAATAAATTAACTTTTCCAATAGCATCCTTGACTATAACAAAAGTTCACTACTAATGACAAGTGATTCTAAGACCTTAAACATGGGCAGGGATAAGATTTCTTCTGGGTGCAATTTTCCATGCTCTAATTCTTCGACAGTTGCATAAGTTTTGTCCTCTAAATTCTCATTGTCACCCTCAAGTGGTTCATTCATGGCCACGCCCATTTGCTCATTCTGAATCTGCTTCGGTGCTATTCTGATCTGCGATGACTCAAGGATTAAGATGTTAAAAATCAATACAAGGACAAACTAATCTAGTAGAACAGCAAGGAAATTTCATAACCTGTAGGACTGGATTTTTCTTTTTAATTAAAGGAATTTCCTTTGGCAGTAATGCAGCAGGTTTTAATCCAACAGCTTCATGAGCCACATCCTTGTCAACTGCAGGGCCTACAATAGCATTTCTCTTCCTGCGCTTGCCTCTTGATCTGCGCTCCAGTGAAGCCTCCTGAAACATTTAATTCCGAAACGAAAAATAATATGCATCAATTCGAAGACTTTAATTCCATGAACAAAGGAAAATGCACCAGCAAGTATATCATAGGGTATTGAGCTTCTGAATTTCAGAAAGTTCTTTGGTTAGGCATTTCAAATTGATGTAACTGAAGACAGAAAATTTGAGCAGAACGACATAAAATTTCTTGTCTGTCCAGATATAATAATGATGGGTCCATAGCTGTCCTTTTCTTACATTTATTCGTGGAATTATGCTACCCTAAAAAACCAGTTGATCAAATGTTACTTACCCCAATAACATACATTTTAGCACGATTGGTAATTAAACACATCAATTATGAAAGTTCAAATTTGATTGGAAATTTGTTCCAGAACTTTGACATGATTTGCTAGAACTTTGTTTACAATTGTTCAAGAATATAACCAATATCTATCAACATTAGAGAGACTCCTGCCGCACATTGATCAGATGCATTCTAGTACCACTAGGTTATCACTAGGCCTCTACTTAGTGATTATGAAAGGGAGATTGGAAAGCTATCATTGAGATTAGTACATTTGATTTGTGCCAGAGACCAAGTCAAATTTCAATGGAAAACAGAAAGTACTCCTTTGTGTTGGTATTACTGCCTGCCTCAAACTCCATAGAAACCAAAACTAGAACCTTCCATGGTACAAAAAAGCAAATCACCTCATCTGAAGACTCCATTTCTGACTCACTACTGGATAGACCTTCCGTGGTAGTTAACACAGGAGGAGGAGGGACAGGAGGTGGAGGGACCGGAGGAGGAGCAGGCACTAAAGTTGGAAGAGGCGGAGTTGGAAGTGCTGCGCGAAACGGAGCTGGAATATTCATTTTGTTCATCAAATGCAACACCTACAATTTGCACATACCACCATTACATGAATCTACCATGGTCCGTAATCGAATTCCTTACCTAAGGAACACAAGTGGAAAAGAAGATAAAACATCTCATGGTAACCTGTGTATAGAACCGAGGAACAGCAACCAGTGCATTTACAATGTTGGTAAGGATATTCCCATCAGGTGGGGGGTATGCATACCTATAGATGGGAAACAGGATAGTCAATTATTTCCCCTTTTCACAAGGTTCTCGATCATATGTCAGGGGGGATAGAATCAGTAAGAGCAGGAGAAGAAGTGGAAGAACAAAGTAGCAGGATAGAGGGCTTTCTTGCTGACAGGATAAAGAACGGAGATATAGTATAGCATTTGAAATCTTACTCAAGGTGGGGTGGAAATGGATAGTCCACTCCAAGTCTTTCAGCAATAGGTTCACTAGCAATGTAGGATCCTAATCTTGATTTCTCATCGATAGCATCCTTAGAATTGTTTTCAGTTCGGCTTTCCTTCTCTTGAGCCTTTTTGTTTTCTACTACTTGCTTGGTAGCCTGTTCAACGGACAAGACCTTACCCAGAAATTGCAACCTGACAACCACATCTGGGCATGATTCAGTGGATGGTTTGAGGGACGAGAATTTTAAATGCAAACACGTGTATGAAGACTTCACGAGCAAAATACCCATTCAACTGCTGCTGTGCCTGATATGCAGAAGCCTGGTTCTTGAAATCCACAAATGCACAATTTCTGACTCTTTTTCCAGGGAGGTAAAAAAAGAGTGCCAAGTAAATAATTGGAAGTGTTAAAAAGGCAAAAAGAAGAAGGAATGCGGAGAAACCTGGCATGAGAGCAGGGACGGACAGCAGAGGCCCCATAGTGGGAGAAGAGGCGAGAGAGGGTATCAAAAGAAATGGCTTCAGGAAGATGACGAATCAAAAGTGTAGCTTCAACATCATTTGACAGTCCTCCAACCGCAGTCAGAGGAAGCCAAGGTTGGGGGTTCATTGTCACCTGTAACGCCTACGGCCTAACAGATTGATTGAATCTCTCTTCTCGGAACTGGAATTTGAACCAAAATAAGATCGTGGGAATCATCAAATATTTTCATTCTGAGGAAAATTATAAGTTTTCAGCACGGCATCTAAAAAATCGACCATCCTGTTGAAAAATAAATCGACAATTAATTCGGTATAGTTGCTTATCAAAATCAAGAACAACCAATATATACAAGAAATCAGTAAAGAAATTGTCTAGCAAACGGCAAATAACATCTATTTCTACAAAATACAACATCAACAAGAATACAACACTGAAGCAGAATACCAAGTCTCTAAAGAGCATCAGTTAGAGGCAAAGTGACAAGTCACGTGAGAGGCAACATCTGAGCTACTCTATCTCATAGATCAATGACTGAAATTGGAAATCTATATTCCTTATCACAACATTCAGACAGTGTCTTATCTAAATTTAAGGTTAAAAAGGCTGACATGAAGTATCAAAAAGAAAGACAAGAAAAATGAGTTAGGCATAAAGTTCAAAATTTTGATAACTGGACTAGGTTGTGTTCAGGAAAACTACTCCACCGAATATCATTTAACAAATTGTTTCCACAGAAACTGCAAACCACAATAATTGTGGTATCCACCACAGGAATTAATTTTTGGAAAATAATGGTATTAAATACAAAACTCCTTTTTGATGGCATCAAAGTTCCATCCAATTAAAAGAATCCAATATGTGAAGAATCTTCTTCTCTGGAGGAAGATTCATGGAAACAAAGCAGAAAATGGAAAGGGTAATAAACTGGGCCGCCATTTGGTCTTGTTGCCATTGAAACAAAACACCTATCCAATTATTCCAACAAAGACTTCTTTTCTCTCTCTTTTCTATATTGCGAACTCTACCATAAGCTTCTGAAATAATGAGCAGAAATAACCATGACATTAAACATCTACATCACAAGGACTAAAGATTTAGGGAAAAAATTACAAAAAAGTAAACAAAACTATCATTGTCCTCAAACGTACTATGCTGTTCTATAAACAGTCTTATAGCATCAGACACGTGAAAAGGCCAATCAACGAATTCGCAGACACAAAAACTCATCCCCGCTGAAGCAACAGTTGCAAGTAGCAAGTCAATTGCAGAATTTGACACTAACAAATTGATCACCGCCAAAAGAACATAAGTGATGTTAAAAATCTGATCAGGATATCTGATTTGAACCCCCATTGACAGAATTAAAGTAAGGCCTTTTGGAAAAATATTTGAAAAGATTTTTATTCTATAACATTAAAAGAAAAATACAGAATGAAAGTAATTTTAATGTATTCCATCTAAAAGCAAAAGTGTGATACTGAGTTCTGATCAAGGAAAAAGACAAAGGAAGCTACAGCAGAAAATGTCATCTTATCTTTAACAAAAGGAGTAGAAACAACAAGGATCAGGAGAAAAATAGAGACGTTTAAAAACTCAATTTTAAATTTGAAAGGCAAACCACTCTACTTGAGCACGAAAAAGAAATTTACACATGAAAAGCACAAAGAGAAGCAATTCATTTGAGTTCAGAAGTGAAACTATTGAAATCCAAGTAACTGATATGAAACCAGACAAACATAATATTTATGGGGGAAGTAGGGAAATGAAACATCTAAAACGCTGCATGTAAGGAACTAAATGACTGGAAATTAATTAGCAAATAGGAATTGAAAGATCAATCAGAACAGAACTTAACCAAATTAAGATCTTATAAACTAAGAAATCCTCCAACTTGGATGGACAAAAATAAAACTGGTAAATTCATCCGTGACACAATTTCACAGCCCAATAACAAATATTCAGCACAAATTAAAAGACTTTATCCAGAAAATAAACCTTAAAACATCAATGTATGAATCATGAGTGAGGAAAAATCCAGTATGCAAAATCTCAGGCAGCTTAAAATCTCAAAAACTGAAAAACAGCAACAAAAAGAAAGGAGAAAGAAAGAACAATTACCCCTGATTTGCGCAAATTCATCCAAAGCTCGAAAGAAAGAGTCAAGGTTTGTTGTCAGTGCCGGCAAAGAGCTACAGAGACTAAGAGAAGGAAGAGTAGTGTGCATGTTTTTCAGCTAGTTTGGGAGTAGTACATCTCCCTTGGAAGGAAGGATTCCGAGAGAAAGGAAGGGATTTGGAGGGAAGAAAAATAAATTCATTATGTTTGAAAGTTTTAAGGAAAAAGAAATGGAGAGAAGAAGAGAAGGGAAGGGGAATGAGAATCTCAGAAGGAAGTGAAATTTCTCCAAAAGTAAAGAGAAATGGACAGGGAAGGGGGGTTTAAATAATTTTTAAAATAACCATTTTGTCTATAATTTAAATTTATTTTAAAGGCTTAATGTATTACTCCCTCCATCTAGAATCTCATTTTGACGTCACTAAAAATTAAGAAGTGTGTTTGACTTTGGTATAGTTTACCACTTTATCCTCCACATCATAATAAGAGTGAGTTAGAAGAATAAATCATCAAATTAGAGAAGTGATCAATAGAACTTTATATATAAAAAAAATTACTTATAATTAGAAATGTGCCAAAAATGGAAAATGGAACATTCAAATTCTGGACAAAGTGAGCATTAAAATCGATAAATTTTGTCTTGGATCAGGTCCATTGGTGGGGACTTGGAAGCATTGAGTGCTTCAAATTCCTGTTTTATTTCCCACTTTTTGACATATGGCTTCTTTGATCAACTTTCCTGCAACTAAGAATGAGCATAGCCATTTCCGCCCTCAGTATGCAACTAACTAAACAATAGACCCATCAATATAGGCCGGCCCAGCCCATATAGACAAATTCAAAGAGGGTTCAGTAGGGCCTAAGTCCGGATCTAAAGGGACTGAAGATAATGAGGACCAGCTGTGATGGACCAAAACCATGTCACACGCTGGGCATTGAGCGAATCCAATATGCAAGGCTTCTAGAATTCATGAAAATAAAACTAAACTTTTTTTTAAAGACTAAAACCTTCAAAAACAAGTACAAGAATTTGATTCTAATCTCGAATTAATACAAGGATACAGAATTCATGCTTAACATACAACTTACGAAAGTGTTGCGGAACATCTAACAAACACAATAACCAGTTCTCATGGTGCCGCAGAAGAAATACCATTTTGCTCAAAGATCTTCTAGAGTCTCGAGTTGAACCTCGCTCAAAAAGGAAAGGAAAGGAAAAGAACGAAATGGAGAGAATGAGCATAAGAACCTCAACGTGGGAATAATGTTTAACAATATCAAAATCTCAAACCAGTTTTCTTTTCTTTTTCTCAGAAATAAATTAGAACTCATTTTTTTATCCAGAACAAGATTCATAAAACAATATAAAAAAATACTCTCAGATATTGTATGTGAATTTCATAAAACAAGAAGTCATAAAGACTTAACTTTTAAAAACGTTTTACCAACCTTATCACTACTAACATGATCACGATTTTCAACCGCACTTCCCAAGAATAAAGAGAATATTCCCTGGATACCAACGGGTCACTCTACTCACCATGCCAAACCTCTTGGCACAACTGCAAGATTACTCTAGTAGTGGGGTCCATAAACAAGGATCGTCAGTCCCCCGACCCTTGCAGATGCCCAACTCTAAATACACGGCCATTAAGAATTCAAACAACATTATATCTTATAAGGTTACCGATAGAACCAGAGATTAACTTGCGCTTTCTGATCAAATTTTCATTCTAAACAATATGGATATATATTCTAAAATCATCATCGAGATCGTTTCGGAGACAATCCAACTAACATGATGCTTGAGCACCACTCAAGAAATCACAGGTATATTATTTTCAAGAATAGAACATGCTTATCTAATTATGGATTTTTTAGAAACATAGGGAATAAATTCCCTAATAACTATTTTGCAAGAAAGTCGTTTCAGATTTCATTTGAACATTTTCATGATTACAAATAATGATATCTTGCAGATGGAATTAACCCAAGAATAATTCAAAGTTTAAGTAACTGTAATAAGAGTTCAAGATATCTCATAAAGCTGAAAGAATAAAGAAGAACCAGAATTAAAGGAGACTTAAAGCAATAAAAAAAATATACTTAAACAAAGAATAAACAAATTACAATCGCTTGAGGATATCCGAGAGTTATAATTAAAGAGGCCTCTAAAAGTAATTAAGCGTTTCTCAGGGAATCCCACTTCAAGATTCAAGCCTAAGAAATCTAGAAATTAATCAAGCACTTAATGGGGTAAATAAAACTACCCAAAATCTTAAGGGTTGATTAATTTATCTAGGAAACATTTTATAAATCTTCAAAGTATTAGAGTGAAGATTAAATTACAAGAATGTTAATAATTAGAAATTATAATAACTCATATAACAAGTAATCAAGAGGAGTTGAAGACTTTCAATAAATAATGTTTCCAACGAGATTAAAAATTAAGTGAGGTCACTAATAATAATAATAATAATAAAAGGATTAGGATTTAAGAAACTAATGAAAGATAACCTCAAGATGAATTTTAAGAGTCTTAGGGTTAAAAGAATAAATAGGAATTAAAGAATTAAAATAATAAATCTAGAATAAACACATTATAGCCTTGGAAATAGTAATTCAAACAAGAAATGAGAATGAATACAGAGAATATATCATTTAGCCAATTTATAAATTCTATGTGGAATTGTCAACTAGATCATGAAATATTCAATGATCATAAGATATATTGCATGCTTAGAGAAGGGACTAGAAACAGAACAAAGGACCGGACAAGACAGTGGCCATAGTATTCGGCAGTAGTATGCGAAGGTTTTTGCATAATACACTAAAGCTGTGCATATGTGTATTTAGAGTTAGGCAATGGCTGTCAGGTTTTCTTCTCAATTCACTATAGATAATAGGTATATTTTTGGCTAAAATAGAGGTTGCAAATGTCACAATAAAATGAAGTTCAGAAAATAGTATATTGTGTGTGAGATTGTGCAGCATGCTAAGCTTAATTTTGCTTGCAGAACAAATAGCCACTCAAGTTAGGAACTGTCTGCCCAGTATTGCTGTAGCCGGCTAGAGTAGGAATAGACAATAGGTTCAAAAACAGTCCTCAAGTCATGGTTTAATAACTCATATTATGGCTCTCATACTATCCCTATACTCTAAAATCCTCCAAGTTGATTTACATGTTAAGTTGCATTACTTGCCTAAATAATCTGACAATCCTCAATTCACCATTTAACCGGAAGGTACTTCATTCAACACAAACGTCTACCTACAGAGACCCGAAGTTTACCTCAATGTACCAGACAATAAAAGACAGCGTGTAAGAGAAATCCTCTATACAATGTTTGAGACATCAACCAAACCATCTGATTACTCCAAGATTTACCAACACTCCCAGTAATTACGAAAATGGAAATAATAAATACAGCAAGAAAGAAATCAACATTCAAGCCACTACTCAATCCTCTTCCTCAACTATATCAATCTTCTCCTAACTTCCGTGTTCCCCAAACTCTGAACCAGACTAGAAATTTAAAACCAATCCCCTGCACACCTCAAGAAGAATAGAACCTCATCTTCACTTGAACACCAATCGAAAACCCATCCAAATTACAAGAGAAACCACAAGGAATCACCCAACGACAATAAAATTCAACATTTAAAACCAGAATTGAAGGAATTAAAAATCAAGGATGCCAAGGATCGAGCTTGTCGCAGACAGCTCTTCCAAGAATCAAAACCCAAATTAAGAGTTTAAAACCCATAATTCCACTCACCTTTTGGGCTTCACAAATTCAATCCAAGGATTTCCCGATTGCTCCTTGCTCAGTCCCGATTGAATTCCTCTCAACAACTCCTCTCTCTCCCAGTCGTCTCTGCTGTGGTTCTCGGTCTCTCTCTTGTTTCTTCTTCCCTTCTCCTCCTCTCTAACCACAACACTCAGCTTCAAACCAGCAAGAGATAGCGAATTCTTAAAGTCGGTCCAATGATGATGCTTCAAACTAGGTATGGACAACCCAGTTAAGCTCCGCAGCCAAAACAACCGAATTCACCCCTTTTCCTTTTCATCTCTTTCTCTTATTCCTTCTAGCCCCAACACTTAATTAATTTGGCAGTCATACCCCACCTAATTTCCTTAAGTACTTTATAAAATCAAACCTTAGTGCCTGACTTATCTTAATTTCAAAATTGCCGCCATTTAACTCACAAATAATAAGAATAGTAATAAATTAAATCAATAATGAAATAAGAAAATATTTCGAGAAATTTATTTATTTATTTATTTAATCAACAATTTTAAAATATATTAAAATATACAAATAGATTTTCTAGAAATTCAAGGAAATCATTTCATTAGAAAAATTGTCAATAAATAAACAAATATAATTTTTAAGTTTAAATATAAAAAAATAATTAAATCAATGTAGAATTAAACCAATTATTTATAATCCAAGATAGTATAAAAATTGAGGTGTTACACTAGCCCAACCCCCTAAAGGTTGAACCATTAACCTATATTTTTTTTTAAAAAAAATATTTAATTAATAATTTTTAATTTATCAATTAATATTTTTAAGGTGTAAAAATACAATATATACTATACAATTATCGGAAAAAAGTTAAAAAAATATCAATAGTTCACGTAGACTTCAATAAGTTCAAAAACTTTAAGTCTTCAAATTTAACCGGTACAAGAATTAAGAGTTTTTATCATTTTTATGACTCGTCGAAAAATTGATTTTATTTTGGTGTGTGAAATAGGAGATTGGACATCTATGTGTGTCTCAATCACCTAATTGACGAAACAAAGATATTTTACCCAGGCAACTGAAGGAATCAAGAGTCTTGCCACAAGGGATGACGGAACATGCATGGAAATCAAGTCCTGCCAAACAGAGCAATGCATTATCATTGTTGGACTGAAGCTTAGGATAGCAACAGCATGTTTGTACCCTTCCAATTTTCATCATCCCTGTTGGTGGATTTCAGCCCAAATAAATAAATAAATAATATGATAATGCATTGCTCTGTTGGACTAAAGCTTAGGATAGCAACAACATGTCTGTACCCTTCCAATTTTCATTATCCCTGTTGGTGGATTTTAGCCCAATGCTGTCTTGCCACAAGGGATGACGGAACATGCATGGAAATCAAGTCCTGCCAAACAGAGCAATGCATTATCTGGACTGAAGCTTAGGATAGCAACAGCATGTTTGTACCCTTCCAATTTTCATCATCCCTATTAGTGGATTTAAGCCCAAATAAATAAATAATTTATATATATATATATATATTTATATACACAGAACGTCTAAGGTGTGTGGCACACCTTAAAACACATGACCGTCAATTCCGTTACGGCAAAGTGATTTCAAATTCAGATAATCAAAACGACGTCATTTTGAACAGATGTAGAAGAAGGCCAAAATGACGTCGTTTCTTTCTGAAGCTTCCCAAATTAAACAAACCCACCATCAACTCATCATCATGATGCAGAGAGAACTCACGACCTAGACCAGACATGGAACAACTCGATTCCCAAAACCAACCGATCGAATTGAAGAGGTTCACTCCTTGCGGCCAATCAGTGGTAACTCCTTGCAGAGTTAAGTCGAAGAGGTTCAGAATTGTTACAAAGTCAAATCGGGAAATACTTGAGCAGCACTGGCATTTGTGAGGGTTGGTTGTGGGTTGTTTAGCCTCCGAAAAAGAAGGCCACAAAACGATAGCACTTGCCTACGATTCTCCGACACTCTCAATTGTGTCTCTTAGTTACCATTGGAGCCATTGTTGTTTAAGAAAGAATTATTCCTAGCTGTCCTTCCTCCCCCAACAAATTTCATAGGTCAGCCAACCCTCTTCTCCGTTCTTCTAGTGCTAAACCTTAAATGCATATGGACAATTTTCAAGTTTGTTCTCTGAAATTTGTAGTTGCTTTTGAATTTCTGCTATGATGGTTTTTTACTTTTTCTATATATATATATATATATATATATATATATATAGGATTTCTATTATGTGCACCAACCGTGTGCTCCTCGTGTGCACCTGAAGTAAAAATAGCAGAATCTTCTACGACGTTGTATTTTTTCAATCTGTAAAGATAAAGTTGCGATATCGTGAGGTAGACAAATTGAAAAAACATAACGTTGCAGAAGATTTTCGCTATTTTTCCTTCAGGTGTACACGAGGAGCACACAGTTTGGTGCACCAACGGATTTGCTAAGGCGCGCTCCAACCGTTACCATAACAGAATTCTTGCTCGGCTTGGTTGGCTGCATGAGCGCTGTAGCAACAATTCCGTTACGGTAACGGTTGAAGCGCGCATTAAGGGGCCCTCTTAGCAAATCCGTATATATAGATATATATATATTTATTTATTTATTTATTTATTTATATATTGCTACAATTAATGTGAGTTTTGGAAAAGTTGAGTATGATGTGACTTCAAATTTCAATTTCAATGGATTAACATGTGATGGATTCAAATTTTATGATGTGCTTAATTACTTTGTATGAGTAGAAAGTTCTGTGTAATTGGTATCAAAGAATGCTCAAGGAAGTTACTAAAACCGTTTGTTTCCTCTTTAGATCAAAAAATTATGTGTAACTGTTATCTTTTTAGCACTGTACAATTAGTATAATAGACACTTTGTGATATGATTTCAAGATTTGCATCTTCTCCGAGTCTTTTCTCTCTTTATATTGTTATTATCATTATTATTATTGAAGTTAAATCTTTTGGTTTTTGTTTTATTTTATAGTATCAGATACTTTCATTTAAAATTTTTAATAGTAAAGAACTAAAATTTAATTTTCATGAAGGTTTTCATTTTCATTTCAAATTTTTCTCCAAGGCATCATCATGGGCTCTGCACATTTGCAACAGAGCTGCTCACTAGTATATAAATAAATGAAATCTCGTGGTTTGAAACTTATGACCGAAGAACTATAGAAAGTTTAATTGTTACTTCCTCTGGAAGTTAGATCTTTATTGGACATTCGATTTTTGAGATGGAGAAGTCTTGAATTTCTATCAATTTCTGTAGGAATAATCAATTTCATTTGTTTAGATGTAATGTCAACATCTAACATAAACGATATTGCCTTGCAAAGAAAACAATGTGAATGTAGAGGATCCTTGAAGCCAAGGATATTGCACTTGGAGAAAAATTCAAATCGGAAATATTGGAAGTGCCATAATAAGAAGATACAATATATGAAGGATCATGATTTTGCATTTATTGCATTAAAATAGTTTTGTCAAAAAACCTAATTTTAATCATTTTATTGTTTCACTTCTTTACAAGATCATGTGAGCTATGAGAGTTTTTACTAGGATGATGAACTTCCATCTAATGACTCTAATTGGGAAATGCAACTTCTTTTGCAAGAATTAAGGGCCAAAGTTCCAATTACAATTTGAATGCCAATATCAAAAAGTTACTCAAAATTATCAACTATCAAGAAGACATGTGTAGGATTGAAATACGGAAGATAATTTGCTACCTTCTTTTGCATGTAACCGTCTTAGGAGTTACTTTAGGTTATGTGTTCAAGAGTCATTTGTAAAATGTGAAATTTTCTTCGAATGTAAGTATTTTCGATGAACTATGTGTATGATTGTTACGTTATATTAGTCTTCTTCTTATACTAGTCTTACATTTTGAAGATGAGAAAGGAGGAAAATATCTTGTGATGGAACTGTAATGATTATAAGTCCATTTGTCAAGCAAAAGACCATCAGAAGTGGTTCCTATTGATAATTTTGAATAGCAGTTTTTTATTGAGCATATTTTTTTTTTATGAACCATTAGTATGTTGCACATACTTTTTGATTAGTTGTGGTTTGATCATTTTAGTTGAGTGAGTGGCTTTGGATTCTTGTTCTTGCAATTTTTTGGTTTCTTCTGATTTTTTTGTTACTTTAGACGACACATGTCTATTTGGTTGGATGAATTTTTTTATCCTTTTTCATAATAGAGTTTTCATAAGATGTATATCAACCAGAAAAGGATATTTAACCAGAAAAAGAAAAGCCTTTCAACCTTTATACAAGGATCAATTCTTCCAACCAATGAAACCTTTACAATATGAGATTAGTAGTCAAAGTTAGAGCAAAACTTCCCTAAGATCTCAACCAACTAATATAATCTAAACCACTGCCAAAACTTGTACAAGCTACAGTATCAACTAGAACAAGTTTAGAGTGCACGAAATTATCTTGGCAATCAGTCAAATGTTTGAAGTTTTGTTCACTTGATTTCTAAGCTGTAAAATGATTAAAAGAATAAGTCAATCTATTGTAAAATGAAACTTAATCAACAGATTTGGCAACATACCAGAGAAAGAGAACTCACCATTGTTTTGCTGACATAAGGTTGTAATTCTGTTGGCTTCACAAGTAGATTTTTAGGTACTTTTTTCTCCAACTGAAACTATTTTCTTAATTCCTTCCTGGTACTTTACTGCCAAACTCTACCAAAGTTTGGAAGCCAATCAACATCAACATATTGTTCACTTGCACGCTCTCTTCTTTTCTCCAGCTCCAACAGCTCAATCTTCCACCTCTCTGCCCAAGCAACTCTAACTCCTTTTTCCATGAAGAGATGTTGCACACCATCCCTTTGCTTAGTTTGTCGATATTTCTTGTCTCTAATGACTTTGTTATCCTGCAACATGAAAAGGAAATCAACCCTCAAATTTAAATCAACCTCTCTTTATGTTTTTTAGATTTATGTGATCTCAGCAAAGAACATAAGACACAATTAAAAGGGAGAATAAATTTAAATTCTTTCTACAAATGAAATTGCAGGTTACAACCATATCCAAGTACTTTATTTTCTTCATCATCATGCTGGTTCAAGAACATGGATTCTCCACATGAACAACTAAAACATTTGTTTCCCCAAGAACAAAAACCTTTGTATTTTTGGCATAAAGAGAGGTCTTGGAATTACGCACTCTCTTTTGCCTGTTTTCTTGTCTCTTCCCGCATTATTGCTTTAACATAGATCTCATACCCACATCCTAGAAATAAGAGGATCTAAAGATAAGAACACTCCAATGAAGTGCATTGCAAGATACCCACAACCACAACCACAACTATGACAATGAGAACATCTCCAATAACAATCAGTTTGTTAATGAACCGTAGAATAGTTGAGATACCCAACACCACAAGCATATCATATCAAAAGTTGCAGTCATACATGGATAGTGAACAACCTTCTAGGCATCTCAGACAAGCATAACAAAGCACATACCTGTTTGACAACATCTGTTAATTATTTGTTCAGACTACAGCAATAACTGAAATTGTTCAATCTCAATGGGAAGGAAAACAATCGTTAAGTTGTACAGTTACAAAATAAAAATTAATTAAGGTCGGGAAAAGAACAGAAGAAGCACATGAAGAAAGCTTTACAAGCTTAAAGGTAAAACCAAAATTTGGTGTCCTCTTCATAGCAACTGCTAGCCACCACTACCATAATCCCCCGAGAGTAATTATTAATCAATTAATCTACTTTACATCACATGCATAAAAAGGATTGAAATTCACAAATCAACAGAAGCACCATCCATTAGTAGGAGTAGCTAAAAGACTGAGCAAAAATAAATGAACAAATGCTAGCTATATTTTCCAAAATCTAAAAAGAAATCTATTGGAACTTATTCTTGAATGCTCCCTCTCCTCTTTTGTAGCAATTCAACTAGCTATTCTAGAACGTGCCCCTCCTAACAACACAAGCAAGATCAAGAGCATCATTAGAGAAGGTCAGATTCCAGTCACAAGAAACAATAATTAACCACATAACATCTTTGGGAACCTAATGAGTTTACAGAATGCAGTGTGAGCATCTACCACTATAAATCAATTGCTAACTAGAACATGTAACAATATTGGTCCATCCTCACTTCCATTTGACAAATTGTGCTTCTCTTGCAAACAAACCTTCCCTTGAAAGCTTTGTTTTTATCTTGTCACAGAACTGACAATTAACCTGATGATTTTTTATCATGGTTCCACTTGCAAAAGTGATAGAAGGTAGGATGAATGGACAGAAGACACAGACTAAAGGAGCATAAGAAAGTAACAGCCTATTACTGCAGAGCTCTTCTTCCCAGAAATTCTTGCAAATTCATGACTACCCATAACAGTTTTCCTTAAGAATAAAAAATTGTTTTTTTAAAAAAAACACACCACTAGTTAATTTTAGTCTCCACATGGGGTCAATCATACATGGTACCTGAAATTCACTAGCAGAAACAAAATGCTGGCAAGGAGACTTGCCAGGAGTAGGGTATCATAGCAATGCCCTGATGAGGAATCCAAACAAGAGCAAGTTCAACAGGACTGCATCCATGCTTTGTCCCAATGCTTCTCTCGAAATTATATTTTCTAGTTCTCTTTGAAGTCCTCCCTTATAAATCAATTATGCATTCCATTTACTAATAAAAATAAGGTAAGTTTACAACCAATACAAATCCTAAAGGTTAGGACATTGAACTAAAGCAAGGCAAAAATCCCTTTCCAAGTATGCAACTAAATTGGCATATCTGGTATGACAATGAATTTCTTCAGCAACCTACATGGCTGTACAGATCCTAAGCAACTCAGTAGATGCTTGGGATTATGAACCCTTTACTTCTTTTGTAATCTGGCATAATTCTGCCTTTAATGACATGACTGAAAGTGGAATAAATAAAATGAAAAGGAGACTTCTACATGTTCGATCCTGATCATTATAACTACAATTAACTAAGATTGAGAACATCAGCATTCAAGAAAAACAATGGACACTAAAAGTGAACTAAAAACATTCCAGAACATGCATATAACAACATCCTCTTGAACATCACGTCCCACACCAAGATGGATGCCTACACATTCATAGAAACAAAGAACCAAAGTAAGATAATATGCATATAAGTAACCCAGCAGTTATTCGCACACACAAAGTAAAGTATGAAATATTCCATAAAACTTGTATTCCAACACTTCGTACTCATGTTAGAGAGAATTTCTATGATAACCCAATGACACTTGATCCCGGTTGATGCCAAACAAATAACAAACTTGCACAACAAATAACAAACTTGCACAAAAGAGACTTCAATATGGTCTAGATTCTGGTTGAGTTAATACCTATTTGAGATTCTAGTTCCTCTTCACCAAACAACTGTAAGTTGAAGCTTTTATCATCGGCGGTAGATCTTGTAAAATGAAAACAGTTTTAGGACACTTTAACTTTAGGAAAACAATAAATATCAGTAACAATATTACCTTTCATTTAATCTAGGACAATTTCTTTTGTCATGTGCTTGCCCTCGTAGTCCACACCCTTGACATAGCCTCATATTTGGAATTGCCTTCTCTTTTCTAAATTTAAGTTTTCTCTCACATTCTATAGCTCTTACATGTACAAGATTGCAAATACTCATTAATTGCTTCGAAGCATTTCCAACTGATTAAGAGACATTTTTTCACCCATCCACCTCATTAATCTTTTATGCGAGCACCCTCAACCTATTTAAGGCAAGTTCATGAGTTTCACTTTTTAAAGATGCTTTCTCAATTACACCAAAGAAATAATGAGACAAATGTGCACGTCATGACATAATAGGCAATCCTTCAGCTTGCATTTCTCCATGTCCAATTCTTGAACTTTTTGTCAACCTCATCAAGATATAGGAACTAGGCAAATGATTAACTTGTTTTTGGCCAAAATAGACCATCATATGCCTACGTGGAAGCCTTTCAAACTAAAACTTTTTACAACGGCAAGATACAAGGTTTGTTTTCTTATTGTAATGAATTTCTCTACCTTGCTTGAATAATCATCCTCAAACCTCTTCATAGTGTAAATGCCAATCTCCTCATCCTCAAAAGTGCAATTTATGGCATAGGCCCCACTTGAAAGATTTTAAAATTATATTTAGTGTAAATTTCCACCATTTGTTTCTCCATTCAAAAGCTGTTTTTAGCCTTTGTTTTTGGTTCAAATCAACATGATCCACAACCAACCCCCTATGCCTTTGGTGTTTAAGAGCCCTATTAAATCAAGAGACAAACTCAGTCAAAGTATTTCTTTTATCGATATATCTCTTGAAAAATACTTGAACACTCTCAGCCCCTTAACTATTACTTATCCTAACACTAAAGAATTGTTCAAATAAGCAAGAACCCATTTGTGTCGGATCTTGTATAAGTCAGTGACGTAGAGCTGGCCCACGAAGATATTCAGGAGGGCCCACGTAGGTCCAAGAGGTTGCAGGAGAAGTTTCAAGGCAATCGGAGTTGATTGGAAAAGTTTTTGGGGTTGAAATGTAAAAATCGAAAAGTTGTGGGAGTGTCAGAATGGGCTCAAATTTGACGAGTCGATCCGGGGTGGTCCAGGGAGTAATAGTCACTGCTATGCTTTGAACAAAGTCGTTTTTTGGCCATTCGGGGTCATTTGGGTGGACTTTTAGGCCCTTTATAAACTTTTGGGGTCTTTTTGTAAATTTTTTCTATTTTCGGTTTAGGGTTTATTTATTGCCGTTTTTGTTTGAGTTTCGGCAGACTTTGGTTTTTTGAAGCTTTGAGTTTTCTCATTCAATAAAATTCGATTATCATAGTGTCTCAAGAATATTGTCGTTTTATTCTTGATTCGCCCTTTCCTGTAAAAGACTTTCGAGTGAAGTTGCTTGTAGTTGAGGTTCTATCATCCCCACCATTATTTCCGTTTTGCGTTAATTGGTATTAGAGACAAGATCTATGATGTCAGGAGTTGATCCAACCATAGCCGCGATTTTGGAAGAATTGCGCAGCAGCAGAGTAGATCGCGAACGGGAGATGCAGCGACTCATTGAGCATCAGGATCGACAGGACCAGCAGATGCAAATTCTTCATCAAATGCTGTAGCGGATGACAGTCCTGAATCTGCCAGTAGAGCCGAATGCTGAGGAGCCCGCGGGGTTGACAGTCGCACACGGTGGCGGCGGCATAGGGAGAGGTGGTCATGGGAATCCAGGGGCGGTGGTGGCTAGAGGCGATTACGTGTCGGATGGGATTTAGGGATTAAACTTGAGATTCCGCAATTTACCGGGAGTTTGACGCCGGAAGAATTTTTCGATTGGTTGAGCACCATGGATGAATTGTTACGTTCAGAGAAGTCCCTGAGGATAGGAAGGTAGGGCTGGTCGCGATCAGATTCAAAGACAGAGCCGCAGCATGGTGGCAGTCTTTTCGGTATCAGCGATATTTGGATGGGATGCCAATTTTGGGTGATTGGAACGAACTGAAGAGAGAGATGCGGAAGGAGTTTTTACCATTCAATTATCGTCAGACCTCGTTTCGAAATTTACAGAGTCTAACCTAAGGGACGAAAAGTGTAGAAGAATACACGTTGGAATTTTATCTGCTGGTAGCACGAAATCAACTCCGTGAGACACAGGAGCAACTTGTAGCCCACTATTTACATATCCTTCGACCAGCCATCCAGGATGCCCTGCAGGTGCATTCTTTCAGTAACATTATGGATGTACAAACAAAGGCCAGGGTGGTGGAAGAGAGCTTGACGCGAGCTAGCACAGGGGAGTAACATTTGGCAGAGGATCCCCTACTCTTCTGCGGAATCCGATGGCAAACAGCCCAGCGCCATCTTCTTCGTCAAGGGTTTTCAATCCGCCTACTCCACGTGGACGTAGTTCAGGGCAGTCGAGCCAGGGACCAAGGCCGCAGCAGACCCGTCTACCGGCTAACATAGCAAATATCGTCTGCCACTGGTGCCAACAAAAAGGTCATTATGCTTATGAATGTCCTTGGCTAAAGTTGCAATTGTTGATCCAGGAAGGAATAGCAGAGCTGTATGTCGGAGAGTTCGAAGATTCTGAGATAGCAGAGGGCGACGAGTACGTTGTGGCACCAGAGGATGTAAGAGGAGAGAGCTTGGTTCTACGTTGAATTTGTTTAGCTCCACGAGCTGATGAGGATTGGCGACGTCGGAATATTTTCGGTACTCGTTGTACCATTGGAGGGAAGGTCTGCAAAGTAATCATAGACACGGGAAGTTGCAAAGTAATCATTTCACAGGAAGCTGTTCAGAAATTAAATTTGAAGACGGAGCCACATACTGAGCCCTACAAATTCGGATGGTTGAACAAAGAAACAGAGGTGCGGGTAGATCAGAGATGTAGGGTAGAATTCTCGATTGGGCCGCAGTATACTTGTGTTATTTATTGTGATGTGGTGCCGA